>JAQHUG010000099.1:2524572-2551192 GCA_028555095.1 Dicrostonyx torquatus
GCTTACTCCTTCACGATCACTTGCTCTCTGCATGTGAACCAGCTGTGTGCCCCGGTCTGCTGCAATGACAAGTGTCTTTGATATCCCCTCTGTTGGAGAAAGTGGAGTATTGCAATCACCTGCTACTAAAGGGTTGAAGTTAATCTATGTCTTTAATTCTGGTAGCAAGCTTTTTGTTAAATTGGATACGGAGAGTAGTACATATAAGTTTAGGATTGTAATATCTTCTTTTTCTTCTTTTTATTGAAAAGAGTTTTTTTTCTCATGTATATATCTTAATTATGCTTTCCCCTCCCTCTACTCCTTCTAGTTTCTCCCAGCCAGATCTACCATGTTTCCTAGAAAATAAAAAGTCCTCTAATGGACAGTGATGAAATAAAACAAAATATAATAAGATAAAACCAAAAGAAACTCATCAGAATAGCACAATGGAAACACACAGCATGAAAAATGCCCAAGAAAGGGCACAAAAAGAAGGTATGGAAACAGAACACCAGTCGTTTACACACTGAGAATTATATAAAAAGCTAGGTGGAAATCCTTACCTGTAAGAGTGGTGACTTAAGGATCAGTGCCTTAAATGGAGTTGAATACACACACATCAAGGTTTCTAGTTCTTAAACAGGGCGTGTATTCATTAGCATTTGTTACCTTAAGATATATGTTTACCTATGCATTATTAATTACATGTGCGAAGAAGACTGTGTGTGTGTCAGAACGATGTGCATGTGTGTGTATGTATGTGCGTGTATGTGTGTGTGTGTGTGTGTGTGTGTGTGTGTGTGTGTATGTGTGTGCAGAACGGTAACACTGCAAGGTATTGGTGAATGCTCCAGCCTATGATCATAGAAGAGAGTGTGGGCTGTTTGACAAAACATAAGAAAGAAAAAATTATTACTCAAAATCCTTCAAAAAAATTATTACTCAAAAGGTAATTTTCGGCGTCCCCGAGGACAACAGGAAAAAAACATGGAGGCTACTGCAGTGTTTTAGTGGAGAAATGGCGCTTCGGATTGCTGCTGATGTGTGGGTCTAAGGAAAGGAAGGTCTCTTTTCTGAGAAATTGAAGATACTGTGGTATTGATGATGTGGACACGTCTAGAAGAACCAATAAGTTAAATTTTTCAAACTATTTTTAGAAATGCAAGAAGCATTTAAGAGTCTCCAGTTAAACTAGGCAATTGGTTATCTACATTTTAAGCATCCATGCAGGTAACTGGCCAGGGATTTAAAGCATGGATAGATTCCTGTAATTGATGAAGACCGGGGAGTAAATAAATAGTGATACAGTCCAGTCCTTTCTCATAAGCTATTTATCCAGTCTGTATGTCAAGTCTATGTGGGTCTATGAGGCATTTTGGAGAAAAATACTGAAATTATGGTCAAAGAATAGGGTTCTAATTTCAGTTCCCATTCTCCACTTATCCCAATTATCGCTTAATTGACAGTTATAAATTAATTGAATTTTCTTCTGTCTTAGAATTCTCAACTGAAATTAGTCTGGGGACTTTGAAACTAGTATAACATTTTTGACTTGATATTTCGCATAAATTGTTACCGTCTTCTACAAAAGCAAATAGTGCTTTTTATCCCTTTTTTTATTGATAAAGAAATCAAGTCTGTGAGTTTAGTAGCTGGAATGAAGCTATATAATTAGATTCTTGGTCCCCTGATTTCTGTAAATAGTCAGTAAGTGACTCTAAATGTTGACGTCCTGGACACACAGCATCAACATCACCCAGAAAAGCGATGGAAATGAAAATCTCTTGCCTTTTCCCAGACTCGCAGAAACAACAGCACATGGGGCCCTAATGCGTATGAAGTTCCCAGAAGATTATGAGATGCCAGTGACTCTACCAAGGGTTGGTGGGCAAAGCAGACCACTCTTGTGTCTTCACTCCTTTCTCTGCGATTTACCCTGTTGTAGGGGCAATATTAAAAAAGAGAACTACAATTAAACTTGATATCAGGGAGAACAAAGTGCAAAATCGCCAGGTAGCTGTGCTAATAACTTGCTACCGCAAATACACAGAATCAATGGCTTGTCAATGGTGACAATTACTTTGTTTTTCCTTAACTCACTCTTGACTTCTTCTTCCTATGTAAATGGTAATTGTGAACTGAATTCCCATGACAGTGACTTAGAAAGTGGTGGTACAAATTTTGTTTTGTGTGGGAAAAAAAAATATCTATCTACATACTAGAAGCACCTCTCTGGAATGACTCATTCTCTGGTACTTCTGTATTCCCACAGATGGTCCCAATCCAGAGACTCCCAATGTAAAGACTGGCTTCTTCATTTATTTCAGTTGAGGTCTTTGCCAATAGTAAACCCACAGAAAAGTGTGGGATGGATAAATTAATATCTAACCAATAAAAGACTAGGGGTGAAAGACCTCCGGATTAGGGAGACTCTCACTCAAGTCTCATGATAACACGACCCCCTAGGAACTCACAAGAGACCATCTCTGCTGCAATCACACGAGGTTTATTGACAAGTACCAGCGCTCTGGGGCCGAGACTCATAGCCCACACAGGGGAAGAATTCGACCCCAAGTACCTGGGAGAAGGAGTTTTTAAGGGAAGAAACCACAACCCAGTAATCCAAAGTGGGTGGAGAGGGCGTCACTGGAAAATTAAAAAAAAAAAAAAAAACAGTGATCATTGAAAATTCCAAAAATACCAGTGATAATCACAAGGGGGTAACTCCCTGTTTATTCTCAAGATTATAATCTACCTTTATCTTCAGCTAGTTCCTGAAACAGTAATCACAAGGGGGTAATTCCCTGTTTATTCTCAAGATTACCTTCAGCCAGTTCCTGAAACAGGGTCACTGACCTGGCTAACCTAGATTTCTTTGGCTCTTCTTTTCCTGCTAGAGAGAACTGGATTTATCCGGGTCTTTCAGGAGAGGCAGGTCCAAAAATTCTTTTAATTATGCAGAGTTCATCCTAAGTCATTCCTTGCCTACCATCCTTCCAAGGTCCTTCTACACTACCATCTTGATGTTATTTTTGGGTCATGACCACCTCCCTGGGCCTTCCCACATACATAAGAGATACCTGATACTTAGCTCATGTTTTAGTCTAACTTTCGAATTTTACTATAACACAGAATTTGTAAAAAAAAAATACAAATATACATCTTCATGGATGATTCAAACAAAGTTACCCTACCTTTCACACGTCTGGATTCTGATGACTTTTGAGCTACTCAGCTTCAGGTGCCACTTGGGTGGCTGCACTCCGGACATGGTTGTTCCCGGGACTTCTTTATTCTTTTAAATCCACTGTAGATGCTGGACTTTCTTCCTGGCCCCCAAGCCTTTCCAGTTCTAGTATTGAGTGGTTCTCTCTTTCTGCCCCCATAAAACCCTTAACAGCCCAAGGGTTTGTAACCAATTAATTCCTCCACCTGGATAATTTTCCCTCTTCCTTAGGGTGCCTAAGAATCAGTTGACGTCACTTTTTGTATCTTACAGAGAAGATGGGATTGAATGAAACTTTAAGTGGTGAGATTAGTAGCAGAACATGCTAGATGAACTGGCATTCAGGGGCAGGTCTATTTGTTGCTTTACTAATTGCTGCAACAACTACCTCAGAAGAAGCAACAGGAAGGAGGAACAGGTTACAGCGGCTCCTGGTTTGAGGGCGGTGGTCCTAGCCAAGGCTACTACATCGTGCCTATCCTAGTACGTCGTGAGTAGTCCGGAAGCAGAGGGAGATAGAATGCTGAAGCTTAGGTCACTTCTTCCCTTCTGTTCAAAGAAAGCAGCCCGAGGGTGGTGTTGCCCCCATTCAGCAGAAGCTTTACTTCAATTAAATCTCTACAAAATTTTCCTCAAAGATATGCCCAGTGGTGTGTCTCCTAGGTGATCCTAAATCCCATCGAGCTGATAAGATTAGCCATCACAGTGCAAAGGTTAAAACAAACAAAAGACAAAAGGCGGCCTAGCCACACCTGTACTCTAAGCACTTGGGAGGCACAGGCAGGAGGACCAGGTGTTCAAGTCCAGACTTAGCTACAGAGGGAAGTTGGAGCTAGCTAGGCTACCTGAGACCTTGGCTTCAAAAAAAAAAAAAAAAAAAAAGGAAAAAAGAAGAAAGAAAAAAATGTAAGTGAAATGCTTAGCCAAGTTGCCAAGTTAATTACTTGTTGTGTCCCTCATTACATGAGTGCTTTCTCAAATGTGACCAGTTTCCCACTGATCATGAAAACATGAAAAGAATGGAATATGGAAAGCTTCATGAAAAAGAGTATCCTAAGAAAATCAGTCAGAAGTGAATTTTTTTATATAAAAATGCTTCGAAACTGGAGACGTAGAAATGAGAAGACCTAGTTTGAGAGGTCAAAATGTCCAGTGTCATTATCAATCAACAATGTGGTCACGGGTTTTCTAAATTTCTAGGCAATTTTTTTTTAATTTTCTTTCATATGGCATAGAATTCATAGAATAGCCCCCTACTACAGTCTATAGCAGGAGAAACTCAGAGGGCCTTCTTATTATAGATTATTATTATAGATCTCCAAAAGTGGAGATCTATAATAGAACCCTAACACTGCAAACCAAGTTTTACTGGGCTCATTGAGAAGATGGACAGCCTTAGACACACTGGAAAATCAATGGGCCCTTGTGGAAAATGCTTTTTTTTTTTAATCCTAAAATTAAGTTAAAATGAAAACAGAACTTTCTAGAATAGAACCTCAAATTCGGATTGAGAGCGTGACCTGCGGTGGCGGTACAGTACTGCATGAAGGACAATCACCCATTGGAATTCCAGCCTGCACTGAGGTGTCTCAGACATGAGGGCTCGTACAATATAGCTCATCCCATCCTGTCTTCAAAATCCCTTTGAATCTATGAGGCATTCATCCATTTTGTTGCTGTTGTCAAAACCAGTCTCTCCTCAGTGCCCCTGTTCCCCTGTCCTGGTCACTCTATCCCTTCTGATCAGTTGTCACCACCCGGGTACTATCAGCCCTGTCTCCTGCCACAGGATACCAGAGCTGGTTATCTTGGAAGAAACTTTGCCCTTGCTTGTCCAAAGATTTGACGACCCAAACTCAAATTTGATTACTGCTATTTGCTTTAAGGATAGCTTTGATGTTTTTGGTTTTAGCATGAGATATCTGTTGAAAAAGTAAATAGATTAAAAATGTAAAAACCATTGACGAGGTAGAATCTGGTCTCACTGGACATTTTTGTCAAACACTCCTTGGATGATGATGGGGAGCTAATGTTCAGGCCACGTTTTCCAGGGAGACGCTTTCTTTCAACTCAAGCACAGAATGAGGACAAACAGAAGTCTCCAGCCCTTCTCTACTGCAGTCATAGAGATGGAGAAATGCCCGCTAATGGGGGTAGGAGTAAAGAGAATTTGGTTGAGAAGCCAGGAAATCTGGCCTCATTATTAATCTACCTATTGATCATATGATCATGAGTACATCTCCTAAGCTTTTAGTCATATTTTCTTCATACCTTGGCATGCCTGCTGATCTAATGCAGATACATCACGAATCTTCTGCAGACCCGGATTAAGCATCTCAGCTGGGCGAGACCCTGCATTCTTTTTTTTTTTTTTTTTCGAGACAGGGTTTCTCTGTAGCTTTTGGAGTCAGTCCTGGAACTAGCTCTTGTAGACTAGGCTGGTCTTGAACTCACAGAGATCCGCCTGCCTCTGCCTCCCGAGTGCTGGAATTAAAGACGTGCGCCACCACGAGACCCTGCATTCTTAACCTCAACAGCTGTTGCTGGTCCATGTATCAACTTTAAAGTGTAGCTCGAGGTTACCATGGTTTGACTTGGGGAGGGGAAGAGCACAGAGCATTGTCTGGCTCCTTTGAGTTGCCTGCATCACTGTTCACTTCCTGCTGGATGGCTGGGTCGGTGGATGGGAAATATCTAAGAAAGAAATTAGCCAAGTTCTTCAACGGAGTTCTCGGTGGTGGGAGTTGGGTGAAGAGCAAGGGAGTTCAGAAGAAGAACTGGGAAAGGGTTTTTGAAAGCTGGCAACAGGAAGAAACCCAACAGAGCAGATGATGCTGATGGCAGACACAGTGTGGATTGGGTGAGGGAGGATGGGAGGTAATGAATTCATATGGATCTGCAGGGAACGTCCCGGTGTTTCCCTCTGTCTTTGTTTACGTGTCAGCACTTAGAGTTTCTTCCATGTAGTCAGTCCCTCTCTTCTGACTCTAAGACATTTGATTGACATTAGTTCCTAGCGTGAGGAATGGGCAAGGTGAGTAGGTGCTTGGAGCAGCTTGCAGGACAGATGCAGGCTCGCGTGCACAGCTGCCTTCTGAGCAAGAGAGAAAGGGAAGAGGAGGGCTGCTAGGATTCCTTTAAGGCAGAAGCTGAGAGAGATACACTCCGGAGGGAGTTTTGAGTTGAGTCACGGTGCCAGTCCCGAACAAGGGGTCTGGAGGGAAACGGAAGAGCAAAAACAAGGGCTACTCTCAGGTTAAAGAGACCGGAGTTGAGCTTTAGAAACGTAGAATGCAAAAACCACGAACGTCACAGTAAGAGAGTGACAGAATCTGAAACGAAATTTGCTGCTACCAAGGCCCAAAGTCTTATGTTCCCAGCCTTTCTAAAATCAGATGAAGCCAGAGGCAATAATTATCACAGCAACGCCTCACAAAACCCACACACCAGGAGTACCCCTCACCTGTGCACACATTACGTCACTCCAGCACCCCGCAGCCCCGCTGCACGGGGAGGATGCTCATTGGTAGGTTGAGTAATTTGCCTTTGGTTATCAGCCGGTTTTGAATCCCAGCATGCTGGCTCCAGCCTGTGCTTCCAAACAGAGTTGAAGAAAGGAGGACTGGGAGACGATGAGAGAGAGACAGCCATCGTTTAGATGAGCCGGCATCCTCCGAGAGAGAGGAGCCAAGAACTGGATCCAAGCACTCTGGCTTCCTTTCTGTCAGGAGCCCACCTTGGATCAGAAATATGGCCCTCCTTTCCTCCTCTCCCTCCCTTCTAAAACAGGGAGAGGGGGAACAAATCCCTAAGCTAAAAAGCAAACTGTAATTAGGATCCTTATCTCTGGAATTCAGAACAAAAAAAAAAAAATTAAAAAAAAAAAGTTGAAAAGACTCCTTTGAAATGTAAAGGCAACTATTTCAGATTACAAAAAGTATGCTAATTAAAAATGATTGATATGTTATTTTGCTAGTGACTCTTGTTACCTTGTTTCAGTTTTATTCATTTCTTGTTGACTAATGAGCACATTGAAACGAAGAGATGGGCTTAGATTGCATTTTAATTTTCTTTAGGATTTCCTGTGTGTTTATATTTTACTTCAGTTGTTAAGCAACCCCTCAAGTTTGCCATGGCGTTCTGATTAATTTGAAACTAAAAAGACAAAGGAAAGAAAGGAACTTCTAATCTGACTGAGACACAGGGCCTTGTTTGTTGGTGCGTGTTGACTGCTTAAATTAATGGAAATTTTCCTCCCTCAATAATAAACAATTATCATCAAGGAAGCAGAATCATCCCTGGCCAAGTGCGATCACTGATGGATGATGGGAAGCGTCCTCAGGATTAAGAGCCTTTCTTATTTTAATTAATTTTTTTTTCAATTATCAAAACAGGATTGAAGCCAAAAAATGTTTGGCCCTGTCCTACGTTGGTCACTTGGCAGGTGTTTGGGCTTGGCCTTGAGACATGGCATCTCTGAGCCTCAAGTGGCTTTGTTATGTGGAATTCTGTGCTGCTTTCTTCACCTCAGTGATGTGAGATCCCTGAGAGACCACGTGGGGAATGTACACACACACACACACACACACACACACACACACACACACACACACAGTCTTTTCCATGAGGGGCTCTTAAACTCATGAGAAAATAACAGAATAACAGTCGGGCTATAAATGATGGATCCACCTTCACTTTCTGTGTCCACCAAGAGGAATATAGCGGAGCAGGGATAAACAAATTTTTTGAGATTATGATAAAGTATTGGCATTTTTGATGGGCCACATGTATAGCAATTCCGCCATGCTCGTGACCTGCAAGCCTCAGGTGGATCATGCTTGCTTATAGAAATCCACAGAGTTTAAGATTGACCCAGTGTTTCCCCGAAGAGCCTGAAACAGTGCACTGCACCTGCTAAAGGAGCCTGATGCCAACCTAGACCATTGCACCAACTACACTATCCAGCATACTTGACAAGACGAAGAAAAGTCACTCCCTGACAATTTTTAAAAACTATTTTCCTAGGGGCTGGAGAGAGAGCTTGGTGGTTATCAACATTGGTTAGTCTTGTAGAAAACCCAGTTCCGGTTCCCAGAATTCACATGTAAGCTTATAACTATCCATAACTTCAGTCCCAGGGAATCTAACATTTTCTTCTGCCCTTCACAGGTACCAGGCACAAATACCATGTGTGTGTGTGTGTGTGTGTGTGTGTGTGTGTGTGTATGTGTGTGTGTATGTGTGTATGTATGTATGTATGTATGTGTGTATATGTGTGTATATATGTGTGTGTGTATATATGTGTGTGTGTGTATATATATATACACATTTAGACAAATATCCATCACACAAAATAAAAACAAATAGATCTTTGAAAACATTTTCTTTGGGTTGGAGAAATGGTACTGTTGACTAAGATCAGAGTCTAGAGCATCAACGTTCAAATCCTAGCAACCACGTGGTGACTCACAGCTCTCTGTAACTCCAGTTCCAAGTAATTCAGCACCTCATTTAGCCGCTAAGGACAGGCATACAAGGCATGCAGAGATACACATGCACAAGCAATACTCATATACATAAAATCAGATCAATTTTCTTGATCACACAGCCTAAGTATTAGCAAATTACTAACGTTTACAAGGAACTCAATTTTCTCTCTTTTTTAAAAAAATAGTTCCCCCCCACATACATCTTTTCACAATTTGGGGTTCTCTGATAGATGTCTGAGGTTCTCAGAAAACCCTAACGCTGGATAAGATATGCTATCCGGTGCAGCACCTAGCACACATGCTTAGCACTCAGAACCACACAGCTTCCTGCCCATCCATAGCTTGCTTCGCCCTTGGCTAAACTGTGGATCAAGCCTCGCTTCATTCGAGCCCACAAGCAGTCTTCACAGCTAGTCTTTCCATAAATTTATATCCTTGGTTCAGTGCCTTTGTGGACATACCCAGACCAGGGTTCTTAGCCACTGCACAGCACCACCTGCTTCAGGACTCTACCACGTATGCTTTTCTTCCCTGTGCTGTGTTGATTTTATTGATTTTTTTAAAAAATTTCTTTCTTCTTTGCTTCCTAGCCATTTGCTATGCGTATGATTCCTAAATATGAGCACCATTCGTGACGTAGCACCTTAAAATAGTAGCACTCTTTGTGTGTGTGATGATTAAATTAAAATAGTAAAGTTATTTGTGTGTGCATATGTGTGTGTGTGTGATTAAATGTGTTTGCATGTATATTTCTAGAATGGGTTGGAAGTCAATCACAGAATCACAGATCATCCTTATTTTTGCTGCTTTTTTTTTGCTACAGAGGAGTGTCATAAAATATAATTATGGAATTCAGCATAAGCATGAATTAGTAAATTGAGAATGGTGGTATTTAGAAATTATTTCCTGCCTTTTAACGTGTTTTGGTGTTTTCCCTGCCTAATTACCATTCTTCTCAATATTTATGTCTTAACATGACCTTTTTATGATTGAATGACTTTAGCTGAGTCTCAAGTGCTAGCAATATTGTACTTTTAAAATGAAATTACATCACAAAATGATGAGAAGGTGACATCCCCAAAGCAGCATGGTGGGAAAGGGATCCATCACATCTGTCAGAAGCTCACAACTATCGCTGTCATCAGCAAGAAATCAGAGACCCGAAGAATAAAGCCAGGGCACAGGTATCCTTTGAGTTGTTACCATGTAAATACTGCCTTTGGAATAGCAGTGTGTACATCATTCAACATTTCACAAATTCCAGTAAGGAAGGATTTGTGTTCTTACCTTAGAGAGAAAACACACTCATGAAATTCAGCATGAAGCCCTAGAGCTCAAGTCATCCCTTGGTTTGGATCGAACATTGAAGGTCTCCTTAGAATCAGAACTTTCACTTTTGTGCTGTCAATTGCCTTTAGTTCCAAGAGCGGAGAGACAGGAGAAAGTGGATCTCTGTGGGTTTGAGGATAACCCCGTCCACACAGTGAGTTCCAGTTAAGCTATGGTTATAATAGTATGAGCCTAACTCAAAGCCAAACCAGAATGAAAGTAGAAAATTTTGATGTCCAACTTTTATAAAGAGCTGGAATACATGAAATGTTTCCTGCATGACTATAACACAGTATTACTCAGTCCTCCTTGTGTGCATTGACCCTTTCCTAGCTATTCCATGACCCACCCCAGAGTTACTCAACTTGACTGTCATAATGGTCCTTTAGAGTTCCAAGAGTTTTTCCAAAAGCACTAGTCTATGCCGGGCGGTGGTGGCGCACGCCTTTAATCCCAGCACTCGGGAGGCAGACGCAAGCGGATCTCTGTGAGTTCGAGACCAGCCTGGATAAAGTACCATCTTTAGGACAAGTGTCCTAGGTCCTGACAGTAGTAGTTTCCCTTCATAGTAAACTTGTCAAGCTGTCTACTATGGCACCATAAAGTCAGTCATATGTGCTGCTTCATGTAACACTGCTGGTTCTTCATCAGTAATTTCTCAAAGGCAAGTATATTACTATTGACAAATATGTCCTGACCATGAGGGCTGGTATTTCCTTGTTCCTTACTTGGAGCATCAAATGTCAGAGCAGAAAGAGGACAAGCTTTCAAATCAAACAAAGTCTGTCTATCTAAACTCTGCCGCCTGCTAACTGTGGGGCTTTGCAAGTCACCTGACTCGGCATTTTCAGCCTCCCTTGCATCATAAAAGACACTGAAATGAAAATGCTGTCTCAGCAATTTCATATGGAGAACTCAGTGAAACTGTATCTAAACTACTTGAAAGACAGCTATAACAGGTACCCAATAAAAATGGTACACTGAAAATCACGGTTGCACTGAGACTCACGATAGTCAAATGCTCATGTCATTCTGAAGTACCTGTTGCCTGGGGGTCAGGTGCTCTGCAGAAGTCTAAGCTCATGCTCTTTGACCTTTCCCACCCAATTGTATAGCCATATTACTACATCAACCTTCCCTGGCCTATTTCCTGTGGCCTATCTTGTTGACTCAGGTGTTTCTCCACCGTTTTACTCTACAGATCTGTAATAACTTTCTTAAGCTGATCCTCGCTGTGTTATCTGCCCATTTGTTTAACAGCAAGCATCCGTGATCATGATCCCTTCTCTCGGAATGTACTGCTTAGGGCTGCTTAAGCCTCTCCTTCCCATGGCATTCTCTTTCTCAGCTCTGATCCTTCTGCAGTTGTTCACGACCTGCATGAAATCATCTGTGTACATCCTTCAACAGAAATGGTTCCTTTGGCCTCTTGATCACACAACAGAAAGGGCATGCCCAGGTATACCATTCCTGTACATAGCAGAGTCTTCATCTGCCTCACTACTCTGGAGGAAAAAGGAGAGCTTGTACATTAGATCCTGTAGTCTAGGGAGTCAAGACCATAAAAATCAGGAACTAAGAACCAGTTTTCATCTACAGAGAGCCTTATTCCCCTTTTCCTCTTAAGGTAAACATGAAAAGTAAAATTGATGCCCCTCCTTCCTTGCTTCTGCATGCCTCTTAGTTCTCCTAAATTAAAGCTAAGTAAAAGACGGAGAGCTTTGTAGGTAAAGAAACTTTACTACAGATTACCCAGGTTTTGAACCAGGGGTACTCCAAAGTAGCATTGCTTGGCAAAACCTGTTTGTTGACAGAGGTTTCTGTCCCACCTGGTCCCATGGACCATTGAATCCCAAAGAAACACACAGAGGCCTACATTAATTATAAACTGGATGGTCTATTAGCTTGGACTTTCTTATTAACTAACTCTTGCATCAATCATTAACCCATTATTCTTGTCCGTGTTAGCTATGTGACTTGGTACCTTTTATCAGTGAGCCATTCTCAACTTGTGTCCTCTGTGTCTAGGTGATGGCCGCAGACTGAGCCTTTCCACTTCACAGAATTCTGTTCTGGTTGCCCCGCCTATACTTCCTGCCTGGCTACTGGCCAATAAGCATTAAAGCAATAGAAGTGACAAGTCTTTACAGGGTACAAGACCGTTGTCCCACAGCACCTGTTAGCTGTGGTTCTGTAGCCACTTAATAGGCATGTGGTAGTGAAGTCTTTTAAACATTAACCCTCCATTAATTCGAGAGGGAAAGAAAGGAGACGGGGAGACATAGGGAATGGAAGAAGAAAGGAAGGAAGTGTGTGTGTGTGTGTGTGTGTGTGTGTGTGTGTGTGAGAGAGAGAGAGAGAGAGAGAGAGAGAGAGAGAGAGAGAGAGAGAGAGACGAATATTTAGTAGCAGTTGCCAAGTCTTTTGAAGTCATCAGAATCACCTACAATATAGTCTGGGAAACTAATCGTGGTGCTGATCTCTGCAGGGAAAATGATGCTGTCTGTATCACAATTTATCTTGGCTCTACCAAAGCTGGTGTTTTCCTTCTCTGGCTTCTTAAGAGTCAAAGCAAAAGAAAATCCTTATGAATCCAGCCTCCATCATGTGTACTCTCCTGGCTCGTTTCTATGCAGTAGTTATTGATCTTCATGTGAAGAATCTTTCATTCATCAAACTTGGGAATTGATGCCTGTGAGGAGTTCAGTAACTCACTGGCTTAAGCTGCTGAGGTCATGTAGGAATCACTTCATATAATAATCAGGCAAGTGGCTCTGGCCAGGACTCTAGAGTGCTCAGAGTGTGGTCTAGATACTGGGAAGATTGGTATCACAGAGGAGCTGGTCAGAAAAGCAGATGATCAGGATCGACACTAAAACTAAAGTGTCAGGTGATTTATGTGTTTGCTAAAGTTGGAGAAACCCTGAGAACTAAAGTCAATTAAAGAAAGAGATCAGAAACAGCTTTTAAAATGTGTGGCTAGAGCAGGTTCCCAAACCTCTTGGTCATGCCCCCGCAGATGTAGAAGAGGAATAACACCAGAGTATTGCATGGGACTTGCATGGACCGGTGTTCACGCATAATGGGTTTCCTGACACACTATAAGTGTCTGACGTATGCTGTCTCATTGGCATCTGAGACGTAGTGTTGACATTAATGCCAGAACTCAGATTTAAGTTTGATTTCTAAGTCCAGTCTTTTCTGAATCTACATGGTCTTCTAAAACAGTCATTCCTCGCCCTGGGAATTCTTCCATTTTCATATGTGAGTTGTGAATTTAACAAAGACAGTCACTGCTGTGGGATTCCCCTCTGTATGCTGTGAATATGTTTATTACCATTGGTGAATAAAGAATCTGCTTTGGGCCTATGGGAGGGCAGAATATAGCCAGGTGGGAAATCCAAACAGAGATGTAGAGAGAGAGTAGGCGGAGTCAAAGAGACACCATGTAACTGCTTGCCTAAGGAGAAAGACCCCAGGAACTTAGGACTAGTAAGCCACAGCCTTGTGGCAATATACAGATTGACAGAGATGGGTTAAATTAATATGTAAGAGCTACCTAGGAATATTCTAGTGTCATTGGCCAAAGAGTGTTGTAATTAATATGGTTTCTGTGTTAGTATTTGGGTCTGGGCAGCCAGAAAACAAACCAACAGTCTCCATCCAGAAATCATCAGTAATCTAAGGTCAGCTTTACTGATTTTTTTTTCCTGTTGGTGACTTTCTCTGTGGATCAGATTGTTTTAAGTCTCAAATTTGTAGTCTATGCCCTTTTTCTCTGAGGCCAAAACAACTTGTGTCATTATCATTGGGAACTAAGGTGTGGAAGATGGTTCTGCTCAGCTTCTCTGGAGGCACAGAATCCCCTACAAAAGACATAGTTAGGCACATGAGGAAAACCTGGCAACACCAATCAGCTTAGATTGCCCTCTCAGCACTGTGAGGAAGGAGAGATGGCCCTGGCCACCACATGAGAGAACTCAAAACATGCCAGTCATAGCGAAACACACGTTTTCTCTTCCCCATGCTTCCTGTGTTTGTTCTTAGTCACTCAGCTGTGAACTCAAAACAAGATAATATGAAAGAATTGAAAATTTCCTGAAGAAAAGTACGGTATGGCTTGGGGGGATAAAAGACTTGGGTTTGAAACTGGAACCAGCAACTACTATTGGTTGAGTCCCTACTCTGAGTCACACACTCCTGACACTGTAAAGCACATTACTTACTCTTCTTTGCAAAAATTTTTCCTCATCTGAACTTGAACATCTACATCCTCTAAAATGGACAAGGGTATTAATAAATAGCATAGAGAAAACAACCCCTGGTAATTTTGCTTTGTTTTATTTATCATAGGAGCTTGCAATATCCCATGAAATGATGTGCACTCAAAGATTTGGAGCTGATTTAGCCAGCCAGAATTTCCATACTTATACACAAATTTAAATACTATAATGGCAAAAGAAATAACTACTGTTTCTCGTTGTGGTTTATTATTAGGTCTGCCTTTGACCAGGAATATGATAGGGTATTATTCCTGCACTAAGTCCAATGGGTAGCTGATGTTCACAGAAAAGACACAGGGCCCTTTCAGAACTTGCGGAGTCCTGGGCCTGAGTGCACCTCTTTCCTGATACTTTACCCTTATTTATGAACAGCCCGGACCAAAGGCATGGCTCGCATGTTTGTCCTGAGATTTAATTCTATTTGGATTTAGCCTCAAAGCTCATCTTCTTTCTGTAAGAGATGTTAGCTATCAGGGTTTCTTAAACTTTGTTTGTTTCTTAAATGTAAATCAACTGATTTCCTTGTTTCAATGCAGACCCAGACATCTGCATTTCTGACCAGCTCCAGAGTGACACAGACCCTTCCAGTCTATGGATCACACTTGGAGCAGGAAGGCTATGGTATAGTAATTCTGGGATTAAGCTTCATGGCCAATAATTCATAGCCACATTTTCATAAATTAAAATTTATGAGTAGATTTCTCCTTAATAATGCACAAGCAAAAGGAAATGACTGGCAGCTTTAATGGAATAAGAGACGTATGAGCTTAGGTAAGTGTTTATGCTCGAACCCAGTCTCCTTGCTCATAAAAGGAGTGCCCTGTCTGCTTCTGCACCATCCTGAGAACTCAGGCCTATCATAAGATAACTCTCAAACTCTCAGTGATCTTCCTATGCACAGATTCTCTTTCGTAGGAGCTCTTTCAATAGGGATTGTCAGTGAGGGAAGCAAGTGGCAATCGGTGGCTTTAGTGCTCAGAGTCTCCACTGTCTTCAGGTTTAATTACAGCACGGTCCAAGCCTTCGGGAGAAGCCAGGCCTCTAAAAGCCACTGGTAACCAATGTCTCAATTTCAATGTCACATCTCTGATGCATGCCGGAGGTCTTGATTGCATTCATTCTTATTTTATCTTTTCCCCATGACACGCAATTGTGAGCTCAGGCTTTGAGGTCGGACACATGGTTGGATGTTGGCATTGCTATTCTGTGGGACTAGGCTTTCATGAGGAATATGTCAGGCTGATCAATGAGGTGAGGGGCGAGGGAGAGGAAACAATGAAGGAACAAAAGAGAAATAAAGGAGAAGGAAATACCATCCCTCAGTTTCAAGAAGATAGAGTGAAATCAGACACAATGTCTAGATGTAGGTAGAGCTTAGTAAATGATAATTCCTCCCCTTAGCCTGTCCATATCCTCCTTTGTCTTCACTTTCCAATTTTTATCTATTTTTTTCTTTCCAAGCCCATATTTACTTTAACTACCTCAGTCAAATATGTCTGGGTTGAAAGGAAAAATATTAGTTCAAGACACCCCTCCCAAGGCCAGGCCCTCAGCACAAAGGAGATTTGTTTTCCCTAGAGGAATAAAGCACAGGGAATAAGAGACAAAGATGAGAGAGGACAAGGAAGAAGGGGATGACAACAAGGAAAAGGGGGTAGGAGTATTTGTCCATGGGGGACAAAGGACTACCTCTGGATAGAGGGGAGACAGACATGGCATATGGGAAAAGGGCAGTTTATAAAGGTAAAGGGAAAACCCCATGTGAGGATGAAGTGTTTAATTTTAATTGGACATGTTAATTAGGTGAGCAAAAGAGGGCTTTCATTATTAGATTTCAATACTTGGATAGCTGAACCTTGGTAGTCAGCCCCAGGAGGAGGAAGTGGCCAAATAAAGAAACAGACCACGGTGGCCAGCTTTAGGAATGTAATCTAAAGGCTTTGAGCAAGGCAGAGAGAGTGCGAGAGAAGGGCAAGGCTATCAGAGCCTTGTTTGCCAGGCCCTGTCTGGCGAGAGTCCCTTCATGGGTCTCCATACGTACATGAACTAAATGAATAGATGGATGAAAAGGAGTTTATACTTTATAAAAGTATTTTGCACTGCTCTGTGCTGTGTTTCTGCTTTTCAAATCTCTGGAGCATTTTCTTCCTTTGGTCTCATGATGCTCATACATTTCTTTCTTTTTTTCTTTTCTTTTTTTTTTTTTCGAGACAGGGTTTCTCTGTAGCTTTGGAGCCTGTCCTGGAACTAGCTCTTGTAGACCAGGCTGGTCTCGAACTCACAAAGATCCGCCTGCCTCTGCCTCCCGAGTGCTGGGATTAAAGGCGTGCGCCACCACCGCCCAGCTATACATTTCTTTTAACCTTTTTGATAGGCATACCTGTTTCTGTCAGTTGTTCATGTGTTCTTACAACTTATATATGACTGAGAACGTCTCATGGGCCAAAGATCATTCTTCTTCTCTCTGAACCAAGTGTGTAAAAATAGTTAACGGTGTTCACTGAGGGAACAGAGAGCAGAAGGAAGGGAAGAAAGAGGAAGGGGGAATAAAAGAAGAGACATGAAAATGTCTCTGCCTTTAGATATCAAGGGTGACCTATCCTGTCTGGCATGCAGGAAGGGGTTAGTCCATACTCACCAAACATACTTATCACCAAGCCATGGTCAAGTTCTCAAACACAAAACAGAGAACCCGAAACATTTTCTCCTGTGGCTCGCGACAGCTAACACCAACAGTAGCCGGGGAAAGTAGGAAGAGGGAAGCCAGGCAATGATGTCAAACTTTCAAGTTAGAGTCTGTCCTGCCTCTGCAGGATAATGGTTGCCAGGGCAACAAGGGTGCCAAGGCTTTGCTTTCATAGAGTTTTCCATTGATAATTGCTAATGAGAGCAAGCGCTGCCTGGTACTTTACACCTGTCTGGCTTGTACGTCTGCTTTAATTGGATGTGCCAGGACTGGGGAAAAAGTAATCTGCCCTTTCAGGACGACTGACAGGGAGATGAAGTGTTGTTTGGGCCTTTATTGTTACAATTTTGCTGACAAAATTACTATGAACTGTCTCCTCTGGATGCATGGCCTGCCTTTGTTGACAGAACCCTGGCATTTCTCTTCTTGGGGTAGTATATTAAGTCAGAAGAAACTGATGAAATCTTGCCAGCAGTTTGGTGGGAATTCACTCTGTTTTATTATCTCACTTTTGTATGGGTGTTAGAAACAGCGAGAAATAGGGCATTGTCAGAGCTGTAGTGATCCACTCTGCACAAGACCCTGTGTTGGGATGGCCTCTCTGCGGCTCGTGGTCTTCCTCCTCCCAGCAAACACGTCAGGTGGATGTTTCTATCTTCAAGAAGGAGATAGAAAAATGGCTCCAGTGTCAGATTCCTTGGTTTAAGTTCTCAGAGAGAAACGAGGATGTGTTACAAGCATTGAATTCAGGTCTTCCTGATGATAAAAATCGGTTCCTTTGTCTGTTCCAGGCTCCCTATGGGAACTTGGACAAACCCCTTTCCTCCCAGCTGCATCTTCTGATTCTCTCTCTCTCTCTCTCTCTCTCTCTCTCTCTCTCTCTCTCTCTCTCTCTCTCTCTCTCTCTCTCTCTCTCTCGCTGTTGGAAGGCAACCCAGAGCAATCTACTCCCTCCCGTGTGACAGCTCTGCTCGTATTTAATGAAACTTAGCTTCCACTCAGAAAACATTCAGTAAGCAAGTTAGGTTCAGTGCTAAGTGCTACACAGACAAACAGAGAACTTAGGTGGCTGTGTCCGAGCGGCTCACGACAAGGGCCTTCTAGAGGGTGAGATGAAGATGAGATAAACACGTTCCTTAGGAAGAGCCAGTTTAAGGACAAAAATTCTAGCTGTGCGCACTTCTGAACATCAAGAAAGAGGAAAACTCAGAGAAGATGCTGAAGGATTCCGAGAGGTAAGGGCTGATACATTTTGCTGGAAACAGCCCTTGTCAAGCCTCAAAAGAGTGTAGAGTGTACTCCCAGGAGAGAACTGCAGACTGGTTGATATTCCAACAGTAAGGGGTGTGCTAAAGACCTAGGTCAGAAAGAAGCTTGTGATGTATATAAGGGGTAGACATAAACCAGAGAAGCAACATGGCACTCATTATGACAAGGGGGCAGACCTTTGCTGTAATAACCAGAGAGAATGTATCCCAGACTCTACACATCACAAGCTTCCTTACACGTTACTGCAGGCATTTCCCATCTTCTGCCTCCTCCTTTCTCTTTCTTTCTCTATCCCTTAATCATCTATTATTTCCTGATGTGCATAACGAAAACAGCAGCAAGTGGGTTGGTTCCGAGTCTACGGTCCGCCACATCCTTCTTCACATCCTGGTCTCCGGGGCGCCATCCTCTTGGACAAGCAGATACTTTTCCGTTACAACTTTTTAATTAAGATCAATATATATTATGCCATTAATCAGCACAAAGCCTGTTACTGAAGTGTGAAAGACTCACTACGTTTTAAAACAAGTAAATTCTGAAGACTAGTGAGAACACTTGATACTCACCCGTCCATTTTCCATTCGCAATTAAGAATTTGTTAATTGTTTTGAATTAGATTTTCACAGGTTATATAATTTAGTTAGGCGCACCTCCTTCTATGCACAAGAGTTACTGAAAACGATTATATGTAAATGTGTGTGTGTGTGTGTGTGTGTGTGTGTTTCAAAGTATACATTCCATCCATGAAAATGTTTCCGTTAGTTTAGGCTGAATGAAATGGTCATGTATGTACTGACTTAAGAGTCCTCCTCTAGTGAATTGTGTATGACATAATATATAGTATTATATCATATATAGGATGACATAATATAGTACAGCTCTAAATCTCTTGCCCAGCTCACACTTCTAATGGTGCCATATAATGTACACATGCTAGTCAGAGGTATACTTTATCATCACTTGTTTTAAGAATTGAATTAGCTGCGAAGCTCCTGACCCCCAAGGCCCTCACGTGTTCCAGCTTGTACCGCCTAAAAATGGGTCTTCCCGTTCTCCACAAGCAA
Source organism: Dicrostonyx torquatus (assembly GCA_028555095.1). NCBI lineage: Eukaryota > Metazoa > Chordata > Mammalia > Rodentia > Cricetidae > Dicrostonyx > Dicrostonyx torquatus. The sequence continues at coordinate 2,543,901 of JAQHUG010000099.1, forward strand.
GATGGCAGCACTGTAAGTCAGGAGCAGCTCATTGCTTGCTTCCCTTCCCCTTCACTGTGGAAACATTCGCGTGTCACTGGTCAGTTCAGCTTCAATCCTGGTGTGACCATCTACCACATTACCCTTGAGACTCTTCTGCCCAGAGACATTTGAGTGGGCGCGACTGGGCCCTGTCATTTAGCCACCCACCTTCCACTGTGCCCTTCCAGAGCCGTGGACTAGGGAACGGGATCAATATGCTCACTGCATTATTGAACAGCTCTAATTGCTGGGGGGGGGGAAATCGAATAAATGAAAGGAGCAAACACATGTTCACCACCCACCAGCAATTAGTGTATGTAACCTTATTCCTCAGACATTTAAGGATAGTCAAGAGCCTTGTGTTTACTTTATAAGTGGGAAAAATTAAGATTCAAGAATACACACACACACACACACATACACACACACACACATATAATGTTATATATGCACACATAGACACATACATACACACATATATACATACATTATGTGGGATTTCCCTCTGTATGCTGTGATTACCATGAATGAATAAAGAAACTGCTTTGGACCTATAGCAGGGCAGAACTTAGGGAGGCAGGGAAAGCTAGGCTGAATGCTGGGAGAAAGAAGGGCGGAGTCAGAGAGAAGCCATGGAGCTGCCAGAGACAGCCATGCTGAAACTGCTGGTAGGCCACCATCTTGCGGTGATACACAGATTATTAAGACTTGTGGTGCTTCCTTCTTCCAGGTCATGATCCATGCAGGTATCCGTTCAAAGTGGACTGTTTCCCTCCATCTTTCTCATCACTCTACGTTGATCAAGCCCCAGTTTGCCTTTTTCCCCACAGACAGTAATCATAATTTAGTATGGGACTTGACTTTTCTTTGAAAGAACTGATAAATAACCAATCATGTGTTTGCTCTCTAAGTCCCCGGGACTGCGATCAATGGTATCACAGATGTTACCCTAGCTCATCTTCCTAATTCCCCAGGAGGTAGACACTGTTCTGGTCATTTCTATTTTAAAAGTGGGAAAACCGACTCTACCAAGGACTTTGTGATTTGTGCAAACTCTTTCTCTCTCTCTTTCTTTCACACACACACACACACACACACACACACACACACACACACACACACACGGAGGAGAGCTGGCATTTGAACTGAGTGATCCCTGACTCTAGCTCCCCTTGTGCTGCTCAGAGAGTAGCTGGCTGTTTCAGTAGTAAAAGATTCATTTTACACTCTCCTTTTTAAAAATTAATTAAATTTATTTATGTATTTTACATCCTGACCACAGTTTCTTCTCCCTCCTCTCCTCCTTTCCCCTTCCCTCATATCCCCTCTCCCTTCCTTTCCCCCAATCCACTCCTCCTCTGCTTCTGTTCAGAAAGGGGCCGGCCTCCCATGGGTGTCAACAAAGCATGACATATCAAACTGAGGTAGAACTAAGCTTTTCCCATCATTTTAAGGCTTGGTAAAGCAATCCAGTATAACGAATAGGTTCCCAAAAATCTGAGAAAGTGTCACGGGTGGGTCTGGCACCCACTGCTAGAAGTTCTACAAGCTATGCAACCATTACGCATATGTAGAGGGCCTAGGTCAGTCCCAGGTGGGCTCCGTAGGTGTCAGCCCAGTGTCTGTGAGATCCTATGAGCCCTGTTAGTTGTTTCTGTGGGTTCTGTTGTGATGACCTTGAACCCCTGGCTTGTACAGTCCTTCCTTCTTTCAACAGAATTCCCAGAGCTTGTCCCATTGCTTGGCTGTAGATCTCTGCATCTGCTTACATCATTTTTTGGGTGAAGGCTCTCTGATGACAATTAGGTTAGTCACCAACCGGATTACAGGAGATTGTAAATTCAAGCTACCTTCTCACCACTGCCAAAGTCTTAGCTGGAGTCATCCTTGTAAATTTGTGGGAATTTCCCTTATACCAGGTTTCTACCTGACCCTGAAATGACACCTGTGGGCTCTGATACCTGCCAGCCAGAGGGGACACCATGTGGTTTCATAGCTGGTGCCCGACTATTTAGAAAGACAATAGCTGAGGTTCTTGCTCCAACCTCTTTTTCATTTGTAGATTGCTCCAGGAAAGGTAGCTATCTCCGAGCTGGTGAATGAATGCGAGTGTGGGTGCTGGGGGAGAGGCCCCGGAAAAAGGAATAGAATAGGTAAATCCCTGGAAGGTGAAGAGAGAGGGCAGAGCGAGGAATGAGTTAGAATGAGCAAGACAGAGCAGAAATAGGGAGCATGGAAAAGCAAAAAGGGTTTTAAGAGAGCCTAGAGAGCAGAATGGTTTTTAAGGAGATATAATAAACACAAGGCCATGCTGAAGAATAGTACAAGTCTGAAGCGGCCTTTTAAGCTGTAATGGTGTGAAAGCCTGTTTCTTTCTGCGCGTCTCCGGGCACACATTTGGGGAAAAACATCAGTTTCTATGTTGGGGCGACGGTCCCTGACAGACACCCCTCATATCTCTTTTGTTACTCCGCCCTCTATCCTACCCCCAACCCAGGAGTTCTCTTCTATTTCCCCTTCCCAAAGAAATCCATGGAATTGAATTGAAGACCCTGACATAAATCCACACACCTATGAACAGGCTCTTTTTCTAAATTCAGTTCCAACTATCTCCTCTTGTCAACATTTTAAAAACACTCTCCACAAAGCTCTGTTCTTTCAGAATTTATCTTATCTCCCCCCCAGGAATACTAGTTTCCACCAATAACAGGAACAAAAATTGGTCTTCTTTTTTCTCTATCAATAAAATGAGAATCGAGCAACATATTGAAGAGGACTCTCTGAAATAGTCTTGACCATTTGACCCGTGTCCTAACCATAAACAGTGGGCAAGTTAGTGCCAGTCAGCAAGCTTCTGCTCCTTTCCCCTTCTGCCTAGAAGCATTCACTTGAGATGTATGCAAACAAACAGGCAGGATAATGAATATGTTCAAGCCTCAACCACCATTTATTTATTTTTTTTTTCGAGACAGGGTTTCTCTGTGGCTTTTGGAGCCTGCGCTGGAACTAGCTCTTGTAGACCAGGCTGGTCTCGAACTCACAGAGATCAGCCTGCCTCTGCCTCCCGAGTGCTGGGATTAAAGGCGTACGCCACCACCACCCAGCTCAACCACCATTTATTAGCTGTTTGGCTGGTATAGCATTTGGTTTTGACATTGAAGGAGCCAAAAGAATATTTTTGTACATTATAAAGGAGAAGAATGAGGTAAGATGGTACAGTAGGATCCCGGAAGTTCATGTTTCCCAGAATGAGGAATTGTATGGGTGCTGCAGAATGAGTGGGAGTCATTCAGACATCAGGGAAGGAAAGAGGCCCTTTTATCTGGAGTCTGTCTGTGCTCGTATATGAGAAAAGTGTGGAGAACACAAGTATTGGTTTGTTATCAATATTATTAGTGTGTTCCTTCTAGGAAACTGTACTACCTGTAGCTTCCTTTGTTGCACTGATTATTCTATAACCGTCAAACAACACAATGGAAACTAAAATTAATACATCTTCAAAGATTGCCCTAACACATTTGAGTGCTTTCTTTTTCCTTTATTGTTTTCTAATCATTATTAATGGGATTCTATCAACTTTTATTTATTATTGTGAGTTCACTAATGTTAAAAAGCTCAGAGTTTCTACTTTGGTGTTTACTCTCACACATCTTTCTCCAATGACTATTAGTTTTCCATTTGGGTGTTAGATTTTAAAACTTTTTACAGGATTAACTATGTGGAGGACACTTATAAAGTCACTCTTTATGTAGACTTCAAGCCAAAGACTTGGATTCAAATCTTGACATTCTAGGTATTATTATTATTATTATTATTATTATTATTATTAAATATTTAATTACTCTTGGGTTTGTTTGTTTTGTTGTTGAGTGGGGCTTACAGTAACTACTTCACATTAGTTATCATTAAAATTAGGTTGCATACGGATCATTGAACCCAATTCCAATCTGCTAAAGGTGACAATTGTTATTGATAGCTACGACAGACCTGCATTTTTAACACACATACCTCTTTTAGAAAGATTTTTATTCTGAGCCAAGAACAAAGGCATTGGTTTCTTTACCTCCATCTGTGTGTGTTTATTGTTCAAGAAATTTCCTACAAGTCTTTACAATGTTCCAGCTGTAATTCACTCTCCTTTTGTCAACGTATTCTCGGTCCTCACACAGTCCTAGGTACCTAAGCAACTTGTGGTCTGGAAAAGGAAGGAAGCATCTGTATAAGCATGAGATTTGTATAGTAGGGTAACAACTGTTACTGACCAAAGGCTATACAAACTTCTGTAGGACTCAGAACCCCAATATTCTACCCCACCCTACCCCCTTTCCCTCTGCCCCTTTTCTTCTGGTACCATGCTCCTGTCTTGGGCCTAGCTCTGTTCTTCTGCTCCCGTCCTATTTGGTTGTCATGTTGCTTCCTGCCGTCCTTCATCTCTCCTTAAATGCCATTCTACAAGAGAAACTTGATGCCAGCCATTCGCCTGTTAGCCCTCAGTTTCCTCTCTTTCAGCACCCTTGGCAGTTCCCGTATGGCAAAAGCAGACAGTGTGTGGGCTGATATAGACCTCCATTAGCTTTGAACCTTGATCAGGAAAAAAAAAATCCAAGTTCTGTTGTTTTCATCAGTGTTCATCCAACATCTGCATGTGTGTGTCATATAAATATGCTTCATAAACGTGTTCAATGAATGAAAAGCAAAGGTGATGATACTGGGGTATCAGAGCTGCATCTCCACTACAGAGTCAGGATTCATGATGAGGGGAAGGAATAATTAGTGGTTTCATATGACAATTTGTACACCAGCGTACAAATTTGGGAGAGATTCAGATTCAAGTTCAATCCCAGGTACGTATCAGCTCCACACATCTGAGCACAAGCCACCTCCTAAGAGCCATACGTATTTGTCAAGTGGAGCCAATGGCGTGACACCATAGAGCTGTGAAGAACGGATACAAGCTATGTGCACCCTGTGGACAAATGGAAGGCTAGTGCGTTCCCTGTTTATTCTGCTGTAGGAAAGGGATTCGTGTCTGAGCACACTGGGATGGCTTTAGCACAGTGGCTTCCCACATCTCAGCCGGAGAGTGAGAGACAGTGGTTTGACCTGGAGCACTGGGATGCTGGGAGCAAAATTGAATTGTTGTAAAGTCTTTGAAAGTACAACGTGCCTATAGCAAGTTCCCGCGGGTCAAAGATTTACAGAATCTCCTTCACACTATCAGGGGGTTGTGGAAAAAAATATAGGTGATCCTTATATCAGACACCAGCCTGAATGCTCTTAAGATAGCTCTCCTGGATTCAAAATGTCTATGAGCTATTCGTTCTCTGATTTTACAGAGGGGAAACTGAGGCACAGAATGTAAAAATCTTCCATCCGTGTCTCTGAGTTTGTGCTTGACATAGCTGGCTCTTTGAGCAGAACTTTGTGGCAACAAAATCCATTCCTACCTCCTGCGAGTAGAGTGAGCCCCGGACACGGGGAATGGGGGATTCAAATCGCAGTCCACTATTTCCTAGTTGTCTGGCCTTGAGCAAAATTTCTAGCCCTTCCGAGTCTGTTTCTTCACTTAAAAAGATGGAAACGGAATGATATCTATTTCGAAGGGGGCTGCGACATGTCCACAAGTTGGCATATGTTGTGTGCCAGGCTGGTAGCTGATGTTCAATAAAACGTTAACAAATGTAATTTCTCTTGGTGGCGCTAGCAAGATCCACTGGCTGGTCTTGACGGGGTTGAGATTTTACGAGACTTGATGGGTTTTAATTGAGAAATATGCATCCATGACAGATAATCAATATGCTCATTTGGCAGCCAGGTTCTAGATGAAATAAAGCTAAATGACGGTGTAATCTGAATATACAGAGTAACCCCTGCAGGAGCCAAATACGCTTGCCTGCCTGCTCCGTCCTCACTGTGGCTGCTTTAATTTTTTGGAATGGGTCCCCAGTACATTTGTTTTCCTCCATGAATCTGGGAAGAATAAACAAACATGGCACCTCTCCTGTTTTTGTTCTGCCCTTTCTCTGCTCTCTCCTTGGAGCTCAGTTCCCCTCTGATCAAGAAGCAGGAGGGACGTAGGATGTCAGTCCGACTTCCAGCATGGAGGCCACTCTGTGTGGATCTCAGTGACAAATGGGATCCCTGAAATACACTCTGCCTTCATCGTCACCTTGAATGACAGTGGTTAGTGGCTTTAACAGGGAAGCAGTCCAAAAAGCAGGCTCTCAACAGGCTCTGACAATTCTTTGTCAAAGGTCTCTCTCTTCTCATGTGGTGAAGTCTGTGAATTACTAAGTGACCAGGATGTATTCATGGCTCTCAGTGTTCCCTCCAGGTATTCACAACGATGGTCATTACCTTTGAAATGCATTCCAAACTCCCAGGTGCCTGGGGACCTCAGCTGACTCATGAGAAGTTTAGTTGTTTGTAGTTGAAGCCATAGATTCCTCATTCACAGGATCTGTGACTTGAGCAAGAACCCTCAGTCTTGGTGAAATAAAACCCACACCTGTGCACAGAGGATGACCACAGCACATTTGGGTTCCTGGGAGGAACAGAACACATGTCAACTTGTGACTTTTCTGGCTCACACATACAATAAGCTCACGCCATAGCTTAATTTTCTTATTATTAGGCAAACTTGAGTCAAACGTCTTATAAATGAACTTGATTTGAATCAATCCGTTTTCTATATGCCATTTACTAGTAGGCTTAGCATCGCACAGATGACAAGGGCTTTTACAGACACACCGATGAAGTACTGGATTTTGTTTATGCCTCTGCTGTATGTCCTTAGGTAGAGTACAAACCTCTTTGAATTTCCGTTTCCTCACTTGTCAGCTCTTTAAATACTGTGTATAAGTGTCTCCTCCTGGAAATTTGAGCTTTTAATTGTAGTTAAAGCCAATAACTTTCTCTATAGAGCGGCAGGTCTTCTGTGTCCATGACGATGTCATGGGAGCATGACCTAACACTGCTCTCCAAACAGCCAGTTCTAGGAGTGATTAGCTGAAAAGGATTTTCAGTGTCATCTCAGGTATTCATTTTACGGAGAAAATACACAGTGTTCAAAGAAATTGAGAGACTACACCGAGAGAGCATTGCTAAAGAGTTAAAATAAAGGTCTGAGCCCTGGAGGAGAGCCCCACTGTCCTGCAGTAATGCACAGTTGGTCCTGGTTTGTCTAAGAAAAAAAAAGCAACAAAATAAGTAAAACAGTAAAATAGAAGGTTAAAAATAGAAGCTGAAGGAAAGGAAAAAGGAAGAAGGAA
>JAQHUG010000099.1:2591973-2603313 GCA_028555095.1 Dicrostonyx torquatus
TATATATATATATATCATGTTATTACTGAAGACTTAAAGGGTAGGTCCACTGCTATTTTGTTTGACAAGATGAGGAAACTGAGGAACTAGGAATTGATTTTTTCCCCACCCACTTAGCTGCTGTGTAGAACGGACACTGTTTTGTCAATTGGAGTGATTGCAAAGCTCCTGAGCTACTGGCTTCAAGGTCCACTTCGTCTGTGCGGGCAGGGAGACATTGTCCCAGTGAAGGAGGTCAGCTGTGGCAAGGCCACAGCTTTGGTACACCGTGTCCTCCACAGCCGCAATCTATGGGCCATGACAAAGGCGTGGGCAATCCGGTCCATTAAAGCTGGAGCTGGAAGAATTGAGAATTTCTGCCTCGCTCACCGTAACCTTTGCGCTGTTGTTTCGTAGTGATTGCTTTCTCTAATTATATTTTGAAAAAATTGGGAGCGCGGGAGTGAAAAGTCCTCTAGACACTTCAACAAGACGTGCCCTTGAAGTAGACAGTTATTGAGTTTTAATTTCCTCTGGTCTCTGTGGCTGTGTGTCGAGGAGAAGGTGACGTGCACTGACAGCACGACCTCAGGGAATCCCCAGGCAGGTGGGAGGTCTGTCTCATGCCCCCCAAGTGGAAAGTCACCATGTTGTTTTCCCCTTTTCTCTCTAAAATGTTTAGAACTATCATTGACCTTACAGATGGTAAAAATCTCTAAACTCTTAGCAAAAAGACGTTGAACATTCTTTTGGATAGGTGACAGATGCTTCTGGTTTTGATGGGTATTTCCTTGCTGTGACAGTCATCGATGGGGTTTCTCTTTGACCTTCCCAGGGTACACAGGGGTAAACTGTAACCTTGGTTTTGATGGCATCTTATCCTTAACAAGAAAAACTCTGGATTAGACGCTAAGAACTGCACCACAGCAAGACAATTCTAGAGCCCCATCTCCCCTCCCGTTCTCAGCTCGGCGACTTTGAAGTCTCTCCTCCGTTCACCTCCGTACCTACGGGATGACATTCAGCCAGACCCATTCCTCCACTGCATCGCCCGTCACCCACAGCCAACGTGCAGAATAGACTGAGGTCCTTTCTAGTTGACCATCTTTACTCTAATGACAAGCTCAGTTCCTAAGGCTCCAACACAGGCACTCCACTGCCTCCGCTCCCAACCAGACAGAGTAACTTGCTTGAACGTAAGTGTCCACCCATCTTATCATCTTCATACTGGTTATTCTTGTTTCTCTCTGGACCATCTTGCCACTGCTTTGCCTGTAAAGGCGTGTGTGTGTGTGCTGTGTGTGTGTGCGCACGCGCACGCGTGTGTGTGTAAACATACCTGTGTCTGCAGGTGCATACAGCTGTGTTCAGGCCGTAGCCCGAGGGGGATGTTGGATCTACTGCTGTATCACATTCCACTTATTCCTTTGAGACAGGATCTCTTCGTAAACCCACAGCTAGACTAGTGGCCAGCGAGCCCCAGCCATCCTCCTCTCTCTGCCTCACCCCGACCCCTCCACACATAATGCTGGGGTTATTGGCCACTTGTGGCTCCTCCCAGGCTTTTGGGCGATTGCTCGAGATTCAAACTCAGACCTCCATGTTTGTACAATAATCACTCTGACCCACCAAGTTGTCTCCCAAGGCCTTTGTAGAAGCCTTAATGCTAAAGAACTAAAGCCTTCCAGGAGCACGGATCCAATAAGAAGAAAGAGGATACACACAGAATCGAGATAAAAGGACAGAAGGGTAAATGCTGGATTAGGAGCACAAAAACCAGAACTAATTAAAGTATAACAAAAGACACGACGAAAGGAAAGGTGAAAGTAGTCACGAGTTCAACATTAACGGTATACACGCAGCGTTCCATTTAGTCCCTATAACAACAGCCCTGCTTCTGAGCTAAACAATCATCCACTCAAGTAATTTCCACAAAAGCCTAGGACGTGATTTGCCATGGAGACAGTCGGAATTGAAGTTCTGGTCAGCTAGGCCTCATAGCATAACGGGTTCTGCCCACTCTACTCAGGATTTCTTGAAGTTTCCCCAACAAACCATCCATGCTAGAACTTCCTGAGGGTTTTGTCAAAAGGAAAGAAATGACTAATTCTACAGCTCAGGCTTGATGAACCGCAAGTTTCCAAATTTTGAATCTGGAGACTTTAATTAAAACAAGTCCCTGTACGTGGTTCTGGGTGAGAGGGGTCCCTTGCTCTGCAGAGTATCTCCTCCTGATTGAAGAGACTCAGATCTGTATTACTTGTCCCCACACTAGACATGTCCCCTGTGTCAAGTGGACACGGGTTTTGCTCTGCCAAACCCAAACCCAATTACAGACTCTTAATTTTACGAATTGATGAAAATCATGAGCACGACATCCCTAAGAATAAAAAAAGAGATCGCGTGTGTACATCTGGAGATGTGGAAGCCTCTTTTAGTTTGCTCTTAACCTTATAATGATCTCTGATAATCCCCAAATGAAAAGAAACCTGGACCTTAAATAATGGGCATTCAGCAAAGCCAGAGGGACGAGAGCATGACTTTACCACGTGGCTCTCTTTCATCTGAACATCTGAGCTGAAAGGATAACCACTGATGTTTTCCCGCAAAATATAGTTCTCCACGGGAAAATGAAGGCCAATCGCGGCAAGGGCTTCCACTTCAGTCAGAATGACTCGGAGCGCGGGGACGGAGCTTTGTTTGATAATCAGCGCCCTTTCCCTCGTGCCTGCTTCTGGGGATTCCCTCGCTGGGTGGTGATCTTTAATTAGGAGGTGTCAGCAACTGAGTTTGTCGCAGTGACTCCTGATGCTCTCTGGGTCTCCGCTTGAGATAAGAAAAGCCACGGCTCCCAGCTGTGACGTTCCAAAATCCTTTTGCCTCTGGCTCCTCCATGGGAGAAGATACAAGCTGTGATCTTGATTTAAAACAAAAAAAAAGGGACATTAAAAAATGTTAACCTTTTACTGTCTTGTAATGCACAGCTCCCTCCTAATCTCCAGCAGCATCAGATGACATTAGCTCTCACTTGGGTACCTCACCTTAGCTTGAACGCACTGGATCTGAATCTGAACTCATGACGGTCTCTTCTTGTTGCCTTTTTTTTTTTTTTTAATGTGTTCATCAGCCATCCTACCATCCCAGAAAGAAATCAGAAAGTTGTATACCATGGCCTCCTGCCACCATAGCTGACCGAATTCTCTCCAGTACATCTCGGGCTTTGTCTATATTGCTGTCCCCTGTGGGCCTTCCTGTCATTTTTCCTTTCTAACTAGATTCCGGGGTTTCCCATGCTGGCTCTACAGTCCAGCTTGGTGTTCGCAGCCTAGATCTAGGCAACTGAGATGTTACACACATTCAATTCAGAATCTTCCGTTGAGGTGGCCTATGGTGTCCTTCATGCTGAATACAGCATTTCAAGTCTCCACCTTTTCCCATATCCTTCTCTGTCTCTGAAAGATCCTTCCTCAACTTTGCCCAAACGGTTTCTCTTAGGACCTAAAAGATCAGCTTTGCCAGGATCCTCTAAAGCCACGCTTGATCCCTGGCAGCTATTTCATCATCAGCCAGGGAGTGCCCCTCTGTCCCATCTCATCTCGTTGTGAGGGGTCAGTAGTGGCCCTCATGCTTCACTTCCAAATATACTGAGAGTCCCTTCAGAAAACGGGAATATTTCTCTCTCTCTCTCTCTCTCTCTCTCTCTCTCTCTCTCTCTCTCTCTCTGTCTCTCTCTCTCTCCCTCTCTCCCTCCCTCCCTCCTTCCCTCCATTTTCTGTTTGATGGGATGTCTGGTCCATAGCAAGGGTATGAAGATTTCCTAAATACACTGCACATGGAATTTCAGCCATGCCATACTATCGGTTACAGAAAAGACAATATTCCCGATTCCCATACCCTCACAATAAGCACCATTGTTAGAGAGATTTTTTTTCTTTCTTACACCAGGCTCACAAACTGCTTTTCCCGTTGGAGAACATTTTGTAACTAATGTAAGACTTTGGGTGGGATGAACACCTAGGCTGAGGTGCCGAGCATCTCATCTTTAATGGTCTTTTTAGTTTCCCAAGCCCAGTCTAGGCACACAGGAAAACTTTACTAAGAATTCACTATAGACTGGAGAGTGGGCAGAGCCTCTTGATACCGACAAAACTGAAACTGACAGTTTGTGTTTGATCTCCGGGACCCCACGGGAGAGAGGACTAACTCACAAACTGTCCTCTCACTTGCCACAGCATACACACGTGCACATGCACGCACACGCGCACGCATGCACACACCAAATGTAGTTTAAAAATTTTAAAAATAGGTTGTGCGATGCTTGACTCTTAAGTGAAGTAACCACAACCGCTTCCGGGGTCAGCGACCTTTGATCTCCAGACGTACCCCGTTGCATGTGTGAGACTAAAGAAACTAACACTGAGACTTAATATTCTGTGAAGAATTGTGGACCGCTCATCTGTTTTCACAGTTGCTGGTCCAAGAGAGAGGGAGAAGTATGCGGCTGGCATCTCTCACAGATTAGAACTGTCTTGCATAGATTGTGCAGGAGACTTCTCAGCAGAGAAGCTGTCGCAGAGGGGAGACAGAAGCACCAAGGACAATGGAATGATTCCTTAGGCCAGTTTTATTTTTTTTCTGCAAGATTTGCAGTAATATTAACAAAGCATTTACAATAGCAACTAATTTTTCTCATTTTATAATATGTATATGACACATAATCATACTATAAAATGGATATCAGTTTCACAGAAAATATTACCATAGCTAAGAGCATGGCAGATACTTCATTCCCACTTCTTTTCCATACCTAAGATTCTCCATTTTCTATAATAAGTCCAATGAAAACTTCTAGGTCATATATAGAGGCAATATAAGTTCTTTCCTCTATATTTCTTTTCTTTACTTTTTCTTCTTTCTTACAGCCATGTCTGCAAGTAAGCCCAATTCTTGGAAAAAAAAAAAAAAACAATGAATTGCATTCTGAAAGCGACCGTGTTTGTCAATTTCCTGGCCGTTTGGCACAGTACATCTGTGCGTGGGTTATTTTTGTAGGATTTTAGTAGCTATTTCAAAGAGGTCTGAGGCGCGCCTGCAGAGACTAGATTCCTAACTATCTGTTCACCCCTAGCAGCTCCAGCTCAGCTCAGCCTGGCCGCCAAGGCCCCAGCCCTTCCTCAGCTTGCAGTCTCTCTGCTTCATGGAGCAGCCTCTCTGGTGTTCTCTCCCTTCATCCCTATGCTCATCCTTGAGGTCCAGCTTAAATCCCTCCCACTCTGAGTCACTTCCCAGCCCTGCTTCAGACAGAATTTGCTACTTTCTCTTCTTCCATGCTTCCAATGGTTTGTTGAAGCTCGCCACCACCAGATTTTGAGAATCCATTGTCAAATATCAAGAAGTTTGCCAGCTGACATTTCAGAAATATTTTGTCAGTTTTTGTGCTTATGTTCATATGTGTGGGATGTAGGGGTAGAGTGGAGTATGTGTACCCAATTACAAGAGCCCATGGATTCCCACAGACGACATAGATCTATCGGAGATAAAGTTGCTGGTAATTGCCAGGTACCGGTTATGGATACTGGGAACTGAATTCAGGTCCTCTGCTAGAGGAGTGAGTGATCTTAAACACTGAGCCGTCTCTCCAGACCCTGAAAGCTGACTTTTGTTTCCACAATCAAAAAAGTAGAAAGAGAGGAAGAAAGAAGGGAAAGAAAAGGTGAGAAGAAGAAATGAGAAGAGGGGCGGGGAGGAAAGGGGAGGAGAGGGGAGGAAAGGGGAAGGGGGCAGAGAGAAGAGAAGAGAAGAGAAGAGAAGAGAAGAGAAGAGAAGAGAAGAGAAGAGAAGAGAAGAGAAGAGGAAGAGCTAGGCTTGGTGTGCTTGGTGGCATACAGTTGCAATCAGAGCTCTTGGGAGTCAAAGAAGATGGATCCTTGGTACGCACTGACGGACAAGTTCGCCCTACTTGATACATGACCCTGTCTCAACAACAGCAACCACAAAAATGACGGTACCTGCAGAATAAGATCTACAGTTGTCTTCCGGTTTCTATGCTCATCCTCACACATTCCTGCACATACATTTGGACCAGCACACGCATCATAGACACACACACACACACACACAATAAATAAACAAAATGTTAAAAAGCCTTTGAATAAAACACTTGAAACTATGTGCAGTCACCGGCACATCAAACCTTCAGCTGTGGAGACGTCGCTTGTAGATTCCCACCGTCACATCCCTCAGTCACGGCACACGCCCTGGTTTCCCTGCTTCCTAAGGAAAGAACTGATCTTTCTGGAATCTCTGGGAATACTCGGGGTTGGGTATGTGCCTTAACATTTCCTTTAGAATCTACAGAAAATGAAATCCAGCAGGTGATCTGTAAATAAACTTTGAAACCGACCCTGTTACTTTGCCGTACGTTAACTAAATTGTATTTGGAATTAAGCTGTGATGTTTTGTTTCTGGTCCTGATATTATTCAGTCTCATTCCCAGAGCTAACAAGATTTGGCTCAATAACATTCATTTTTATCAGCATTCTTAAATATTATAAAATAATTGTTTTTTTCAGTAGGGCGGTGATGTTGATTAGAACCGAAAATGCATAAGTATATCTTTTTTATTATATGCAGATATGATTACCCTCCTATCTTTCTTTACTTCCAACAGCACTGCTTAATAAAAAAATTCCAGGAGTGCCTCAGGAAGGTATAATACGATTTTAATATACTTTGCTTCAGCGAGCCTCTGATGTTTAATTATAAAACTTTCATCTTTGAAGTGAAATTAGAAAAAAGGAAATTATTAGCTAAAGAATGCAGGGTCAGTGATCAGACAGCTTCTTCTTGAGCGCTCCATCTAATCAATCCTGAGAGACTGCAAATAATTATATTTTACCGAAAGCAGAGAATAAGCACCGATAGGGGGCGCCAATGGGCTCTGGGCACTTCTTCCAAAACAATCATAGACAATGAACCATCCAATCTTAATGAGAGTCATTCTGTGAAAGGACACCTCCCGCCCCCTCCCCCCCCGCAAAAAAAAGCCATTGACCAAACCTCCAGAGTAAGAATTACAGTGGGTGGATTTAGAGACCCCCAACTCTGAATTTCAAAGTTTAGGTCCATAGGTCCGTTCCCTCAGCCAGAAGTGACCAGAGAATCTAGCATCCACATGGCCACATGTTCACTGGCTTGCCCACACGTCCATCCCGCTCCCCGCTGGGGGTTTTCTGTGAAGAGTAAGCAAGGATGCGCTGTGTTTAGACAAGCCGGAACCGAAGTTGCAGGCTGGTGGCTTACAGGCACAGCTAACTCCCCCTCGGTGAGCTTTGTTTGCCGTCTGTAAAGGAAGTTAACGTTTATGTCCTGTAGTTGCCACGGGTGTTGAGATAATGGACTTCGCATGAGCGGCAGATCTTCAGTAAATATTTCCTTGGACCCTCTCCCCCTTTCCTTCATGAACAGATTTCATTAGTGAACATTCGGATGGCAAAGCTGCCACACCCGCTCTCGACCCAAAGACTGTAATTCTCACTCTCGAGGCCTTGTAGACAGCCTTCTGTTGTTAAGTATCTTGAAAGTGTCCTAAAACGGTATCCTCTTGAGACAGTGTCCTCCGGTCACACACCCATGAGTGTGTAGGGACAGCACAAAGGAGAATCATTTTTTTTAAAATATATGAAACTGGAAAAAATCAGGAGCAAAAATGGACCTGGGAGGAGTTTGAGGAGGAGGGGTTACAAAATGATCAAAATGCATCATACGTGTGAGGTTGTCAAAAATACCAACAAAGCAAAAAAAAAAAAAAAAAACAAAAAAACAAGCCAGGCGGTGGTGGCACAAGCACTAGGGAGGCAGAGACAGGTGGATGGATCTCTGTGAGTTCAAGGCCAGCCTGGTCTACAAGAGCTAGTTCCAGGACAGGCTACAAAGCTACAGAGAAACCCTGTCTCGAAAAACAAAAAAAAAAAAAAAAAAAAACCAACAAAGCGTATTTAAAAGACACTTTCCTCCCCGTGGAGCATTTTAAATCTCCTTTCAAAACTCAGCCATATAAATATGAAATGAATAGAAAACAACTTATAATACAAAGCCCAGATGATAGTACTGGCAACTATGTCCTAGTGCCCGGTCGGTTGCTGACTCGCTGTGTGGAGGGAGAAGGCTTCTCAAACACATTGAGAAGTGAATGAAAACAAAAAAGTAAGAACCGCACTACAGTTGCCCATGGAGTGACAAGGGAGTAAGGAACATGGCCCAGAGACCTAGCACACATCTATGACAAGGCACGGGTAAACAGAAGTAAAGTTTTATTTATTTATTTATTTTTTATCACCAAAGCCATTTGGAATCTGAAAAGTGATATTAAATATATTAAATAAGAAAGAATTATCAAAATTAGAAATATCAAATATATTAAATAAGAAAGGACAGTGTGAGGCATTTGTTTCCTTTGAGCAGGACAAAACAATGTTCCCCTTTGTTACTAGCACATAGTAGGTTTTCTCTTTGACTAGCACATAGTAGGTGATCAATAAATATATGATAAGTGGACGTAGGCTGAGATCTGGATGATCAAACAGTGGGAGTTAATAGGGTGTTGGGATGGTTTTAGAAGGCTTCAAAACCGTGATAAAGCGAGAGCCACCTTCAGCATAGAATGTCTCAGACAGGAAGACGCATCGGGAGTGGGGGTGGGGATTCCAGTAAACACAGTCCAGACTGAACAGATATTGATACAATTATATTATAATAGCAGCTATTTAGGGAACACGGGGAAAAGCTAAGCCGTGCGGTCTATGCTTCAAGAACCATTTAAGAAATCCTTGCCCCGGCGTCGCAGATCGATAGCCTCGTTCTTATTTTCCAGCTTAAGTAAAGGAAAGTTAATTGACTCCCCACAGTCACACAGAAACGGAGTGGAAAATGTAGACCCACGCCATTGGGCTCAGGCTAACAAGAAGAGTCTGCAAGCTGCGCACCATTTGAACCGGCTAAGCTCGTGCCTCAGAATGTGATGTTTGTCTCATAACGCAATGTCCTCAAGATATGAAGTCTCCTCTGTAGGAATATCTTCAGCAACTAAAATCCAATCTTATCGCAGGGGATGGCACCAATACCTTTCAGATGTATCAACCAAGGACCTCAGGATCCTTCCTGTTGCCCTCATCCCTGTCTCCAGTAGCAAAGTGCTCTAAAACCACGTGTTTTCCATGGTAGCCATGTATCTCTCACCATGTGTTTTCCATGGTAGCCATGTATCTCTCACCTGACTCTATAGATTGCTACTCTAAGGCCAGGCGCAGCTGGGCGGCTGACTCTTCGGTCTTGGCTGGGTTCCTTCAAGTGTTTTGCATCCATCTGGCTGTGAACTAACATGGGATGGTTTTGGGCTTAGATGATTGGCATAGTGTAGCTCCCTGAGGCCCATCCTCATTCTTCCCACCTCATTCCCAAGATGTTCATCTTAGTCTGTATGGGCAAGAACTTCCCCAAATGCAGGAATGATCAGACCATGGCTGGTCTAAATTCCCCAGTGGCTCCTCATTGGAAAGAGAAAACCAGGATTCATACAGCCCTCCCTCTTTTCTCTGAGGGTTTCTCCTGGACCTAGAACCTAGTAAGCTAGAGAACACCAAGGGTCTGCCCGTCTCTGCCTCCTCAACGCTGGAGTCACGAGCACACTCAACCACATTTGTAGCACAGCATCGCACAGCTGCCCCAGGCTGTGTTAGTTCTTCCTCCTCGGGATTCGGGGGGCTCTGCTATAATCTTACGGTACACTCCAGTACTTGCCGCTCCGTGATGCCGCATGGTGTATCTTCTCCCAGCATCCCACTTTCCACGAGGGCTACCTCAAAAGAAGGGAGGTTTCTGTCCAGTGCCGGGAAAGCCATTTGAATGTAGTAGGTAATCACGGCAATCAGCACATCATCAATCTCAATGCCTGTCAAAGGCGTCGGAAGATAAACGGATAAAGGGGTAGACTGGGCAGGATCGAGCAAAATCACACTCGTGTTTAGGAGAAGCACAGAGACCGTTAGCGCCAATTAACTTAGCACGCTCAGGGGATATAAAACAGATTCCTGCGTATGATTTTAGCAGAACAGCGAAACTCTTTGCCTCTGACTCAGATCGAGACCTTCAGACCACCTGCTGCATAAGAGTTCATTTGTCTCTATACTCTTGATGAAAAAGACAGGAAGGCATCACCCAGCTGATTGACATGGGACAGGATTCTAGGTCCAGGAGTTGAGCCACCCTGGCTCTGCAACCCAAGTCTGGTTGGTGCTCATTTGCTCACTGACCTTGGGGCCCCCTTCTTGCTTGATGGTCCTTCTCTGTGAAACGAATACAATAGAGGGAGCATTTGGGAGATTAAGTAACATCATGGTTTATCAGTAGGCAGCTCGGTGGTCTATTGTCCATCTTCGCTGCCCCCTACTTTCCCATCTGCAGGAGAAACTAGGATGTCTTGGGTTCATTCTCGGCACGGGAATGATGAGTGCCCCCGTTTCCCAGGAGGCGGGAACACGTCACCTCTCTAGACCAAGTTCAATGAGTACCCCCCCAACACCATTTCTCTTGTCAAACGAGTTTGTGTCAGGATCCCCGAGTCTGCATTTCACTTCATGTACTTTGAAAGTGAACCTAGTAGACGAATCAGGGAAAGAAGAGTCTCGAAGAGGGCTCGACATCTATTCTGCCAGGAAGAGAAAGAAACTCCTTTCATTCTCTTTTCTGCCTCTCCGCTGATTCAGCAGTTACCACCTTCTCCACCCCGACTCCATTTTTCCCCTTTATTCTAGGCACTGTTCTCATTATCTACAACACACCTCAGTCAGCAACTTTATCTTCCTTTTACATAAGACCCAGCCCTTTGAATCCCCTCTCCACTAATGACTTGCTGCCAGTTTGAGTAAGGTCGGTTGCCCTAATGGGCTGGGAGATGTCTGAACAAGCCCTGCGGTGGATCTGCAGCACTGTCAGCACAGGGCAGGGTGTGAGCGCCCATCCAGGGGCTCACGTTGCCCTGAGCCAGGAACAACCTGCCCAGCCGATCTGAAGTCCCCTCCAGCCCGTGGGCACGGACTAGTCTAGTTGTTCAAGCTAGCTGTGTCCACCTGGATGCTCTGACTGACAGAGCCATGGACTCTGGAATGAACTGCGTTCAATTTACCGTGCTTAACTGAGACCCTGACCCAAGCAGAGGGATCACAGTGTACAGAACCAGGGTGGGTAAATTGAAATTCCTAACTGGCTTGCTTTGGGCAAGAGAATTTGAGGATTTTAGGACTTAGTCTTATTCTCTTTCTCTCTCTCTCTCTCTCTCTCTCTCTCTCTCTCTCTCTCTCTCTC
>JAQHUG010000099.1:2655670-2675670 GCA_028555095.1 Dicrostonyx torquatus
CTCTCCTAGGAGTAGAGCAAGGCAAGTAAAGACTCATATGTCCTTACAAGAGGATAGCATACCAGTGGGACCACCCCAGTGACTCACATGTCCTCACCTAGGAGTAGAGAAAGGCAAGTGACTGCTTCACATTTACACTATTATGAGTTGGACTTCATTAACAGGGCGTCCAAAAAAACCTGTCCACTTTCTCACTGACATCAACCATCCATTCCTTCAACAAACCGTTGATAGTCGTGTTCTCAGCAGCTGCACTGACGGTCTAATTAGAATTTGAACACGCCATCCAATTTAAGCCACCTGCTACGTTGTATTTCCACTCATATTTTGAAGGCACAGAATGTTCCCTTTTTGGTTTTTGGTTGTTGGCTAGGTTGGCTGTGGTTGAAATGTGAGCCACAGAAAAGTCGTTATGATAGAATTCAGGCTATGTCTACTAATCTAGCTTCATGGGGTGTGTGTGTGTGTGTGTGTGTGTGTGTGTGTGTGTGTGTGTGACTTTCACAAACCTAAGATTAATTTTAGAAAAGAATTCCAAACTGCAGCAATGCCTACAAAGTCTTTAGCTGAAGTGTTTTCCGTCTATAGCACATGGTGAAGCCATCTTACCATTTAATGTCTTTTGTGTCCCCTTTAACTAGCAGGTGTTGAGATCAATGACTTTAGTATTTAGTCTTTAGTTTTTCTGTTACATACAAAGGCCATCGAACTTACACTAGAGGGGTGGATAATTTTCACATGTGAGGGCATATGTGGTCACTACCTATTGACCTTGGCGATATGATATATAGATATGACCAAAAATGTAAAACTTCAAACTGCCACAGGAGGCAGCAACGTTTGATAAGAAACCACTTGGAAGTGACAAGGAGGTTTGACTCGTTACAGCTGTGCCCCCCTGCACCTGTGCTTCCCTGGTGAGTGTGTACAGAAACCAAATAGCCTGCGCACGTTTCTGTCTCTCCTGGTCCACCATGAACACTGGAGACAGGATCTGACTTTGGGACATCATAAGGTACCCAAGGCCCAATACCTTACCCGGATTACAAAAGACATTCTGTTATTGAACGAAAGATTAGTTTATGATCTTCTGTTAGAATTTATGTCACTATGAACTCTTGAACTTATTTCCCAGTTGCTGGGCTTGTAATTATTCCAACCTCCGATAGGAATGGCCTGGGGTGAAGTTTGCTTATGTGTATAATGACAGAATCCTTTTGCAACTCTGTGAAGGGCCACCACAGCTTCGGGTCAGTTAGCGGGATGGCTGAGGCCCTTTCTGCCATACCATGCAGCCTCTCTGTTCTCCCTTTGGTGTTTTCTTTCTTTCCTTGTCACAAGTATTGATCCCAAGGGTATTCCATCAAGTAACCCCTGCCAGTTGACTCCTCAGAGTTTCCATCCTAGGAGCTCCACCGACAACAGGACAAGAGCCAGCTCCACAATGCAAATGAGCGTGCATTGATTCCCTCCTCTGTGAGACACTTTCAACTCCCTGTCTTGCTGACTTTCCGGCAACCCCCTGTGCTGTTAGATGCTACTGTTTTCATTTCACAAAGGCGAAATCTGTGCAGATAAACATGATCGACTTTGTCAAAGGTCACAGAGTTGAAAGAGGTCGTCTCTTAGATTATAACATACAAAGCGTAAAACACCAAGTCCTTGAACTATTGATGGCAAATGTGTTGAAAGGTGTCTTTTCCTCTAATAGAACAATAACGAACACCAGGAAATCACTCAATACATTTCATATCCTTAGGGTAATGTGTAACTGTAGTCCAGATGAATAAACTCCTTCAAACAGGATCATGTAAAGCCACTTATAAGTGTGCACGACTAAACAGAATCTCGGAGCCTGTTTACCAGGAGAAAATACCTACTTGACTGAGTTCAGAGGTTGCTTCACACAGAATGTTGACAAAGAGATTTGCTCAATCACCCAACAGGTGGCTGTTTCCGACTATGGACATGTCCAATCTGTCAGTTAAAATTCTCAGCAGCAGGCTTGAAATATGCAATGAGATGAAGAAGGTACTTCTACCTCACTGGGGCTTAAAGTCTAGTGACTATTATAATTATTAAGTTATTAATGATAATTATGACTATGGTGCAAGCTCTCAAAGACAAGAAAAGGAAAGACTATACGGTGTGAGAGAGTAACGGAGGGTGACAGGTGGCTCCTCGGGGAGAGTGCGTTTGAGAAAAGTCTTGAGGAGTAGGATCACCAGCTTCATATGAGTCTGGAGAAAACGTTGCAGACATGGCCTCCAGGAAGGACATACAGCCTAAGAAGAGGAAGGGATGGGGCAGGACTATGCCTTCATCTGAGAAATGCACTCATCTGAGAAAAGGAAGGGGTGGGACAGGACTACAGGAAATGCACTCTTCTGAGAAGAGGAAGGGGTGGGACAGGACTACAGGAAATGCACACCCCTGAGAAAAGGAAGGGGTGGGACAGGACTACAGGAAATGCACACCCCTGAGAAAAGGAAGGGGTGGGACAGGACTACAGGAAATGCACACCCCTGAGAAAAGGAAGGGGTGGGGCAGGACTACAGGAAATGCACACACCCGAGAAAAGGAAGGGGTGGGACATGGCCTGTGCAGAGCTCTCTTCCTTCCTGTCCTCTGGACACACTTCCTTAGGGATCTCTCATTTCACTACTTTGGATAATTTTTACATGATCGTGAGATCCACCGTCATCGCTGAGACCCACACACCCACATTCCAAGGTCTACTTAAAAGAAAGACTGGCTTTGGATGTCTGTCTGGTAGCACATGGAAAATTCACGTTTCTAAAACTGACATCTTATACGTCCCCTCCAAAACCATTTTCTGTGCTGGTATTTCTTATCTAAAAACCTGCTACTCCCACATATCCAGTGCAGGATTGGTCTCATCTTTCCCACATCCCACATCCAAACCGCTAACAACTTAGGTTTGTGCTACCTTCGAAACATATTCCTAAATCAGTTTTGTTCCCATGTTTACTGTTTTCTATTAAAGACCCACTATTTCTAGTTTAAACTAGACTGAGTAATTCCTGATATTCTCACCAGTCCACACATAACACATCACACAAAAAAACAGACTGAACCCATGGTTTCCCTGACGCAAATCTCCAAGGTTTATCTGTCTGCTTCACCAAAAATATAACATCCTCTCAGAGGCCTCTCCCAACCACATCAAGCAACTGGTTATTCAAAACACACAGCTCTCGTGTTGGACACCTGATCGTTGTCTCCACTTTCCTTGGCTGGTCATCCATAAGTATCCTCCCTTGCTCACACCTTCTTGCCATTCAAGACTGTGATCCACTGTTACCTTTCCACAATGCATGCTCCGCACTCTAAACTGTAGTATTCCAATAACCATTATTTTTTTCTAGCTCATTCACCTATAACAGTTATCCAGTCGATCACTGTTTATTTAGTATCTGTTCTTTCAGCTATCATGTGACTTTCGGTAGCAGGCACTTATTTGGCCACTGCTAGACAGTGACGTTTATGTAAGAGTCCCTCAGTTAGGTGCTAGATCAATCAATAGACACAAAGGAGGCCGCTGTAGGGGAGCTCTCAGCAGCTTGGCGGAGAGTGGACCTCAGCCAGTGGCAGGCAGAGGCATATTATGCTGATGTGTGTGTAAATCATGTTGGGAAACTTGAATTTTATTCTAAAGGTCAGAAGAGAGGCCCTGGAAGAGTTTTATGTATCACAGTGCCAAGTTATAAATTATCTTTGGGGAAATATTAGCTACTTTGTAATAAAATAAAATAAATCAGCTACCTTGTACAAGGAAGATGGAGGGGGATGAAACTAGAAGTAGAGAAAAGGTTAGGACAATCCGAAAAGAATTCTGGTCTGAAATGAAGACAGCATGGCCACATTAGTGGTTATGAAGAAGAATGAGATTCGAATAGACTCAGGACCTTTTACAGAGGCGATGGGATATGATATTGGCCTGAGCTCTGGGAAGGAGAGGGGATGTTCTTTGAGGGGGATAATGGGAACCCAGCCACTTCCTCTCTCCTTTCCCCAGTTGTGTGTGATAAATAGCGCTTCTTCTGCCATGCACTCCCACTCCGGTATGCTGCCTTCCTCTGGGACCAAGGCAAACAGGGCCAGCTGATGATGAAATAAAAATCTCTAAAGCTCTGCGTCAAAAAATATCTTTCCTATCTTTAAGTTGATTGTCTTGAACATTTTAACTGTAGCAGAATGACGTCTAACATGGAGATGACAGTGGAATCTGTCCCTGTCTCAGCCTCTGTCAGAGTATGCGCCAATGACAGTTATTTAATGATATTACTAAGGACATGAATTTTTCAGGTCCTGGGGATCTATGCATGATTGTGTGATGGTGGTTGTGGTTGTGGTTGTTGTTGTTGTTGTGGTGGTGGTGGTGGTGTGTGTGTGTGTGTGTGTGTGTAGGTGGCAGGAGAGTTACAAATCAAAAGGATCAATGGATATTATCAGAACTGCAGAAATGAACAAGAAAGCAGAATGAATAAATATCCTAAGATCGTGACTAACATTGCAATTAACATGGAGGGGACATATATTTCCTCAGCCTACTGATTTCATTTTATTTTAATGTACATATTTTATGTTCTTATAAACAATATTTGCTTCATTTCTCTCTAAAGTTTATTATTAGCACAGAGGAATGATACTCATTTCATATAAGGATTGTATGCACTTCAACTTTACTGAAAGCATCAGTTATTTCTTGTATGAAGTATTGATAGTTTTCCAAATATGTAATCACGCTATCTGCCAGCAGATATATTATACCCTTTGCTTCCCAGGGTGAATGCTTTTCCTTTTTCTTGCATAACTACACTGCTTGGTATCATATCAATGTGGCCATGAAGAGATTAATAAGCAGAGTATGTTGTGTAGATACAATACCTATCTTTTTAGATCAATTTTGTTTTCAGACAGGATATTCTGATTGCCGTTGCCCTTCCCAGCTCCATCCAGATCCACCCCACCTCCCCATATACATCCTGCTTCTGTATCCATTCTTTCTATTGGGGGATTACAACCTTTGATATTGAGAGTTATCAAGGAGCAGTATTCGTTGACTACTATTATTTTGGTGGCGTCTGGGAAATGAATCTTGTATTTAAAGGGATAGGAGAAGAAAAGGGCTCATATTGCTTAGAACATTTATGAATATTAAGAAAATATTTTGAATTAGGACAAGTGCTTGCACAAGGTCTAGATGAGTCAGAACTTACGGTGGTGTTCAGTCAGTAGTGTAGACATCTCAAGCTACTGAGGATGATATTTCTATTATGATCCTAAGAATTATGCTGACACTAATGTGGTTAGGCCAGTCTTGGTAAAAGCATCAATAAATTAATTTGTGTCCAGCAAATAACATTGTTTATTGACTCCCCAGCATGAATTGGCTTTAGTGTTAGCTCAGGAGGTCATGTACTGTAGCACGAATTCTAGTTTGTCTTAATATAATAAAAAAAACCAGTCAGATATGGGGTTGGTACTGAATCAGTGCAGTCAATCACTAGAGAGACCTTTTACCTCTACCAATGCTCAGACTGAAAGGCTGATCCTGTCCTCACACTATCTCCTCAAACTTCATCCTCTGATTGCAGGAGCAAGCCTTAGTCTGCAGCTGTCTGCACCAACCCTCAGACTGCCCGAGCTCCGGTCTCCTCCAGCCTTATAGTCCTCTCTCCACCCAGCCATATCACTCCTATCTCCACTTCCTTAGCGCTGGGATTAAAGTTGTGTGATCCCAAGTGCTGGGATAACCTTAGTGTGAGCTCTGTTTCTCTTTTAGACAGATTTCATTTTGTTTATTGACTCCCCAGCATGGATTGGCTTTAGTGTGAGCTCAGGAGGTCTTGTACTGTAGCTCGAATTCTAGTTGGTCTTAATAATAATAATAATAAATAAAAGGTAGCCTTGAACGAACAGAGATCCCTCTGCCTCTGTCTCCTGAGTCCCAGGATTCAAGGTGTGTGGCATTACTCCTTGGCCTCTAGTGGCTTAGCTCTGTCCTCTGATCTTCAGGCAAACTTTAATTGTTAAAACATAAACAAAATATCACTACAATGTACATCTAAGGCAATGATTAGCCTCAATATTTTCTATGATTTGTTGGACATACAGAGTTCTTGGGCTGCCCAATTTACACACAAAGGGAAACAAACCTATTTTTCTACACTTAGTCCTAATAAAACGTTGAAAATTGGATGTCTTCTGTTCAGATAATGATATCATTTAACTATAATTCTGTACAACACAGAAGTGTTGTGGATTACATTTTAGAAGGTGCTGTGTCTTCAGAGACCAGAAGTAAATCCTAGATAGTTTGAGATGTAAATATTAAAGCAAAGGGCTGGTATGTTTGGGGCATTGAATAAATGGTGATTGAGTTACCCTTGCTCCGCTTGTTCCATCGAATGGATGGCATTTTCTTTTAAGTCAGTGAAGGCAGAGACCTTATCCAAACTGGAAAGAAAAGAGCACACACGTGTGCGCACATGGACAATGAGACACAAGATAAGTTTTAATCTGAACTGTTTTATTCAAGTGGCTAGCTTGGTCCAACCCCACTACAGAGGACGGCCAGAGACAGGGACAGCTCTCCTCCAGACATGATTAACTGCCAGTCACTTTCCTGTTAGTGGCTGAAGGGTACAGGAAGTGCAATAGTTTTGATCCCGCTGATTAAATCAAGAGTGTACAGGTTTGAAGGGCAGGGATGGAAGATTAAGTTAAATCACAGAAATCCCAACCAGAGGAAAGAACAATTAAGCTGATCAGACTGTCTCCCACCGGAGAAAGGAAACATTTTCAGAGTGCTACCTTGTCACCGCTGCTAACAACCCAATTCTGCAAATCCCATTTGATTCATTCATCCAACAGATATTTATTAAGTGCCCACCGCGTTGCAGACACTGCCCCGAGCTGCGAGGATACAGCCAGGAGCAGCCAGGCAACGTGTCTATCTTCATGAAGCCTAGAATACAGTCCGGGGAACAGACATTCAATAAAACACGTACATAAAGTGTCAGCGGTGATGAGTGTGAAGGAAACTAGACTCTCACACAGCCGTCCCGCTCCATTATTGTGTCGCACGACATTGGCCAAGCAAGTTATTAAAGTCAGAAAGGATTAAAAGGGAGGAGAGCAGAATCAGACTCCACCTCTAAAGGGAGGGGTTGCAGGAACGAAGACTCACCTTCAGAGGTTGTGAATCAAGGCCTGATAAGAACTGATGACTGGTCTAAAGGACCCTGACTGCTGGGCACACAGTCACCTGGGAGGGCAGACACAAGGGTGAACTGACAAGGTCACTTTATCCATAGATGGTGTAAACTCACTCCCCGTTTCTTGGCCTTTCAGGCTCTCTTTAGCAGAGTTGTGTGTGTGTGTGGGGGGGATTAACAGGACAGTAAGCATTAACCTGTCACTTGGGCTTGCGTATGGCTTCAGCCAGGAGCAGAAGGACACACCTGAATCTGGGTACTCTGAATGCAAATGCAGCAGGATCAGGAATGCAAATAGTAGGAGCTCCATAGTGAGTTCCAGGCCCACCCAGGCTGCGCGATGCCTGACACCTTAATTTAAAACAACAACAAAACCCCACTTTTTTGTATATTTGTTGATTTTTCTCTAGGATAGAAAGAGTTGTGGAATTTCATCTACACACTCACGACCCATGGCTCCAGGGACATTTATTTATGGAAACAGCTTGCAAAGTATACTTTAATCAAATATTCGGTTTCTTAATGTTCACTGTAAAACACTGACCATTTTAAACAGAGGAAACAGAATGAAGTCACACAGCCGATATCCTGGAAGGAAATATATTCAAGGTATAGAATTTTGGAATGTATGTATTGGGGGTGTGTTTTCCTAGGAAGGGAGATGCTGCTTCTCGAAAATGGGTGTATAGCTGAAGCATATATGGGCATAGATACCAGGACAGATAATTCCCACATAAATGATACCCAGTCTTGCCCTTCACGAAGACTTACACTTGCAAAGACCCATAAAAGAGTGTAGCTAAAAATGCAGACTTAGTAGCTATCCATTTCTAAGCCACTGAATACCAGTGTCAATAAAAATGGTAGGATGTAACATAAGCCGTCCTTTCAAAAGACTGCTGCCTGGCAAGAATTCTGTTGTGGGGATCTGAGCCATGAAACTCACATTATCCTGATTAGATTAGGGTGGCCTTCGTGGGTAAGACGAGCAGTTCCAACACATGACAGCTGTCTGACCTTTCTCATGCACGCAGACTGCAGTCTCGTCAAAACTCATTTCTGATAGGAAAAAAAAAAAAAACCCGACCACAAACCCGCAGAGGATAAGGAGAGAAAACTGCCTACCAACCTTCTCTGATCCTTCATAGGACCTGGGTAGCCAAAGATGGCCATGAGAGCCAAAGATGGCCACGAGACAGAATCCAAAGGCCACATAACGAGCTTTCTATGTAGGACCGCCTAAAATCCTTTTAGCCAAAGAGGGGCAGATGCCCAAGCATTAACTTCTTCCATTGAGTTGGTCTTCTAGGAGGATGATTTGTGTTTAGAAGATGACTAATCTTAGAAGGGACCATTCCTCTAAAATAAGTGCCTAAATCTGAAAAAAACAGCATATTACCTCTGTTGCATCAGACTTCTTGTAAGAAAGCAGGTTATTAAAATACAGCCCCCTTGAAGAATGGACCATTGCCTCTGAGAATTAAGGAAATAATTCAGGGTTATACTAGGCTGTCATTTATGTGTCAGTTTAGTGTGTCTGTCGTGTGTGTGTGTGTGTGTGTTACACTTATACACACACACACACACACTAATAGTGCATAGATAGACAGATACTATGGGCTTTTAATGCCCAAAGGCTCCTGTGTTGAAGGCTTAGCTCACTACTTGGTGCTGTTAGGAACGAGAGGGATCTTTAATGGCATATAGCTAAGTAGGAAGTCAATGGAGAGGTATTCTCTCAACAGGGCTGGGGGACAGCTCTCTCTTCTTTCTCTCTTCACTTGGCCATGCTGAGGTGGTTCTTCAGGGCACACCTAACACGGTGTACTGTCTCAGCAGAGTTTCAAAAACGATGAAACCAGGATGTCATGAAGGAAAACTACTGACATGACCAGCCAAAATACGTCTAATTTTATAAGTAGATTTATGTCTTTATTTTTCAGTAACAGAAGGCTAATCGGAGTATATAATGGAAGTTTCAGATCCTCTTAGCCCAAAGCCCTTATTTAACCATGTGCTCCGGGTATTCCATGGGAGCTTTCACCTCCAGGCCTGAAGCTTTTCAAACTTCACTCTCTTTCAGTCATCTCCTTCCAACTCTGTGATTCTACCACTTGCCTGCGCTCTGCTCACTGACAGCGCTCCATCTAATTCGAAACTTACTCCTTAGACTAATGCAAGAGAGCTCTGAGAGAGCCGTTTCCAACCATACACGAAAACTTGCTAAGTTCTATTTCTGACCGTGCATTGAGAGAGATTGGGGGGGGGAGGGCTCCCTCATCTATAACCATCGCCGCCACTTATTTTCAAACACATTGCCACGAGACTTTGATTGCATGGCAGACGGCAAGTGTCGTGTTGAATCTGCTAGCACTAGGGATTATAACAAGGAAAAATTATGCGGGTTGTTCAACTTTGGCTCTGCGGCAGGCAGTGCACGCTATCCTTCAGATGATTTGTGCTACTCAGTCATCAGGCAATCCTGCAAAATGGCAACTTTTATTCAGACTTTGACGATGACACTGGCTTATGAAAAGGTCGAACGCACACTGATAGGTCTTTGAAGGACAAGGGGTCAAATGCATATAATACAATACTAGATGTCAAATTCCATTAACATCCCAAAGCCGTCTCTTATCTTACGCTTATATTATCTTTTGCGGGCCTCCTATCTAGACTAACAAGATAGCAAAGCTCTCTCTTCCTTTCACCCCATGCTCCCAGGTGGAAAGGCATCAGGACAAAATGAGTTTTGCTGATGTCAGGACCGTACTTTGTTTATTGAGTACTTGGTATATATGTTAATACCGGGAGTAACGACGGGCAGAACTCCAGCGTCCCGGACTTCACAAAGCTTATGTACTTTATGGGAAACATTTATCAACCAATTTTCAAAGAATATGACTGTAAAAGAGTAAGTACCAGAAAGACGGGGTTCTGACTCCCCTGGAGCAGCCATGAAATAGCTGGAATGGGTGAACACAAGAATCCAAACAGGGAATCCTTCCTGAAATGAACGTTTGGTGGCTGTGGTCATCCAATACCAAGAGGTCAGCCCCAAACACATAGACATAGAGCAAACATTGAGTGAAATTAGCAGCTTTTATTTGTAAATTTATATTTAACAATAATAGGCATAGAAAAATAGAACAGGGGGCCAAACAAAATCCAACAGATTATGTGTAGCTGGGCGAGGAACGTGATGGGCGAGGGTAGGGGAGAAAATGGAGTGGGGCTGGTCAAAGCACATTGTATGCACATGTGAAGTCCTCAAAAATAAACAAGTAAATCTCACAAATACTAAAACAGCATAAGATATTTTCCACTTAGGAAATATCACAGGCAACACAGAAGAACCAAAGGAAGGCTGGAGTGAGTGACCAGAGATGAGCAAGAAAAATCAAAAAGTGTCCCAAGATTTAAAAAGAGATGAACAGGTGTATCTAAAATAAGGTCTAAGAGAGAGAGGCAGGGTTAAGCCCGAACCCCCTCCAGAAACCTGGACGGTGTTCAACACACAGGAGGCATATGAGCTGACCCATATCCTTAAGCCACCATTCGGGGGCTGCGGAATGGGGGCTGGCAGCTGGGAGCCGACGACGACGTAGGAGCAGAGAAGCAGGCCCAGTGAGATGCCATGTCAAAGAGCGGTGATGGATGTCCCTGATGATGTGACGAAGGAAGGGAGGAGAGATTCCGTCCTGTCTGCTCCTGTATCAGCAGCCAGTAGGTGGTGGGGGCCATGTTCACTAGCTGATAAGTGACTACATAAATTAAGATGTGCTTGCGGTTTCCGGTGGGGCCTGTCATATCTCATCTCTCATGTAATTAGGCTAAGCAAGCCAATCAAACCAGATGTTGCGGTTATTACTATTATTACAATTATCGCCGTTGAGCACTTGTTAGAGGTTTATTTTTCACGTGAAGTACTGTGCCAAGCGTGCTACATATGCTGTTCGATTTAATCAGCTAAAAAATGTCATATTGAAGACACTGGAGTGGGGATTGCTCCCCACTTTAAAGATAGGGAAAACACAGCTGAGACTTGTTGCAAACAGAGATTGATTCAGTCAAATATCAATCAGCACATTAGCACAGACTTCAATTAATATGAGAGGGAATTAGGAGGTAGGAGAGGCTGGTATAGGGTGTACCAACCAGGGAGTGGCAGGAAGAGATCAATTATTACTGTAGATTTGAATGGTGGGCATAGGGAGTGATTCCTGGGGCCAGAAGGAGACGGACATGCACAACTTGTCATGCAAGGAATAGTGGCCCTTGATCCAGAGACTCCGCCAACCCTCATGACCTTTAAAACAAAACAAAACAAAACCATCTGATCTCACCTTCTTCCTTTTCTCTCTCTGATCATCTCTTGGGCTCCCCAGTAGCTGGACCCAGTGGAGACCAGAGGGTGCCCGAGTCCACGGATGGCATTTCCACAGGCTTCCTCCTAGAGCAGGGAGCGATGAAGACAAAAGTGGGGAGCACATGTGGAGAGGCAGGCAGAGGGCATCCAAGTGTGTGTAAGGAGGTTGTAAGAATTACCCTATGAGCCAGGCGGTAGTGGTGCATGCCTTTAATCCCAGCAGAAACAGGCGGATCTTTGTGAGTTCGAGACCAGCCTGGTCTACAAGAGCTAGTTCCAGGACAGGCTCCAAAGCCACAGAGAAACCCTGTCTCGAAAAACCAAAAAAAAAAAAAAAGAAGAAGAAGAAGAAGAAGGAGGAGGAGGAGGAGGAGGAGGAGGAGGAAGAAGAAGAAGAAGAAGAAGAAGAAGAAGAAGAAGAAGAAGAAGAAGAAGAAGAAGAAGAAGAAGAATTACCCTGTGACCAACACTGCCAGGGCGCAGCACTGCAACAGCCCCCCTCCCCCGACTCTAAGAAGCTCATGGGTTTTGCACTGTGATAAATACGATAAGCGCTCATTTTTGAGCCGAGGAGACAGCCATAGCAGGTCATCGAGGAAGAGTGGAAATGATGTGGAAGTACCGTTGTTGTGAACTCGGTGAAGACAGTTAGCACTTGAGGAGCCCAAACGCCCCACGACCTGACTCTAAGCCCAAATGGTCTCCGCCCTGTGCTTCAGGCCCTCTTTCAAACCTTTGCAAGTGATGTGCACATCTGACCTCAGGGTCATTTGTGGGTCTGTAGGGTGGACCAGAGCGTGGTAGAGGGTGTGGAAGCGGCTAGGAGCTCGTCTGTTCCTTAGAAATAAAGATCAAGCCAGGATTTAAAGGCTTTCTTCTCCCTTTTGCTTGGAATTTCTAAAAGGTTCTAATTTTAATGTCTCTATTTCTATCCTATGGAGTCACCCAAGCTCAACACCCTGATTCCTTGATTCTTTGAGGCCCAGGGGTTTCCCGTGATTAGGATTCTGCCGTAACATTCCTGTAAATACTTCTTCTATGGGTCAGTTCCCATGACAACGTTTGTTCAGCTAATCACCAATCAGTCAATCAGTAAGTAGTTCACATATGGATAAATTCTAGAAGATAATAAAACACATCCACCACGTGCACCCAATAATCCCATACCTCACCCACTCCACCCTCAACGCTACACTCCCAACATACATGTGTGCATGCGCGCGCACACACACACACACACACACACACACACAGTTTCTAATTCCACTGAAGGGCTGGACACACTGGGGGAATGGAATTCAGGCTCTGTCTGTTACTGGTTACCGCCCTTTAACTGAGACAGCTACCTGACAGGCCTTTGTCAGCCTCTGAGTTCCCCTTAGCAGACATTCTTCCAGGTATCTCCTTGTTGACCCCTTTCTGTCTGACTGTACACCACCCGCAATCTTGGCTGTTGTCTGGATATCACACCAGTAGGCCCCATCTCATTGCAGCATTGCAGACACCTGTCTGTCTGACTGTACACCACCAGCAATCTTGGCTGTTGTCTGGATATCACACCAGTAGGCCCCATCTCACTGCTGACACCTGTCTGTCTGACTGTACACCACCCGCAATCTCAGCTGTTGTCTGGATATCACCCTGGTCTCACGACTTAAGCTTCAAGTTCCTTGTCAGCGCTGCCCGTCTCTAGCTCCTTCGTGCCTTGCGGTAAGGTTGAGCCCTGAACGTGACCTAGGCGTTCTACTCAACACCCCTGGGACTCCTTCCTCCTCTTGTCCCTTCCTTGTCTTAAAACTGTGCGTGTACGGACTGGAGAGATGACGTAGAGGTTAACAGTGCTGCTGTGCTTGCAGACAACCCAAGCTTGTTCCCAGGACCCACGATGTACTGCACACAGCTGCATGTGACTACTGTCCCAAGGGAACCGGTGCTTTCTGGCTGTTGCACGCGCCTACACTTAAGTAGCCCATACATACATGCACATGCCTGCACACGCAAACACACACACACACACACACACACACATCAACAACACAAAGAAAACTCCTAATGAGCCGTGAGTGTAGCTTTTCAGCCATTCTCTGTGTTGCCAGGCGGTAAACGGCCGTGGTCCTAATGAGGTGGGAAAGGAGGCTGGAGCAGATCTCAGCCAACCAGAGCGTCCGCTACTCACCTGGACCTCTGCCCCTGTTTGTGCAGAGTGAAACTCCGTTTCTGACTCAGCAGCTGAAGCAACCCATCTGTGGCAGCGCCAAACTCACGTTTATTAGTTTATTTCATTTGAACAAGGTGTTTGTTTGCTTTGAAAACCGAGAAGGCGAAATGCAGGTAAATCAAAAGGCCCAGCTGCTGCTGTTTTACATCCCCCCACCCCCCGTATCCTCTGCCTGCAAAGTCAAAAGTGCATTAAAAAGTAATACTGTGCTGAGCTCAGACATATGCCAACGTCTCTAGATATCTTGTCTCAATAAAGTTTATAGAATTCATTCCCAAAGGTCTGACAACAAAACAGAATAAATCGCAGGGCTCATAAAAATATAATGTGCGCCTCTTTTTTTTTTTCTTTTCTTACATAAACAGGAGGAGATGCAATGAGAAGGGAGTGTCTGGGCTGGCGAGGTGGCCCTCCCTCACGGTAGTCTTTTGTCGTTAACCAGCACGGAAGGAACTCGCCCCGAAATACACATAAACACGGAGACATGGGAAAAGGAAGGATGGACACATTGTACGGGGAATAGATTTTCCAGGCACTCCCAAGCTCATTAAACTCCCTGGTAAATTCCTTACTCACCCTTCCAACCAAGTTTTATAGATGACTCACAGCCTGCCAGAAGCCATGTGGGGCACTCTGAATGTAGAAGAAAACGAAGAAGCCCGTTTCTGGGGGTTCAGTCTTATCATAAAGGAACATATGTCAAAAAGCCAACCACGCCATAGAACCTCCGTGAATACTGTGTGCATTAATCAGATACTCGGATTTGAGTCACTGCTGAACTACTTCCTACTGAGATTCACAGAGAGAGGAGGGCCTTGGCTTTCAGCTGTGTATCCACTGCGATCCCACCAGGATCCAACGGGCATTTCCAATGCAGTATAAATAATAGGTCTCAAAACAAAGTCAAACGTCAAGGGTATCCGGGAAAGGGGATAATATGGACAAGGTGGGTAACTGGGGTGAACAGCACATGAGAAAATGTGTGGGGAGAGACAGATCAGATGCTTTCTAGACACGCATGACACTGTCGATGGGAAGTAAATTAAATCATAATTCAAACTTCCATGGATCGCTATCAGGGTACAATAGGATAGACCTAATGATTTATGCTTTGGATCGCGCCAGTGTACCCAGCTTTCTCTGAAGCAGTCTGTGGTGTGCACTTGTGAGCATCCTAGCGATTAGGTTCCAGCATTCTTCCAAATGTCCACGTGAGGAGCTCAGGGTGTAGAAGCTTGAGTGACTGGCTCAAAGTCCCTGGCCTCTGACTTGAACCTTGACAGAGTTGCTACAGAAGGCGTGTTTTGAGCGCTGGTTTTGTACCTGCTTCAAGCAACTTCCCAAGCTTGTAGGTGATAGCTTCCTTCCTACCCCCTGCCCTAGCCAGGCTGTTGGCTGCGCAGGGCGAGAGACATGGTGTGTAAGTGGACTTAGGCGTGAAAGACATTGCCTTCCTCTACATTCTATGGCATCGAGCACTTTCTGAGGGGCTAGAGAAGCCTCGGAACATCCGCCAGCCTGCATCCTTCTCCTTAGCAGCCTGGCTCCCAGACAGAATTCACTCTGCGGCAGAGGTGTCACGTAACTTTATTGAGTTGGCAGTTTCGTATCGTGTTCTATCAGGATCTCCCCGTATTAGGGTTGCCTTCCTCTGGAAGATCACATTACTGCCTGTTTCTATCCAACACGGCTCTATGTTCCCTGAAAACACAGCAGTGGACTGGCACAGTCCTACACTCACGGAAAGGTTTGCTAATGGATATAGTAGAAAGGTGGGAAGGCCCAGCCTCTACTTCCCACTGGTCAGATCCTGCTTATGGGACTGTGAATGCTTCTAAACTGGAAGAAAAGTTAAAAGGCCTAAATTTGTCAAAGTTTCTAGGCGATGAATGGGAATTATCCCACATGGGAAATAGCAGGGTGTCAGAGGGAAGCACTTTACCTGATTTCTCTATTTGACATTGAGAATTAATTGAAGGGCATACTAGCCATGCCCACTTGGCACATACATGCAGAATCTACTGTGAACAGAAGTCCAGACACAAGCCTCATTCCACACAGCTGTTAGGACACAGAAGGGGAGGTCTATGGCACTGCAAGACCTGGGCTGTGCTCGTAAGAGCCAATTAACTTGACTTTAGCCTAACATCGTAATGCAAACTCCATAGGTGAAGGTATCAGGCGGGAGTAAGCATCACATTAAGAGATGTAACCTGACCCACTAACCAATGGACAGAACCTACAGAAAGAGGTGTTCCAATGTTGTTCAACATAGGGGAACACAGATGGGTTAGAAGCTAACCTGTGCTCTTCCCCTTCCTGAATGCCTCGCCCCGACAAAAGGTTTGAGCAAAGGAGCCTAATCCTCTCAGTGCGCAGGGCCATCTGCTCATTCTCCTGTGGACATCTAAGAGCTCTGTGGGACCAAGAACATGAGGGATGCTGGGAAAATCAAAACAAGCCCCTCAAAGCCCTCACCGCATGCAATCCGGGCACTGGAGAAATCTTTGATGACTTCGTGAATGACCTGCCATCAGAGTAGAGGGTAGTCATTGTTAATTTCATGTAGCAAGCAGACAAAGGAGGTGAAGAGGGAGTGAGACAAAGGTGAAATGGCTCCGCGAGTGTTTCTCTGAAATACATGTACAGACTCCTCCAAGTTCATAGGGGAGGTGATGGAGACAAATTAATAATAGTATTTTCTATGTCTACCTGAGACTCTAATCTGCCTCAGAGGCTAGGAAGCCCACGTTTCTAGAAGCTCCTAGGAGGCCTTGCTGCAGTTCATGAACCTAAAACTACCATTATCATCAGGAACGAAACCATCAAAGTGAAGAGCAATGGGATTCCCCCTCCCCCACAGGAATATTAGTTTCCATATTCTATGTGATTCCCAGACTCCTGCAGGTATTTAGGTTTGAAGTATAAGACAGGTAACAAAGTCTCAACAGGCTGTTCAGAGCTGTATTAACAGTCACATGGCTGTTGAGACATCTTGACATATTTTAGATTTTTAGGGCTTCCCATACTTATTGGACAGAGGCAAATGTCCATGTGACTTAACTGGTCATAAACAGAACAGTGAACATGTTCACTTACACAGACAGAGGCAGGCTGACAATGACCAGGAGAGAGTTCCACAGAAGACAAGGAGAAGGGAAAGAACTGGTGTGTTCATCATGCACCCAGCAGCGTGCGGTGACAGGACACATGCCCTTTGTCATCAGCTAGACCTGAGCTCAAATGCCAGCCCCCATCACTGCCAGTTTCACGGGGCCAGGAGTTCCAAGTTTAAAGTCTGAGTTTTACTGTCTTAAGAAGTCTATTTATGACACCTTTAATCCCAACACTCAGGGAGGAAGAGGCAGAAGCAGAAGCAGGTGGATCTCAATGAGTTCGAGTCCAGCCTGGTAAACAGAGTGAGTTCCAGGAGAAGCAGAAGTAAACAGATTAACCCTGTCTCAAAAATTAAAATAAAAAAGAAGTCTGTTTATGTCAAGTTTAGTTTTTAGTAAGCTTAAGGAAAGAGAAAAATATAACATAATAAATATTAGAGAAAATCAAGAAATGGAATTGTATGGCTTCTTATTTTAATTAATTTATTAAAACTACTGGTAAATACTGTGGGTCAATTTGCAAAGAAAAACTAACAAACAAGATTCCATAGACATGTGACTACCTTGCCTGAGCTAGGGAGGGTGAAGACTCAGCTTACGGCTCAGGCAAAATCACCCCTGAACCACAGACATGAAACACAAATTGTTGTAGCCCATAATTCTTGAAGCCCACCTCCAAAACCTCACACAGTTCTTAGTGCCTTGTTACAGAGAAGCCATTCTTTGGAAAGACACACAGAGATAAAGCCCCAACACACTCATCAGAGGTGGCCAGGAGAGGGAGAGAGATGGTTTTCAGAGTTTACCAGCATCCCACGACTCATTCTCCCCATTGTCCAGGTTAGCAAGGCTACGGCGCGAATCGTGCCGAGAAAGTATCAGGCACCAGTTCCCACCATGAAGTCCGTAAGCTTCTCCCACTCGAAGATTGGGTGGCAGATGGAATTAGTTTTCAACCAGAGATTTATATTCTTCATAGGCCTTCATTGTATCCAATGCTTGGCCTGATAAAATGATTAGTTATTCCTTTATTATTATATATTGGAGATGGGGTGGTAAGGAAAGAGAGTTGCATAAGATGTACTTGTGTTGGTGGAGGTTCAGTCCTCCGTCTAAAAACATCCTGGGCCAATTGAGTACATCCTTGACTTTGCATAAGTTCTGGGACTTTATTATGTCTCAAAATCCTCAGCCCATCTATTGGAGTAGGGATGTCAGTCAGTTACCCTTACCACTGGGTAAGGCTAATGACTGGTCTCTGTCTCAGTTTTTCTAAACATGTATTTATTCACTAGTAAAGTGGGACCATGATAGTCATTAAAAGAATGTTGTTGGTAGCGGTGTTGATTCGCGATGTAATTCAAATCTGTATCAGACATGAAATATTCACTAGCCAATAGTTAGGCTTGAATCCTAACAGAAATAATAGAACTATCTTCCTATATTCCTTATCAGGGCAGTGTGAGGATGAACATGGTGTGACAGGTATGTCCCCCAAAATGTTAAACATTTACACCAACACAAAATAGACTGAAACCATCCTACCTCCCACGTATAGTTGGATAAGATCCTTTATTTTCTCAGTCTGATGCCTACCAAATAATGAGGAGAATTCTACGAAGCAGAAATGGATGACTAAGTACTTCTAAGCCAACTTTTCTCAAAGTGTAGTCTAGAAGAGACTAGGCTTGCCATAAATTTCAGTAACGCAGATGAGAATTTCAGCAATAAAAGAGTGAGAACCAGGCTGCGGGGAAGGCTCACCCATGAAGGCTTGCTGAACAAGCCAGAGGACGAAAGTTCAGATCTCCAGCCCCCACCTCAATGGAAGCAGTGTGACAGTTCTCATTTCAGCCCCAGGAAGCACAGGCGAGGCTCTCCTGGATCAAGGTTTTGGTTAAAATTAACCATATCAGCTAGCTCTGGGTTTGACTGAGAAATCCTTCCTCAAAAAGAACAAGATGGGCCAGACAGTGGTGCTGCACACCTTTAATCCCAGTTTCTGGGAGTCAAAGGCAGGCAGATCTCTGTGAGTTCAAGCCCAGCTTGGTCTACAAAGTGAGTTCCACGATAGCCAGGACTGTTATACAAAGGAAAAAAAAAAAAGAGAGAGAATAAGATAGGGAGAAACAGAAGACTATTTCTAGATTTCCCAAATGAATCTTGCCCTCTCCCACCCAGAACATGCGTAAATCCGTGTGCATCCACTCACACCTGCAGCTGCAAACCCTGTGCACGTTCTCACTTGCAAGAGCGCACCCACAAATGCGCACATGCACACAAAAAAGACGGGAGAGGAAAGGCATGCTCACCAAAAGGATTGGACGACTGGTTGGTATATTGTAACATTCAAAAATAATCACACGCCTGGCACGGTGGTGCACACCTTCAATCCCAGCACTCGGGAGGCAGCTGCAGGAGAATTTCCAGGAGTTCCAGGGCAAACCTGGTCTACATAGTAACTTCCAGCCTAGCTAGGGATAGGTCCATAAGTAGACCCTGTCTCAAAACCGACTGACTGACGAAATAATAATAATAACTATACGCTGAAAACTTCTCAAAACAATTAAGTCCGTTTGGCTAGGATCCCAGTTTCATGGAACCCTCGAGCCTCCTGCCTACCAAGGACTTTTGCACGGCAGAGAAGCTGTTGGTTTAAATGGCTCCTGCTCCACCAGCACCACACCGGCATGCAGAAAGTGATCAAATCCAAACAGGCTGGTTGCCTACTGTTTGTTTTTACTTTTTTCTCTCTCAAGGTAAAGACAACATGATTGCTTCTTAAGTAGGGAGGAGAATAGTGGTCGACTTCCTTTAAGTGGCATCTTCGCACACTGAAGGCTCAGATGCACAAAGGACTCATGCCTTGGACAAAGACAAAACTATGTAAGAGACTTCAGAGTGGGAACATGATGCCTGTTATCTCCAGGACTTCTTAGCAATGTGTCAGGCCAATGTCCCCTTTTTATAGCCAGAGAGAGAGAGAGAGAGAGAGAGAGAGAGGGAGGGAGGGAGGGAGGGAGGGAGGGAGGGAGGGAGGGAGGGAGGGAGAG
>JAQHUG010000099.1:2675735-2693378 GCA_028555095.1 Dicrostonyx torquatus
TATAAAATATGTGGAATTATTCACACACTTCCTCAGCATTAAAAACAGACAAACAAGAAGCTATGCTGGGCGTGGTGGCACAGTAATCCCTGCACTCACCAGCTGAGTCCCCATGATCAGAAGGCCAAGGCTACCTTGGCTACAAAAGAGTTCAAGGCAACTCTGAGGCTATAAGAGACCTGTGTCACAAAAATCAAAACCAAGCAAATTTTTTAAATGAAGAAAACCCTCTAGCATATCTGTCTTCTTTCTCTCTTTCAAGGCCAAAAGCAAAGTGGAGAAAAAAAGGAAGTGAGAAAATCAAGGACTTGTTTTGTCCAGGTTAAACTGGTTGGCGGTGGACCCAGGGCTTTCAAAGGCTTACTTTTGATCTCAGCGTTTTATTGGTCTCATCAGTGAAATGGGGTTAATAACTGCGCTATAGTCTAATGGTGAGATTAAATTCTGGATGTGTCCAGTTGTGTCTGCTACAGGACAGACTGTGTGTATCTGCTCCCCACCCTTTCTATGTCTCTGTTCATAAGAAAAAGTTTTATGAGTTCTTTCAGTGTGGTCCCCAAGAAATCTTTCAAGCCAGGTTTCTGTCTTCCTAGTTCCTTCCTCTCTTCTAATGTACCCTCTTACCCTCTCCCTATAATGCTCCCCCTCCCCATTTCTTAGCCTAACAATATATAACATACCAACATTGGTCAAGACCAAAGCAGAAGAGTCATACAAGAGGAAAATAATATAAGACATTAGAACCCTGGTGCTGTGTTTAGTCTCAAGGCCCCCTGCCCTTGATCCTTTTAGGGGTGACAATCATGGTTGTACATCTGGGTGATAATCCACAACCCCAGCTTTCTCAGGTCCATACAAGCCTCACTTCCAGGTGCTGCCAGTCACTGCCAACTCTCCCTTACTCAACCTTGGTGGTGTACATAGAAAATGGCTGAGAGTAGGTAATGTATTCTGTGTTAAGCCCTTTGATATGTTTTTGAAAATATGAAGTTGACCCACAGAGTGAAAAAAACTATATGATGTTGTCTCCAGAACCCGGATGTAGCTGTGCACATCATTACCTGAAGACAGTGAGCCCCAACTTCCATTCTCAGCCAAACATTCCATCAGTAGCATCTATTGAAGATCTTGAGAACCGCCGCTGGGAATCCATTTGCACATGATGAACAGAGTGGGCCCATTATAAAGAGCATGATTATAGTAAAAATAAAAGCAATGCATTTCCCAGTTAGGTAAGAATAAGTGAGATTCTTACTTTAAATTTGGAGATTGGAGAAATTTATAGTGAAGAATTCAAACGAAGCAATAGGAAGAGCAGGAAACACAGCTAATCATTGGACCTTTAGTTCTGGACAAGAAGAAAAGCCATAGGGATTTACTGGAGCCCACTGTAGGGGCCACCAAGGGGTACAGTCTTCTCTAAACGTGTGCTCCTGTACTGATTCCTAGACTGGGATTTCTCATGTTCACGTACACCAAAGAAAAGATGTTAATAGATATAAACACAAAAATGAAAGCACCAGAACCTTAGGACTTTTAAGTGATTATGGATTTTAGAATATCATATGTATTATATCTTTCCATGGAAGAGCCAACTCAAGTATTAACAGACAAATTTTCATTATTGCTAAAGTAAGGTGGCATTATTCATATGTGAATTCATATTCACTAACATATAATATGTTAGCGTTGCATGTTTAGGACATTATATAGTACAAGGGCATACTGTTCTTCAGAAGAAGCTAAACAGAGGCAAATAATGTTTATCTTAATTTCATAAGATAGCTTGGTTATTGGATTAGGGTAGATGAGATATCTTAAAGTACATCTTATAAGCCCTAACACAGTCAGAAACAAGACTCTATTTTTAGTTCTGCATCTATCGAACTTGGTTGTAGCTGACCATGTAATTTCCTTTTTAATCTCATTTAATCCATGATGCTCTGATGTTGTTAAAAGATTTCTGGAAAACTTGTTACAAGAATAAAATGGTAGAAGGTATGGAGAAAATAGTGACTAATATTAGAACAATTTGCTCTAATATTCAGGAATAGGCAGGAAGAGATGAATGATGAGCCAATGGTGTAACCTAAACTGCATGGTGAAGGAAGGGAAGTGGGGGGGATCTGAAGGGGCTACAGTAAAGGCTTTGGGAGCCAGGAACAGGCTCTTACCTCTCACGAAAATGCATGTGGTTCCTGTCTTAGCCAGTGTTCTATTGCTAAAGAAGAGACACCATGACCGCAGCAACTCTCTGAAAGGAAAGCATTGAACTCAGACTTGCTTTACAAGTTCAGAGGTTTAGTCCACTGTCCTCATGGCAGGAAGTATGGAGGCCCACGGGCAGACGTGGTGCGGGAGATGTCGCTGAGTTTGACACTTGGATCTGCAGGCAGCTAAAAGAGAGAGACGCTGGGCCTGGCTTGAGCCTTTGAAGCTTTAAGGCCCACCTGCAAGGACACACTTCCTCAAGCAAGGCCACACCTACTCCAGTAAGTGTGCACCTCCCGATCCCTGCCAAGTAGTGCCGCTCCTTAATGACCAACCAAGCATTTAAAGATATGAATCTAAGGGAGCCATTCCTATTCAACCCACCGCAGTTCCATTCTGGAAACAGAGACACTCACCCATGACGGAATAGAGCTGCAGGAGAGGGCTCAGCAGCTGGAGTCATAGCAATTCTAAGAGGTCTTGCTGTCCAGGTCCTAAGAGGACCTAAGATGTCTAAGAGGTCAAAGCTGTCAGCTTTGCACATCCCTTAGTTTCTCTGACTTCCGTGTTTTATGAATCTACTGTCTTTTCCCTGAAGAACAGGGAAACTAGTGACTTAATCGTATTTCAAGAATCAGATGTCCTTTCCCCTGCACGCCTTTCATGTCTGCTAGTCGCCAATCTGACCAGTTTGCATTTACCTGCTAAATCCAGCTCCAGAGGACCCAACACCTTCATCTGAATTTCACAGGCCCCTGTAGCCACAAGCATACACCCACACACATTATACATACACACACACACATGCACACACACCACCCCACATACACGTACAATTGTGTATATATATATGTATATATATACATATATATATGCAATTGCATTTCTGATGATTGAACACAGAAACTTGCAAAAACCAAATAAGTTCTCTACCACTGATCCACACACATCCCTGAACCCTTACCTGGTATGACTTTCACCTGCGTTTTAAAGAACATACAGATGCTATTGTTTTTAAACATTGTTTTTTGGTCTCAGCTCCCTGGTATTATTGTATAGTTAATATATCATAGACATTCTGGGATCCATTGTGTTCTTTTGGGTGTATTTATTTGAAGGATGTTCACTTCTTCAACAACTAACCTGACTGAGCTCAGAATCCAGATTCTGGCTTTTCCTGATACAGGCTACCTGGAATCTTTTTGCTAGTTTTCCATATTTGTGATGGTGACATCTATCCTGTCTACACAGTTCAAAGGTTAAGTAGGGGTTTGAGCAGAGCCCGAGGGTAACATTTAGCGCTGCCCCTCATGTGTCTCCCCTTTTATTGAGTTGTAGTCTTCACTCTATATGGTGCGTTTTCCCCACAAACTTAGACAAAAGCTGTAAAGTACAGCTGAGGATAAAGCGTCTCATTCCATTCCTTCCTGATTCTATGTCATTTGGATTGTTCTCTTGTGCCTTTAGAAATTTTCCTCATGGTTTATACTTGTCTTATAACAATATTATCCAAATAGGAGCAGCTCTGACTGTCAATCAGCAAGAACTGCCCTGCCAGTGTTTGAGTGGATATGGTTATCCTTAGATACATCTTGTTATAATTCCCATCTAAAATATGCACTTAGCCTGTAAAGAATATCCTCTCTTGAAGATGACACTCGTTCACATTGGGTGGCAGCTGCCTGTAACTGTAGATCCAGGGACTCTGACACCGTCTTCAACAGGCAGCAGGTGCGTCTACCCCTACCCCCCCAAACAGACATACACGTGTACACAGAATAAAAACAAATCACAAAAAGAATAAATGAACATTTGAAAAAAAGAGAATCTTCAATGAAGGGAGTGACTTAGAAGGTTCCAGATAGCCTGGATGTTTATACCCCTGAGTAAGTATAGGTGCAGATCAGGGAGCTCTAGGGCCTTCAGGGAATAGAGATAATGTGCTCGTAGCCAAAACACAGGACAGAAGCGCCTGCAGTTCTTCCTGACCACAGAGTGGAGTACTACGAGCTACTTGGGCAGAAATCCTTAGGTCTGCCGAGGAATTTAGAGCCAAGCAGTGATGTCATCTGCACGTTCCTTTTAAATATAAAACAGCATGAGAGGAAGGTACCAAAGGAACAGAGAGCAGCTAGGGGGATCCTACTCTGCCAGCAAAGAAGGAAGAAGGGAAAGGAAGAAAGGATGGCGGGGAATGGAGAGAGGAAGGGAGAGAGAAGGAAAACATGCAAACTGATTTATTACAGTACGGTGTGCTATGGGGTTCCAAACAATAAAGAGGATAATTCTAGCTCAGAGAACTGAAAGATGGCTCAGGAGGTAAAAGCAATTGCCACAGTAGCCTGGTGACAGGATTCTGTCCCCGAATTCCACAGTGTATCGTAATCTAAGGAAAGAACTTCACCCTCTGACCTCCATACTCATCCTGTAGTATGCATGTGTACACACACACACGCACACACACACACACACATACACACACACATACACTCATGCACTCACATACACACACATACACTCATGCACTCACACACACACACACTCATGCACACACACACACACATACACTCATGTACACACACATACACTCATGTACACACACACATACACTCATGCACTCACATACACACACATACACATATACACTCATGCACTCACATACACACATACACACACTCATGCACTCACACACACACACACACACACACGCACACATGTACTCTCTCACACACACAATAAATAAAAATGTAAAACTCCAGTTAGGAAAATCAGTAAACAGCCTAAGATAACGACATCATTCAAATCCAGATGTTTTTGTTTATTTAATGGGCTGAATTGTACTCTCCAAAACTTAGTGCTTTGAGTGTATTTGAAGAGAGAGGCATTTAAGGGAGTAGATGAAAGAAAATGAAGTTATAAGGATGGTGTCTTGACTGATAGGATTTTATTTACAAAAGTAAGAGCAAAGTTGTGTGCACAAGGAGAAAAATTTCACCCGCAATTACAATGGGCAGGTGGTTAGTGATGTTCAGTGAAAACGGACTCGAAAGATGCAACCCCTTCAGCATCCAGAAAGTGATGAAAATAAATTGTGCATAAGTACATTACCTGGTCTCTGATTTATATTATATTATATTATATTATATTATATTATATTATATTTATTATATGTTCTGAAAAGACTAATATATACAAGTAGTTCTCAGTTTTTATCCATCTGTAAATTCTTTCATTCAATAATTCATTGCTGAGAATCAGTTATTTTTGCCATCGCCTGTGTTATAAGCTAGGATATAACAACACACACACACACACACGTCTCTCCTGCTCATTCTTCTCCATTCTCACACTGTCAGTGATAATAGTGGCTCTTGCACAGTCCCTGCGGTGACGGTGATCATTAGCACTGGCCAGGAGCACGATCCGCATGGAGGAAACCTCGTTTAATTACCCCCAACCCATAGTTCCCGGTCGAGGCCTCAGTCTGAACATCTGTGACAGCTGTTAGGGAAAGGATCAAAGCTGGCTGTAGAAACAGCAGCTCGTAGGAAGATAATGCACTGCCGTGTTTTCCTTTGCAGAAGCACAGGATGCGCTGTGGGGGGAGGTGGTTATAAATGTTGATAATCACCAACCATTTCCA
Organism: Dicrostonyx torquatus; assembly: GCA_028555095.1. Taxonomy (NCBI): domain Eukaryota; kingdom Metazoa; phylum Chordata; class Mammalia; order Rodentia; family Cricetidae; genus Dicrostonyx; species Dicrostonyx torquatus. The sequence goes on from JAQHUG010000099.1 coordinate 2,681,590, forward strand.
CCATGGCCACTGCAGGTAGTCTTAACCTAATGGCCCCAGCAAAACTTAACTAGTCAATGAGAAGGTTTTTTTATATATATATTCCAACCTCTATGTCCTCCATCAGAAGGATGTTTGCAGGGAGGCTGTATCACCCCATCAGTGCTATTTAAATAATTGGAATTTTGGTACCTACTATTTTTCCTTTCAATGGTTTACCTTCAGCAAAGTAAGTAGGGTTTCAGATCATCTAGCAAAGAAATTTTTATAAACAACATGTTCCAGGTGGTAGCCTACTGCAATATTCACAGGATGGACTTCCTAATTAGGTAGATCTACTTCCAATACTCATTGGTCTTGCATAAGTTAGGGGCAATAGTGAGCTCACTCATCGGGGCATTGGCTTTCTCATCTATAGAATCAAGATTAATAACGTGTAAAGCAGGATGCACAGAGGTCATTCAAAATCATTAAGGTCCTCTTCTCTGTTTAATGGCAACCGATGCCACCAGGTACTTGGCTCAGCCAGTACTTGAGCACACTTGAATTGCGAAATGATTTCATGGAAGGAATTCTCTCTCACCAGACTCATCAACCAAAAGCCCAGAAGGGCTGAGGTGAGCTCCGTTCAGCAACATGGGCCATGCTTCTGATAAAGGCACCAGCCCCTTGAAGGCACCTCACACTTCATTCTCTCCCAGAGGATTTGATATTCACACTGCTACATCAAAAGGTTGGGGCAGCTATTATGTATTTAAAGGTGTCATTTTAAATTGCCTTTTTTTTTGCTAGCACTAGCAATATAGATATTGAAATTTCTTCAGAAATGCTTATCTCATCAAGACTAAAATTATAGTATGTGAAATACTAATTACAGTATTATGAACAAGGTTGAACTTTCCTGTGACATTCTGTCTAGTAGGAGAATACTAATTTTCTCTTTCTTAAGGCAGATAGAGAGTCACCTATTACAAGAACTCTGATCCCCATTCCTTCTTCTACTGCACGGTGCCATTTTCAGAGGCGGGGAGGATCAGATCTCCAGTTCTTAGCCTTACCCATCTCCCACACCTTCCGGTCTGCTTCTGAAAGAGCCTCAGTATTTAAAAGCAGATACACCCTAGATGACACTAAGAAATGCAGAGGGCAAGCAACTCTGCCATTGGCCACACGTATGGATCATACATGAGTGCATTCACATGGATTCAGGTGAATCTTAAATGTACTAGTCGTTGTAAAAATGCTTGTAACTCTCTGTGATGTTGTGGACACAAACACTGGCTGGGAATTTGGTTATTGTAATAACATTCACACATAATCCTCTTGATTACCCAGGACATGTATTTCATCTCCACTTGCCAGTTCTAAGTGACACATAGGCAGTGAAATAGCTAACTACTGGGGGGAGGGAAGTAAAGCTTGGGTTAGGATCCTGGGAGCACAGATGTCGTCCGGTCATTCACTCATTGAATGAACACCGAGCAACTGCTCTGCCCTGGGTGCTGTTCCAGTGCTGTACACACAGAGATCAGGAAGGCTTGGCGATCTCAGGGAAGCGTCTGTCCACGGGGATGCCATCTGGTGGCAGGTACAGTGGGACAGCCCACCACACAGCCATAGAATCCCTGCTTGCCTATTCGCAATATAGGTGGGGCCCGACTGATGGAGGAGCCATTTTCAATCCAGGTTAGTCTCTTGAACATCTGAAGCCATATTATCATTTGAACATCAAAGAGGTTGAAACGGCTGGTAGGCGGTCCTTCTTAAAGCGTTCTGTTTCAACAGGATACTGGACCAACATCAAGTTCCTTAGTAGTGGTTCTGAAATCTTCAGACAGAAATCTTTTGAAGACTGAAGCACAGGGGGCTCACCTACCGTTGCCACACCATGTCACAATATGCACAGATAAAGGTGATATCATTGTCAGCTCCGAAGGTCCTACTTGTCAAGCGTTTTTGACAGCTGAAGATACCAAGTTGGTCTCAATACATTGTGAGTCCATCTGAGACACAGCGTTACGGCCTCTGGACCCCAGCAGGGAGATACCCACTGAATGGATGATGAGATAACAAGAGATGGTCCAAGGAAGCAGCAGAGCAGGATCAGATGGGTTAGAGCACGTTGGACCTGTGTCGGATGGATGCGAGGGCCGGGATCAACGCCTCTCTTCCAGTGCAGTTGCGCATAAGTTATTAACCTTACTGCTCCTCCCTCCCTGCATCTGTTAGAAGGGCAAAACGAGTCGCTCCTAGTGCACTCTGAAGACCCCTCAGCATTGGCTTCGTTTGCCAGTCTTCCCTCGCAGACGTGCGTGTGCCCAAGCATCTCCTCGGGCCATTTTGTTTTGGCAGTGTTGATATTTTTGAGCTTTTAACTTTCTTCAGAGACTCTAAGCGACAAAATAATTAATCAGAAAGAGGGGGGGGGCTCATCTGGCGCCTGCACAAGGTGAACAACAAGAGAGGAATTGGAACTGTCAATGTTTTCAGCACCATGACTTACCAACTGCCCCTGCACACATCCCAGTTGTGAATGATTTATTTAAGCCCGGAGTTACTCAACGGCCAGCCCATTCCTTGCTTCTGTGCACATAATCTGTGTCCCACGGAGTGTGAAGAACTGAAAGAAACCCAAGTTTAATGACCAAATTTTATAGCAATATACTTTTTATTTCTCAAATATGGAACATTTTTATTTTAATTTTCTGAATTCATATTTTATTATAATAAAACGGCCACATGAACATGATTTAAGAAGTTAAACAGTCCTGAAAGGATGGAAAGGGGGGGTAAAAAGTTAAACCCTGCCTCAACTTTCAGGTTGAACTTTTGGACTTTTCCAACTGAGAACGGTAGATACGGTCTGTTATTTTTCACGACTGTGTTTATCTCTGCGTGTCTGTGAAAACGGGGCATATTATTATTCCTTTAACATTTTATAGTTGAAATTTATCTCCATTGGTGAAAAATAAGTTGAAATAGTAAAGATATTTTGTTGTATTTAACGGCATAGCAGTAGGAAGAGCAGCCCAGAGGTAGGACGGTGCAGGGGGTTTCCGCAGGTTGCTTCTGCCACAGTTATAGAGAAAAGTACAGGAGTCTAGCTGAGTCCGTCTACGCCTGGGGCTATTTCACACTCATAAGACACTTCAGCCATTGGACTTGATGTGGTTATCTCTCTGTCTAGTACGGTTCAAGTAGATAAAGAATATTCTCTTTTACTTTGGCTAAATTTAATCTTTGACCATTTTTGGACATGTGCGTGCATGCACACACACACACACACACACACACACACACACACACACTCCTGTCAACCTCACCCCTTTTTATGGCCCACCTGCCGCATTATCCTATCTTTCTCCTCGTCAGATTATCACACTTTTGTTTTGTTCTGCAAACTACTGACTTAACAGAAAATTTAATATGTGTATGTTGTATTTACCTTTATTTCCATGCATGTATGTGAGAGTATTCCACGCATATGTGGGTTTCACCAAGGTTATCACATTTTTGCTTTGTTCTGCAAACTGCTGACTTAACACAAAGATCAATCTGCAAACATTGTATTGTTTTATCTCTACTTCCACGTGTGTATGTGAGAATATTCCATGCATATGTGGGTTTCACCGAAGGACAGCCTCAGATCCCCAGCGTTGGAGGACCAGGCCGTTGTGAACCTTCTGCTAGGGGTTTTGGGAACCAAACTCTGATCTCCTAGAGGCACCATGACAGCTGATCCATCTCAGGACGCAGAAGGAGGCACTCATTACAGGGGCACGTGGGATGGGGAACTCTGGACAATATCTGCCAGGCACACAGATTTAAAGCAGGTCCTCGTTCCCGTCCCACTTGCGCTGAAACCTTCCTTGGGAGCTTTCGCTGCCGGTCTTCCTTGGGTCCTGTGGGGCAGGAGCTGGTTTCTCCTTGGTGTGTCTTACTGCACGGCAGAGGATACAGCCGACTCCCATCCAGCTCTGCTACCACTCCCCCCTCGCCACCTTCCAAATTTCTAAAGAACCATGAAGATCTCTTGCCTGCTCCAGCCTCTTCTCTCGTCTCCTCCTAACGCAGCTTTTTAAACTGCTGAAACATCCCTTTAATTTCATTTTAATAGAGTTTTGAGAGAGAGAGAGAGAGGGTGAGACCAAGAGAGTGAGAATAAATGTATATAGTCATTTTATTCTTTTATAGCGGGAACTCATATATGACATTTATTATCTCCTTATTTTTACTTTTTCATTCTCCAAGACACATTTAATAGTCATTGAGTGACGGCTATGATAATAAAATGTTAAGAACAACATTAATAATGATCATTTTTAAAGTAATATAGTGTTTTAGAATTTTAAGAGCTCTTTAATGTTTAATCCTCTGTGTGGAGTGAATGTTTTTACCCTCATATTAAGATAATTGAGGTTAATAGAGTTTAAGTAATACATCTATGGTCATATAGTGAGTCAATAAACTGCCCAATCGTAGGATCCCCAAACCTAGGTTCTGGTATTATTCTAGAATGTTACCGGCATATTTTTGCTTAAATGAAAGTTAGTAGGAGTAAGACCTAGTATGTGCCCTCATGAAGCTCTTTTTAGACCTAGTGTGCGTCCTCATGAGACTTTGTTTCTAAATATTCTATTTTAATAGGGACAAAATAAATCTTTCTGTCTCAATAGGTATGTAATTCTAAGATACGTAGAAACACAGGAGAAATATAGTTCAAGAAATTATAAACAAGGTTAAAATTAAAAACCAGAAGAGAGTATACTTCAGATGTAGCATTGATTGGAGAGTTGGGGGATGCCAATCGGTTGGGTTGAATGAGCTCTGCCAAGGGGAGGTGGGCATAGGTTTCCATGCCAAGAAGTGGGCCCATGGGCCTGTGCGGTCTTCGCAGGATTTAAAGGAACACAGGTCAGATGGTGATAAATTTCATGGGACCCCTTGAGTGAACAGGTCACTCCGATGTTTCCGAGAACCTTGCAAGGTACTGTGAGGTACCATGAAGGTTGTTCCTTCTGGTACATTCCATTTCTAACCCTCTAAATGCCATGACCACGAGACCCTGGTCTCTGATTTCTTTTTTCTTGGAGCATGGCAGCCACCTTGCCTTGTATTTTATCAGAAGGAAACAGGCTCTGAATCAGAACGGTCCAAAAGGGAGGTGTGGTTGGAGTCTGTGCTCTGAGAGAAGACCCAATCCTCCTTGCAGGAAAGGAAAGGGCCAAGGGTCAGAAATCGAAATGGACAATAGGAGGAGTGCCGACATTTGCCGGAAAGGTGAGCTGGTGAGGAACTCAGCGTGGCACAGAGGGTGCGGTCTCTTGACGAAGAATTCAAATTATGCAACTTTGCTGAGAGAAACCACACGGAGTGACATGGAAGTACAATTGTTTTGCATGTCTTTCAAACACTTTTTTGTTGTTGTTCAAATTTCTTAACCACGTATATCAGCCTGGTCATACTAAGAAAGATCTAGGCGTCTTACGTGATTGGGGGCGGGGTTTCCTGGCGCTTAGCGCTCCAGAGGCTGTGAAAAGCGAGGAGCTGGCAGAAGCGTCTTTAATATCTTGTGGCGCCACCACCTTCGCTCACAGGTACACAGAGAAGGGAGTGGAGGACCAGGAGGGTTGTGCGCTGCCACCCTTTGTGTTTCTCATTCTCCATAATTACCACTTTTCTTCCAGTACAACAGAACCGTAACAACACACTTTTATAATGTAATATAACCCTTGCTTTCTGACCACTAGGATTAAATGTCTAAATAAATACTGTGGAGGGATGGCTCATATTTCACTAACTCAAGATAAAATTTAAAGAAAAAGATCCTTAATGGGGAAGAGTTTTAGAAGCAAAACTATTGAAAGATTTATTTAATTTTTTGTTTAGTAAAATAAAATAGTAATGACAGAACACTCAATATACACGGCACTAATGGTATTTTACGTGTCCTAAATTGGTAATAATGGCTTCTGAGCAATTAATTTTCACTTACCACGTTTTCAAAGTGTCCTGAGCATTGCTGTCCTGTGTCTTTGAAGATAACCTTGCAGATTTGTTTGCCAGAAATTATACAAAGCTAGAAACATTAGCTTCTGTGTCTTTACTGAAATGACAATACCTTTCTGTTTTAGTTCTAAAATATTTTAATTGCTTCCCATGCTCTCCTCAAAAGATCCAAGAATCCTTGAAGTGCAAAAGATGTGTAGTAACTACTAAGCAGCTGCACACAATTTTTTAGATTTATTTACGTATTTATTGTGTTGCTGTGTGTGTCTGCGTCTGTGTGGTGTATGTCACATGAGTGGAGATGCCTGCAAAAGCCAGAAGACAGCCTCCGAATGTCTTTAGCTCCAGTTAAGCCAGGCAATACAAAATGCTGGGAGCCGAACTCAGACAGGTCTAATGGAAGAACAGTAAGTGGCCTTAGCTGCCGAGCCATCTCTCCGGCCCCTACGGGTAATTTAGAAAATCGGGTGTAGCATGCTCTAAGTCCAGGTGCAGGGAGTCCAGGACCAAGCACTGGTTGGTAAGGCTCTCTCCCTGCACCCAGCAGCTTGCATTCCTTATCTCTCCCAAAATACTGAAAACAAGCAGACCAGACCACTTTCCAGTCTTACTGAGGGAAGCCATGAGTCTTTACTGGTAAAGGAGAATATTACTATTTCCTCTCCGCAGTGGGAAAAGCTGAAGCTCAAAGAAGGAATGGGACTCAAGCTATGGAAAGAAGGCATGCTGGCATGTGTGCGCATGCGCATAGCGTGTCCTCCATTCCGTGTTCACAATGAACTAAGACCATGGCATAAGACACTGGTTGCCGTTCAGAAGAGTAGCCAGTGATACTCAATTTTCACACAACCCCTCCACAATGTAGCAAACAAGGTTGAAATGAGATAAAAAAAAATAGGGATCTTGAGAAGTAGCAAGAATTCCTTTAATTTACTCTGTGTTCCATTTATTAAATGTTGCCAGTATTTTATTAAAATACTAGAAAAGTGAGGACTATAAATGCTTAATAGGTCAAGCAAAACGCATGGGTCTAGACAACCTCCAGACCCGTGGAGACAATGCACGTCCACCACACCAGAAAGTGTCCCTGTCTCCTGTCATCTGTCAGCGGACACAGCCATCTTCCGTGTCTTTCCTCTGAGCTGCTCTGGAATCCTAAAAGCCTAAGAAAGCAAAGTCCAGGATTCATCACAGCAGCTGAAACCCCTCCATAATGTAGCAAACAAGGTTGAAATGAGATAAAAAAAAAATACGGGTCTTGAGAAGTAGCAAGAATAGCAAGAATTCCTTTCATTTATTCTGTGTTCCATTTATTAATGGAACTCTTACCCGTCTCTGGACACAGGAGACAGTCAACCTCGGTCTCTTCTTCCTAGACACTTTTCATGGAAGGCATTTACTCTAGAGATAATTGGATCTTTCCCAGAGTCATTTCTTGGCCCAGCTAAATATAGAATCTGGGTGGAAGCATGCTGTCTGAGATCACAGGGGAGACACTCCCTGAGCCTGCCTGTGAACAAGCCTATGCCCCTCTGCTGTGGTAAGCTGTCTGCTCCATTGGCCCTCTCTCAGAAAAGGTATGAAACAATAAATCCTATATTTCCGTACCATGACTTTTTTTTTAACTTTTAAGTTGTTAAGTTGATTCAAGATTAACCCCTTGTTGTCTTGAACCTGTTTATGGATGGCAATTTCAGTTGTTTTCAGCACAAATGGTTAATAAAGTTATTTCTAGGCTAAAGACTGAGAGCCACTTGGACGTAGGTTTCTTTGACATTAAATATCCTTATGGCAGTTTTGAAGTAGATTTCCTTCATATGAAAAAGAGACTCTCCTTTGCATACTCATGGGAAACCATTTCTTAAGGGTGACCCTTGGCTAGCACCTGTTCAGATGCATGTCTAGAGTTTGAAATACATCTGATCACGTAATTAGGTCTACAATCTGGATGTCTAGTTTCCTCTCTCCCCTTCATTTTTCATTGCAAATGTTTATTTTTTTCTGATAAATGATGGAAACCTTGTATGGGTCAAAAAAAAATCCCAAAGTGGAGCCAGAATGGGAGGAGCCTATGTCCCTGGCCAGAGACTTTGAAGCATCCCATAGTGAATGAGCCCCTTGGGCTCATAAGCCCTTCCATCAAGTATAGCTGTCTTCTTCGGGATTGTACCTCCCGAACTCTGTTTAGAATAAACACTCAAAATATGTTGAAGAAACAAGTGATCGGAGACAAAACATAATTTCCCCGTGATCTTACTCCACTTAGACTGCCAGAACAAGAACAGGGTAGGGCTGAACAGCAAGGTTTTCTACTGTCCAGGAGGCCAAGTGGTACAAGATCAAGGTACCTGGTCAGGACGGATGTGGGCTCACCTCTTGCCTCAGTGAACTGTCTCCTGACTCCCTGTATCTGCGAGTGGTTGGGAGAGACCAGAGAACTTTCCAGATGTTCCTTCCTTAAGAACTCTTGCCCCCCAGTGGAAGAGTGGGTAAGGGAAATGTGTTACGTTTACACAGTGGAGTACTACTAGGCTGTTAAAAACAAGGACCTCGTGAAATGTTCAGGCAAATGGATGGAACTAGAAAACATCATTCTGGGTGAGGTCACTTAGACCCAGAAAGACGAACATGGTATGTAGTCACTCATAGGTAGATATCAGGAGTACAGGGTAGGATAACCAACCTTACAATCCACAGCCCCGAGAGGTTAGATAACAGGGAGCGCCCAAAGAGGGATATGTGGATTTCCCTGGGAAAGGGAAGTAGGAAAGATCTCCTTGGTAAACTGGGGGTGGGGGTTCAGAGGATAGAGGGATGGGAACTACAGGGAGCGGGTTGTGTGGGCAGGGTGTGGGAAGTGGGTGGGTGGCCGGGTAGAGGGGGAGAGTAACAATAGGGACATCTTGACTGGGGGATCCATTTGGGGGCTAGGAAAAAAAACTGGTTCCTTGAAAATCCCCAGGAACCCACCAAGATGACACCAACTAAGACTCCTAGCAGTCAGTGGTGAAGAGGGTACCTAGACTAGCATTCTTCTGTAAGCCGATCTGTGACCTCCATAACTGCCATCAGAGATACTCTATCCAGTCACTGATGGAAGCAGAGGCAGAGAGCCAAAGACAAGTACTGCACCCAGCTCCAAGAGTCTTGCAGAAGAAAGGGAGGGCAGATTGCACCAGCCAGAGGGATCATGGTGGGGGAACCCCCAGAGACTGCTGACCTGAGTACAAGAGCTCATAGACCCTGGACCTACAGCTAGGGAGCTTGAATGAGACCAACCTAGGCCCTCTGCATGTGTGTGACAATTGTGTAGCTTGATCTCCCAGTAAGGCTTCTAAGAGTGAGAACAGGCCTTCTCCTCGGGGGTTCGCTCGTTTTTGGTAACATGCTCCCCATGCTGGATTATCTGCCCCCTCTGTGTAAGGGGAGGACCTTGTTCCTGCCTCAACCCGATGTGCCACACCCTTTCCCCTTTCTGAATGGAGATGGAGGAGGAGTGGATGGGAAGGGGAGGTAGATGAAAAAGAAGGGGACAGGAAGAGAGGAGAGAAGGGAACCTGGTTGATATGTAATGTAAATGAAAAAAGTTTAAAAAATAAAAAGTAAGTATTATTACTAAATAAGAGAGTTGCTATGGTCATAGAGATTCTTTACAAAGTAGAAACCCTAATGAAGACAGGCTTGTCTACTCAGACATAAGAATAGACCGCTACCCTGAGGAAAGAGAAGCCTGACCTCTGTGATCGATCTCTGGATTTTAGCCTGCGTCAAACTTGATTCCTATTGAGACTCGTATCTGTATGGGGTTTGAAGCAAGCTCCGTTATATGTTCCTCGTGTACGTATTACATGTACATGTTAGGACACGTGCTGTACCACGTCTACTATACACATTACAGACTCTGCCATGTTTTCCGTATCCTTTGTAGCTTGGATTCTTCCACGTTTCTCGGGACTCTCTGAATGTCAGCCTCTAACACAGATTGCAACTAGGCCCCGTCCTACCCATCCTTCCACCAGTGATCAGAGAGAATCCGAATAAAGAGCACTGAACTGTCATTAAAAAATTTCCAGAAAGCTTCCTCCAACTTGATCCCGGCAGTTCTTACGCGGATAAAAAACAAAAGAGAAAGAAAAACACTAACTCAGTTCCCCTGAACTCCACCCTCTGAAACTAATCACCACGGAGTGACTTCAGGGGCCATTCATCACCACTAATGGTGGGGAAAGCTTAATGACTTCACTAGAAATGTGAATTGCAATGTCCAGTCCGTAATCCTGTGCATCCACACAAGGCTGACAACCGGCAGGCCGCTTGCTGCATCAGTGCCCCTTGGCACCTTACTAAATAGGACTATTCCCAGTTAAGTGATGAAGCCCTAAGCAGGCATGGGGACTGTCTGAAGTCCTGCTTTAGAGATTTGTTTGAAGAACTAACTACTGAGCGGCAGGAAGCCTGAGAATTCAGCGTGACTGTTCCAGTCTGCCGGGGTTGGAGGCAGATCCCGTGTCTAGTTACCGGGAGAGTAGGGAAACTCTTCCCAGCCCTTCACAAACTTACGTGGTCTCAGCTTTGAAATGGAAGACAAGGATTGAGCAACGTGTTTTATGGGGAGCTTCTTGTGTTAAACTCGGGATAGAGTGGTTGGATGATCTACGCTTTGCGTGGTTTCCCATGAAACAGGAGCTCACTCAAAACACAGAAATATTTCATGGGTTTGTAGGAAAGAGAAAAGCCAAAGTTAGGTTTCTTTCCCTGGACACAGCCTCGGAGCGTGGAGCTCTAAGTCAGGTTGGTTTAAAGATCAATGTGAGAAACAGCTCCTGTTGAGTTGCTTCCGTCATTCTAGAGCAGTGACTGTCCCCAACTCGTGGCTTGCGACCCTTTTTGGGAGTCAAACAACCCCTTCGCAGGGGACGCATGAGACCATTGGGGGGGGAAACAGATATTTTAATTTAATATTTAAATGTGAACACATTTTAATTTATGATAGTATAAAAATTGCAGTTATGAAGTAGCAACAATAATCATTTTATGGTTGGGTCACGGCAACACGAGGAACTGTATTAAAGGGTCCCAGCGTTCGGAAGGTTGAGAACCACTGCCCTAGGACAAAATGAGCTCTGTCAGCTCAGTTGATCCTGGTTTCTGACCTCTGCAACGGTCAAGACAGGAGCGAGCGAGCGAGCGCAGCCTGGGTCTGAAGCCCTCATTCACAGCTTTACCCAATCCTAGATGACATCTGTCAGGGCTCTCACTGAAATGAAAGCTTACACGGAGACACTATTATGTGCTTACCTGCCTACACCATCAAGAAAAGATAGGACGGGCTGGCGCTTTCGCAATCAACGAATGACCTTAACCTTGTCCATTGAAAGAATGCCCCTGAGACACTCAGAAACTGAAGATCATATCCACCTACCACAGCCCTGAGTGGACAGTAGAAGAATGTGGCTTGGAGGCAAGGCTCCCATTTCAAAACACTTGAAGGTCTATTGGCCCTTTGCGGTGATATGAGTGGTAACCTTGACTTTCCACTCATCCCACACCTGGGATGCTTTAAGGGAACCAATGAGGCCACAAGTATTTAGAGCTTCATGGTCTGATCTCCCTGAGTTTCTTGATCCTGGTCTTCCCAGAGGAAGAAGATAGCTGTCAATCTGAACACAGATCTATAGGTCACTGCAATACAAAACTGCTAATCTTAAATCTAAACCCATGTATTATACCCACAACACAAACAACCCCTCAGTGCCTTTACTAATAGATAGATATATAGATAGATACATAGATAGATAGAT
>JAQHUG010000099.1:2719145-2740077 GCA_028555095.1 Dicrostonyx torquatus
CTTCCCACTTTCTCTTTTATCAGTTTCAGTGTAACTGGGTTTGTGTTGAGGTCTTCGATCCACTTGGGCTTGAGTTTCGTGCAGAGCGGTAGATACGGCTCTATTACCTCTTGCACACGCTTCCATCCAGTTATACCAGCACCATTTGTTGAAGATGCTTTCTTTATTCCATTGTATATTTTTGGCTTCTTTGTCGAAAACCACATGTTCATAGGTGTGTGGATTTATGTCAACATCTTTGATTTGATCCCGTCAATCTGCACGTCTATTTTTATACCAGTACTGAACTGGTATATATAGCTCTATAGTAGGAAAGCCACTTCTCTACAGGGACAGTGTGAGGACCAGCGCAAGGCCTGCCTTGCAGTCTTGACTCTTGGCTCTGCTTTGAGGTGGATGGGTGCTCTTTATAAACCAGAGTCATTCCAACAGAGAATTGCTGGTTTGGGTAAGAAACTCCCCTAGGATTTTCCATGCCTAAGCTCTGGGAGCAAAACAAGCATTATCTCTGTCTGTTGAATACATCTTCCCTTCCTCTCAGATACAAAGTTGAGATGCCACAGGGCAATCATTCTGTGTCCTTTCACTTTTATGCCGGAGATTCCTGACTGCAAGCGCTTGAGTTATGTTGTGTAATTAAGCTGTATCTCACACGCTACTATTTCCTTTTCTTCCTTCTCTCTCTCTCTCTTGCGCCTCTCTTCTCGTCTCCTTTTTGCTTTCTCTATCCCTTCCCCTCTCCACTTCATTTGCTCTCAAGGATTTTCCAGTCTGCATATCTTGATGTGAAAGTCCTTGCCTTCTAGGACCCCAGAGTCCAGCCTGAGAAAGTTGAAAGAGAAAGTGTCTGATAACAGCCAGGCAGGTGCAGAGGAGATGGGTCTGGGGTGGTAGCCGCAGGAGGGCAGGTCTGGAAAGATCTCCGGGACAGTGGAAAGATTGAGATGATTCACACAAACAAGGGAGATGCTGGTCGCAGTGATAACAGGGAATTAGGCTTTTCTGCCATGGGGTTCAGCATGCATAAAAGCATGAAAACTGATCACTAGTGGATTTACATCACCTGAAGGGAGACAGGCTGGTGCATGTGCTAGGAGAACCTCCCCATTCTGCTCTTCCTGGATGGGAGCACTTTATCTCTAAGATACCTTCTTTTTGTATATACCCATATATAATGTATAGACCTCATAAAAGTACACCTACCTATTATTGGAGATTTCTATGTGTGTTGCAGGTACAGATGTGGCCCAGGGAAAATTAGGGCTTATATCTGTCTGTGTTTCTTTCTTGGGAGGCGTCACATTCCGCAGGTGAGCTACATTGGAAGGGGAGCCAGGAGGGTCATGTCTTAAGGCAGGGTTAGAAGCCAGGACTCTATTTCTAAAAACCCACCCTGTTAGCTGCCAGTAGTCAGTTCTGGGACTCAGAGGAGTTGATGCCTCCAAAGTGGGTTTCATTGTTTCACATCTAGAGCACTGATGATGCAAAAAAAATATCGCTCTCATTTTAAATGGGAAAAAGAAACAGTTCATTCTGAAGTCATCTTGAGTGGCAATGGCCCAGGAACACAGGTTTCTCTCGCTACGAATTCCATGTTCTGGCACGGAAGCGGTATCATGAAGTTTTAGAGAACAAAGAACTCCGTAAAGCAATGCGCGTTTAACATACATCGGTGGGCACGTTAACGAGACAGTTACAACAAGGTGGGGAAAACTCTTGGGCCTTTGATGCCTTTTGATGACATCCTTGGCTTTGGGGTCGGTGGAAAATAGTCATTTGCTAGGTTACCAGAAGGTTTTTAGCATATCAGACTCCGGGCGTTTGTTCTGACACAGGGTTGGGCAGGGAAGAGCCATTCTGGGGCCACAGCTATAGCAGAGTGAGGGAATCCGCCTGGAATCTGCAGAATTCCAACCTCTCCATGGTACTAATATTCCTTCTCATCAGTGGGTCCCCCTCTGCTGACACACCTTCCTCTTAATTGTTCCAGTCCGCACCACTAAGTGTACAAACTTAGCCCTAGCTTCCCTCCTTCCCTGCTCTCGCCTGTGGCCTGTTCCAAATGCACATCTTGTTCATTCCTCCACTTCATCCCTGCAGGCTCCCAACTTCCCCGGTCAAGGAGCGTCACGTGATAAATGCACGGCATGTCCATCACACTACAGGGACACATCTGCATCCCTCCTCCTTAGCTCCCACCCCTTCATCATTGCATGGCATCGCTCGCGGTCCAGGGCACTGGTTCACAGGGAGCAGGAAAACAGAGCAACATAGCGACATGTTCATCCTTAGTCGACCAACGACGATGATAAGAAATGCTGCCCTCATTTCATTTAGAAGTTTGCTTTCTTAGTAACGCTTGGAATAGCAAGAATTGCAGCGGCAACGGGAGTAGCAACGCAAGTAGAAAATCGCATCCTGCAAACACTCACGTCATCCGAGGTTTCTGCTAAGCCTTTTATTGCATGTCTTCGATAATCCTTACCTCAGCTCTCCCAGGCAGACACAGTCGTACCTGTTTGATGGGGGAGGAGACCGAAATTCAGGAAATGAAGCAAATTGACCAACATCACACAGCAAAGGAACAATGAAGCAAAGGTTTAAACAGACCTATCTGATTAAAGACTCCGACCGGCTGGTTCTGCAACGTGTTACTGATTGCTCAGCTCGGGAAAATCCCTCTCTGCTCCACGGTCCTCTTCTGGAACGGAAACTGCAAGGGCTTGATCTCCTGGGATTTGGTGACGATTAATCAAAGTTTTGGACAGCGAAGTGTTTCCTAGCCATAAAGCATTTCAGGAAAGATGCCAGAATTCTTGATGTCATTGAATAAACGAGAGGTTTCGGAGACTCTGTGCACTGGGGAGTGGAAACTGGAGCTCCTGTGTTTGCGTGGCTCTCCTTTGTCAGTTTTTTTATGAATATTTGTGAGATGAGTGGCGTATCCATGGAGTAAGGGGATCTCCTTTCCTCCCCAAGTCATGGTTGATCAGATTTTTCTTTTGGGTATTTCTCACCCCAAGACAGCCAGAAAAAGCCCTCCAAAGGGGATTTCGGAGGGAGAGTGTCAAAACACTAAGGCATTATCTCATTATCTGCCTGTCACCAAGCCTTGACCCTACATGGGCAATTCTTTTTCACCTCACAAAATCTGAACAGTACTTGCTTCTAAGTCTCTGTGGTCAGCCGCCCATGACCAAGGGTGGTTCCAAAATAGTAAATAAATACTTCCAGAAAGAAATGATTCATAAGGTGTAAATTGCACACCATCTCACACCATATTGTTTGGGACTTGAGACGGGCCCTCTCTCTATCATATCTGCGTGACCTAGCCTATCCAGCTGCCATGGTACCATAGTGCCCGTGTTCAAATAACCCAGCGTGCAGGGGTGCTCCTGTTAGCACATTAGATATGAGGAAGAAAAATGGTATCTTACTTCCTTCCAGGGAAAATTCTGAACTTGAGGAAAAGGGAAGAAACTAAGCTGAAGTTGCTCAGGTTTATGATCAGAATGAATCTTCTCTCCCTCCCTGAAACTGTGGAGAAGAAAAAGAAACTTCGGTTATCTTTGCTACCATGCCTCTTGTCCTTGCAAAACTCACGGCCACACTGAGCTGGGCCCAGATGAAAATCACATGCAATGTGTGCAGGCCCGCATCTGAACGAAACACTTGACAGGGCTTAGTCAAGTCTCAGACATTCTCCAGGGGAGCTCGGAAAGTAGCTCTCCGTAGGTAGGTGGAAAGACCATAGTATCCTCTCTAGCTTGCCATGCTGTGCCTACAGCTGCCCTCACTGAAGTGAGGAGGCTGAGGCCCTTACCAAGAGGATATAACAGACGAAACTTCAGGTCTGCCCCCCCCCAACCCCACCCTCACCCCAGCCCTGACTCAACAGGCACACTCACTGGCGGAACAATTGAGCTGTGAAAATTTCCCTCAGCCCCCTGGGGAAGAGCTGTTTACCCTTTTTAATGCAATTCACCCGACACACTTAGGAAACACATTGGAGGAACTGCTCCACCCTGACAAAAGGAGAAGAGGAATTAGTTAATGACAAATGATCTGGGCCTCCTCCATCATCCCCAGGGGGCTGACACTTGGGAGAGCTCCTCACCCTGCAGCAGCATCCTGCATCCACAGCTAGGAGTCCCCCACACTGAATGACTGAATCGCAACCCCGGGCACATCATTAGCTGGGAAGAATGTCCCGTCTCCTTTTGAACTTGAGCTCAGCATCAATGTCATCCGACTGGGGGGAAACAGAAAAAAAAAAAAGAAAAGAAAAGAAAACCCGAACTCACCAAGATGTTGAATGGGAAGAAAAAAAGAAAGAAAGAAAAGCAGATAAAAGCAAAGCAAAGAAAAAAAAATCTATCAAAAGGCAGTTCCGTTCCATTGTCTTCAGGCCGAGCTTTGTGTGCTGTCAGGGCTGTGATTAGCCAGCTGTTGAGTTAGCTAGGGTATCGATCTGCCTGTCACGCGTTCTTTGTCTGTCCGGAACGAGGGAAGGTGCTGACCCGTCGGTGGAAGCCTTGTGACGGGTCTGAAATCTGATAATCTCTTTCATGCGTCCCAGACAACTGGTGCGCCTTTGAGGTCTCTCCGACAGTGGCAACTTTTACTCACCTCCACCCACAAACAGCTTCCGTGTGGGATAAAACAGGATAACGCAGGCGCCCATAATGCAGGTGCCCATAACGCAGGCACCCATTTCTCTTTACTGGAGCTTAAGCCTTATCACGGCCCCACTTTTTTTTTTAAAGTATTTATTATGACGTGTGGGTTCTGAAAGAAAGGAAAAACAAGTACAGAAACTTTTGAGTGCAGAGGGTAGCCGTTTGTTTCAAACTGGAGGGATAAGACTGTAGATGAAGTGCGGTGTGATTATGTGGTAACTATCAAATTCCCCGGCTTTGAAACCAAAGGCTGCACGCTGGGGCTGATTTTAAGCACAAAGCCTAAAAAAAGAGAGAACGGAAAACACTCTTCCCCTACCGCTTTGTGTTCTTTGCACAATTGAATCAGGATGAGTGAGCCTGGATTTGCCAACAGTAGGAATTATATTCCGACGCTGTAGGGTTTAGTAAAACCCACACATGACGCCGTTTTATCCCGCGCTTTCCTTCCGACTCGTAAGCCGCCTGATATTTTAATAACGCTTCTCACAGGCTGCTGATTGAATCATATTTATCAAGGGATTGGTGAGGCAGTTGAGAAGGGAAATGTGTAACTTATCCTGAGACCCTGCCTTGGAGTTCCTCAGTTCATCTCTGCTGGGGTTTGTGATCTAGTCACACATGGGTCTTCGGTTTTCCCTTCTGATGAAAGGGAATGGAACGGTGGCAGAGTTGACTGAAAGGGTGGCACGGGCACTAAGTGTGACGAGGCCACCTTTCTTGTCTGAAAAAAGAAATAGTGTGTGCTCCCACAAATTGTTTTGTGGGTCTTTCCCTTCTTATCCTCTTCAAGGAGAGAACTTAGTCAAGAGACAGACGGTTTGAGCAGAAGTTTACTTAACAAAGGTCAAGCAAACACTTTGCAGGGAGCTCTCTAAAGAGCCATCAGGCTCCTGCAGGCAGGAGCAGCCCAGTGGGCTCTGTGTTGTGGGTTTTGAGGATGCTTTTAGGAGCAGGTATGAGGTAGGTGGCCTGTTTTCCTTAACCTCCCCTGAAAGTGTGAAGCTCCTCTTTGGAGCATTCTTTCCCACGATTTTCTAGAACAGCCCTAGAAAATGAGTGTGTCCTCACCACACTCTCCCCCTGCACGCACAGGAAACGGCCTGTTGCTCTCATTTATGAGACAGTGCAAGTTTCTGAAACCACCTGCCTGTGCCTTCAAAGACAGTTAAGCACAAAGGGACTCTCTGCTAAGAGATACCGCTATGAAAATGAAATCGGGGCCCTCCTCAGCTGCCTGACTATCCAGCTCCTGGCCCACTCAACATCCAATCCAGAGCCACTCACTGTGTGAGAGACACTTGATTGTGGTGCCCTAACCAATGGGCATGGAGGGACATGTATGCCACTATTTAAGATCATCTGTCCTTGTGGCATTGTTTCTTTCATCCCAAGTTGACCTGAGATGATGGTGAAGATGAAGGGCATTTAAGAACCTCTCGATTTCATATCCTAACTCTAATTCATGTGTCACAACCTGGCCTAATCAATCTAGGACAGGGAGCAAGGTGTTTTGGGGGGAGGGGGCTTAAAACTCATGTAACAAGGTGAACCCTAAGAAAAACATACATAGATCCACCTGGAAAGGGGAAACAGACAAGATTGCCTGACAGAATTGGGAGCATGGGGGTGGGGAGAATAGGGAGGGTAGAAGGGGAAAAGGAGGGTAGAAGGGAAATGGAGAGGAGAACTTGAGGGAATGGGATAGTTGAGATGGAGGAAGGACAGAGATGAGAGCAAGGAAAGAGATATTTTGATTGAGGGAGTCATTGTGGGACTAGCAAGAAACCTGGCACTAAAGAAATTCCCAGGAATCCACAAGGATGACCCCAGCTAAGACCCTAAGCAATAGAGGAGAGGGTGCTCGAACTGGCCTTGCCCTGTAGTCTGATTGATGGATATCTTAAATGTCACCATAGAACCTTCACCCAGCAACTGATGGAAACAGAGGCAGAGACCTGTATCAGAGCACTGGGCTGAGCTTCCAAAGTCCAGTTGAAGAGTGGGAGGAGTGAGAATATGAGCAAGGAGGCCAAGACCATGATGGGGGCACCCGCTGAAACAGTTTAGCTGAGCTAATGGAAGCTCACCAACTCCAGCCGGACAGGGAAGGAAGCTAGACCCTCTGAATGTGGGTGACAGTTGCAAGGTTGGGGCAGACTCTTGGGCCACTGGCAGTGACACCAGGATTTATCCCTACTGCTTGTGCTGGCTTTATGGGAACCTATTCTCTTTGGATGGATACCTTGCTCAGCCTAGATATAGTAGGGAGGGTCTTAGACCTTTCCCAAAGCAGTGTGCCTTACCCTCTCTGAGGAGTGGATGGAGGATGGAGGAGGGAGGTGGAGGAAATGGGAGGAGGGGAGGGAGTGGGACCTGGGACTGGTATGTATAATGAAAAAAGATTGTTTTCTTTTTAAAGCAAGCAAACAAATAAATAAATACCCCGTCACAAACCACAGTGACTCACGAGATGGAGCGTTGTGGGACCAGTGCCTTTAGGAGGGGTGTGACAACTTCACAGCCCTGCCAGGGTGATGGCTTACTCTCCTCCTTGTAACCCCTTAAACCCTGCCTCACCCAACTTTGCAGAAGCCACTAAAATAGGAAAGCCATTTAAATCTGCTCTTCTATTCCATTGACACCTGTCCCCATTTCCTTAGCCACCATGCCACTAGTATGTCTAGGTGACAGTCGTCTCTCAAGGGAGCCTTGAGCCCAGCCTTGCAAGCCAAGGCTGGCTCTGAAGGCTGGCTCTGAAATTCCCCACATTGCTTCTCAT
Source organism: Dicrostonyx torquatus (assembly GCA_028555095.1). Lineage (NCBI taxonomy): Eukaryota > Metazoa > Chordata > Mammalia > Rodentia > Cricetidae > Dicrostonyx > Dicrostonyx torquatus. The sequence goes on from JAQHUG010000099.1 coordinate 2,726,607, forward strand.
TTCCTTCAGGGCAAATCTCAGTTTCCTTAAAATTACCTCCTCTTTTTTTCTACCACCAATTTCTCTCCCACTGAGGCTTATAACGTCTCTCCTCCCACCACACTGTAACATGAGGGGCCTGCTCGTTGGGGTTTCTGTCCCGCCCGGTACCCCACAGCCAGCAAGCCCCAAAGAAAATCACACAGAGAGTCTACATTAGGTTATTAACTGATTGGCCCATTATCTCAGGCTTCTTACTAGCTCTTATAACTTATATTAACCCATCTATGTTAGCCACATGGCTCGGTACCTTTTCTCAGCTGGGCAGCTTACATGTTGCCACCTTGGTGGTCTGCGCAGGAATGCGGGAAGAGCTTCCTTCTTCCCTCTTCTCCTTGCGCCACCTCTACTTCCTGTCTGGTTTTCCCGCCTATACTTCCTGCCTGGCCAATCAGCGTTCATTTAAAACATGATTGACAGAATACAGACAATTCTCCTATACCACCACACCCTCCTGCATCAGGCAACCAGAAGGTAGCTCCCAAGTGAGGTCACTCTTCCTCCTCCCAGATGACACAACACTTGGGACCCCTTGGTCAGTGACACGTATGAGTCTATTTAAGAACCTGAAATCACATTCTATGAACCCGTTGTTTCACAAATATTGATTCATGTAATCCTTGTGTCTATACCATGAGGCTATGAGGTAGTTTCTGTGACTCTGATATAGAGTAGAGAAAGTAGGTATCTATCTATATATCTCGTCCAAGGCTACCCATCTAATAAAGAGTCAAGGTCACGAGCTCACTCAATCTGCTTTAAATCAATCTTGCTCTTTTTTTATCTCCTAAATGTTATTAAATCCTTTAAACTTGTCCTGTGTGTAATATACGCTCATAATGTAAGCTTTTCTGTTTTCCTCCTAACCATTTAATGTTCAACCTTCAGCTGGAAAACTTGCCCCTGGAGAGCTAACAGAAAGGAGATATTTTGTCGCTGTGTGCGGGGAGTGTGACTTTGCTGTTGAAATACAGAAAACCTGACATAAGTCTGCATACCCAGCCGTTACATTCTACAATGGGAAAAAACCTAAGACAGAGTCTTGAAAACCCTTGAATTTTAGTACAAAAAGTAGAGACTTTAGAATAACACCAGTCAGCGCCGTGCTCTGATTGACACTCACTACGCACCGAACTCTGACAAAAATGCACAAACCCGAGTGTCGATGGTTACCAGTGCCATACATTCCAACACCAAGAATTATCTGTGAGTTATTTTGAGCGACTGGCGCATGGTTGCTTTTTCTTTCTTAAGTTTGTTTCTATTGCTCCACAACTCATATATAGTACGAGCCAACTTGGCAAATTCTCTCCCACTGCATAGCTATAGAAACACAGAGAATATATGGAAAGACATTGAACATCGTGGACCCTTCAGGGGATCTCTTCTGTTCCCCAGAAGCCTGGACCATTCTTTTGACTTCTCTCAGCAGTATTTGGGTTTTGATGGCAATGTCACGTTTGTGACATAGGGTGAAGCAAATGTCACGAAGTCACCAGCAGATGCTTCTTAAGCAGCTTCAGAGGGCTTGGGAAACATCTGGAAAAAGTGACACAGAGAAGTTAGTTGCTTGAGTCATCATGGGAGATGGATGGGAAGAGAGCTAGTAATATTGGGCCCATGGTGGGAGAAAAGATCTCACCTTGCTCCAACTGCACGCAGAAATGAGGCCAGACTGAAATATTTGATCCGACTCCTACAGAGCAAAAGCATGGAGATTTCTCTGTGTTACTAAATAAAGAAGATAGATGCATGCAAAGTTTAGAGGACTATAAGGTGATTTATATAATAATCACTTGAAATTGTGTAGCCTCATGAAACATAATCTCCACATCCAATTCAACTTCATCTCCAAATGGGCATTTTTCGCTTTTCTTGAAGCCTCAACCACTACCCTCCTATCCGTGTGCTGGCACACCTTCCTAAATAATCCCGCCTTGGATCAACCCATCCAGTAGGACTAACCTCCAAACGGTAATCTTCTGTATGTGTAAACCTTCTATGGCCCCATTTTCCCCAAGTTAAATTCTAGTTAAACTTACAATGTATATGCTCCAGCTAATTGATCACTTACCTTAAATCAAAGCAACCCCTTTCTGTTGCTTTAGACTCACCATGGACTTGTGTTTCTTGCCCCACCCCCAACCAGAGGTCACCTCATCTCCCTGCTTTATAACGGAATGCTACTCTTGTATCAAATTCGGGACAACTATCACTCCTCTGCAAAATCCCTTCCCTCTTCCCTTTCTTTGGCCAAGAAGTATTGGCAATACTCCACACTGAGCATATCAAGGTATGATCTATGACTTGAGGCCATGGTGACATTGTACTCTGTTAGCTGGCTCTAGACCTGTCGTCTACGCTGGCTCAGCTGTGAGGCATGTGGCATCTACAGGGAAAGGGTGGGAAGTGGGAACAGTCTGCACCGGATGAAGAGGCCGAGGTGGCCATGTAGGCTGACTTCCTGGTGGGAGCCACCTGCGTAAGTCTCAGATTCCAGTGGTGGGTGGCTAGGATCATAAACTTGGTCTTAATGAGTTTTGGCATCATTCTCTGAAAGGTTTTAATTGGACAGCAGTCATAGCAGCTAGAATCTCTAGGTCACGGTGTGGGGCTATCAGAATTCTAACCTATCCCCATCTGCTTCCTGCCCCTCGGATGTTGCTTGCGTGCACGGGCTTTTATTTTGATATTTCCACGGGTGAATTTTTAGATTACACAGTTAGCCTTAAAATAGAGACTCTGTGGGTCGTCCCATGAACCCCTGGAAACTGAGAGATCCTATGGCGCCACTGATGGTTTGCCAGAGACTCCTGAGTAATGAAATACATCTGAGAAGATTGGAGCTGAGTTGCAAGAGTCCGTTTGCAAGGAGCTGAGAGTGGCCTCTGGAAACGGAGAGTGGTCGCAAGCTGATGGTTAGCAAGAATGGGACCTCGGTCCCACGAGTGTCAGAAAAACCAGCCAGGTTAGCAGCCTGAGGAGGTCTGGAAGTGGCTCTCTCCATAGTGGAGCCTCTAGACGAGGAAGAAGCTGGAAAGCATTTCGATTTTAGCCTCTGACACCCTGGGTAGAGGATTCAGCTACAATGTGTCAAGCTTAACACATGAAAAGTGAGATAATAAATGTGCTGTTTTAATCCCATGCATCTGCGGGAAATTGATACTTGGCAATCGAAACTAGAGGCAAGGTGGAGTGGATAGATGACTATAATGAGTTTCCAGAATCTTCCTACACTGGTATGCTTATGATTAGTCTGTGAAAGCCAGAGAACATGGGCTATTCACAGCCTGAGGATAGGTATGAATGTGAACCAGGAAAAAGATCATAAACAGTGCAAATGCAATGAGTTTCATTTGTTTCTGGGTGGGGTTTTTTTTTTGTCATTATTTTTGGAACTAGATAGGGCATTCCTTGAGTGTCAATTTTGTACGTGGTGACGTCATATTCTAATGTCAAAAAGTTGGCCACCTCTCACAGAAAGCAATGCATAAAGAGGAAGAGGCACTGACCCAACAGACGTGGAACAGGGTCATTTTCCAAACCGTGGCTCCATTTTCTGGTGGCCGGTAATGAAAGCGGAAAGATAGTTGAAGAAATATGGCTAGGTGGGACTGATTTCACTTGTAGGCTGTGGGAGTGCCAAGGATCATTCCAGACACAGGCAAGGGTAGTCGGAGAAATGGCAGAGCCCACTTGCTGACCAGTTGTTCTGGGTCTCTTCTTGACTGGGTCTACTTAGAAATGTCCTCAGCACTAAAGAGTGGGAGGACAGAGAAAGGCAGCCTCAGGGTCCCTATCCCTTCCCCTCCGGAGTGTCACTTGGAAATTCTTCTCTGCAGGACTACCTCATTGATCTTTGCTTCTTTAGTCCTCGTGGCAAAACCTGGACTAAGTGAGCTCGCACTCTTTGTCAAGTGGGAATTGTAAAACTCCCTTGTGGTGTGGAATTGAAAGTGGCCAAGTGACCTATTTTTGTCGCTTTCATAATTTATTGGGCTCTAATGGAAAGATCTGAGGTTTGTAGCCAGAAAGACACAAGTTCAGGTCTTGGTCAGCATTATTAACCTCTCTGAACCTTATTCTCCCGAGTCTCTGCTTGCTGGGCTTGTGAGACAGCAGCCCGGAGCAGGAAAATAGCCCGTGCCTGCAGAGCGGCTCCGGCCCAGGCTGCCTGTGCTTCCGAGTTGAAGAGCTGCTTGCAGAGCTCATGTAAAAAACGTTGCCGCTGGGCGGTGGTGGTGGCACACGCCTTTAATCCCATCACTCGGGAGGCAGAGACAGGCGGATCTCTGTGAGTTCGAGACCAGCCTGGTCTACAAGAGCTAGTTCCAGCGCAGGCTCCAAAGCCACAGAGAAACCCTGTCTCGAAAAAACAAAACAAAACAAAAAAAAGAAACGTTGCTGCGTTTGAAACAAATACGTGGTCTGGTTTGTGTCTTCCGTCATCTTCCGTGGCATTTGTTCTTCGTCTCTTTGAGAGGAGGATTAAGGCTTGATTAGTGTCGAATCATTGCACGCTGGTTCAACGAGGTTTGAATTCGAGGCCCTGTAGGATTCAACCACCTCTGCCTTCTCTAATGGCAGTCCTAATTGCAGCGTTGGAACTGGTCCATGCATTTTGTTCCTGGGTTTCATCTTCAGACCGTCTTTGTTTAAGGGAAATGAGGACTTGTAGGACATTACACTGGCTCACAGAGACCAAGGCTTTTTTTTTCCTTCCCAGTTAAGAATGCGAACTGAGTAAGTTAGTCTGGCTGACTCGGTCACTCATTCACAATCTAGGGTTTAAACAGAATCGAACTCGTCAGACTGTTACACAAATTATGTTAATCTTCACAAAATATGGACTGCCTATGTAAGTTTTAGATAAATAAAAAAGTCTCATCTTCACAACAGCTCATAAAACTCAATATCATCACACTCATTTTCTCAGGGATGATATTTTACTAAAAGAAAGCATAGGAGATTTTAATTAATTTTTTTTAATCAAAGTTACCAAGGGGGTCTAGAGAGATGACTCAGTAATTAAGAGTGCTTGTGGTCCTTCCAGAAGATCCAATCTTGTCCCAAGTATATTTCATGTGATCCACAAAGTCCCATAGCTTTGCATGAAGCTATCCCAATGCCTTCCTCTGGCCTCTGCAGGCACCTACATAGCTGCACGGTATAGACGACATAGGCACATAAATAAAACTCTAAATGATAAGAAACACAAATAAGAATGCATGTTTTCATATACCCAAAAAGTCAAGCCTCACTGCTTGCTATACAATTAAATTTTTGTTCAGTATCCTTTCAATACAAGAGACTGTAAAATTTAAACATCTTTGCTTGTCTAATCGTAGTCCGGGAAGTGACACACATGCGTTCATTGTGAGGTCTTCGTTAAACAGAAGCGAGCATTAGGGAAGGGAACACCAAGAGCTGATGTCCTCGAATCCCGGACTGAAAGTAGCAAAGCCCTAGTGACAACTCCTTGTCTTGCACAAAGACAAAAACTAGGAAACGATGATAACTTTATCATTTTATTACCATGTACGAATATTTCATTTCTGGTGGCCATTCGTCACGATGTTTCGAACTATATACATGTCACAGAGTGTGCACATTGAAGGAAAGAAAAAGCACATTTTTCAATCTTTTCCAAAAGCGTGATTTGAGTCAAGCACACCGTGGACCCGTTCCCGTGTGCCATGCAGGCTCCATCAGGAATACTAATGGCTGGCCCCGGTGAAGGAAAGCTGTGTCAGTTCCTCCCCAGTCTCCACCCCTCCATCAGGGACAGTCTCCACCCCTCCATCAGGGACCTTCATGTGTGTCCTCTACTTTAGTCTAGTCACGACTGTGAATTGCAAACAGCAGTCAATAAAGCCTCAAGATGAGAACCCAGTGCAAAGAAATGATGTGTTTGTCCGGGGCCAATGGCAATGAAGGGGAGGGTCCTGAAGTCCGTGGCTTTGCGCTTACTGTCCCAGCCGCTCTACAAATATAGAAACATACACTGGTTCATCCACTCACTCTTGTCGCCAACCATAGCGGTATCATTCAGAGTATCAGTAATTACAACTGCCATTGTCTTTGCGACAGACACCAGGGTAAGCCCTTTCCCTGAATGATGTCATTTAACCCAAGCAACCACTCTCTGAAATAGTGTATTCTTCCCATTTTATAAAGAGGAGAGGCTCAGTAAATGTACATATTTTGCTCAAAGTCATACCAACAGGTAGGGCTTGCTTCAGTGATGGAATCAAGACCTGTGTTTGGTCCGGTTTCACTCGGTGCTTACTCCTCAGGGTATAAGCACCTATATTTACTCTTACAGGTGTTTCCTCATTGTTTCAAAAACAGCAGTGTCTACCCAGTGTCGTACACTGGTCAGAGTTTAAGAGACACGCAGGGTAAAATGCTTGCTTTCTGTCAGCCTGCAGATTAGCATGGATTCAAAGGAGACAAGTTATTGGATTTGACTGAGTTATGTAGAATTAAATTAGACGGGTTTATATTCGAATTTACTTGATTGACCTTGACTGAAGCCAAGAGCATTTCTTATAAAGAAATAATGGGCTAAGAAAAGTAGAGGTAGGAAGTTGGGCAGATTACTCAGTGAAGCAAGCATAAGGACCGGCAGTCAGGCCCCGGATGTTTATGTAAAAGAGACAAGCATGCAAGCATGATGGCACACATCAGTAACCCAGCCCTGGAAGGCAGAGACAGGGGGATTTCATGGGCTTTCTTGGCCAGGGAGTCTAGCCAAATGGATGAGCTCCACATTCAGTGAGAGACCCTGCCTCAAAGAAAGTGGGTGGAGAGGAAACAGAGAGATGGCGTCACCATTAAGAGAACCTGCTGCTTTCTCAGAGGAATGGAGTTCAGCTCCCAGTACCCACAGTAGGCAACCTGCCTAAATCTGTAATTCCAGGACTGGGTGTTGTAAGTGGGGGAGAGGTGTGGGTTGTGTTCCCAGCGCCTGGCTCCCAGCCCCCAGCCGCCGGCCCGCTCAGCCGCTGGTTGCTTGTTTATGTCGAAATAACACACGAGAACGGTATTCATTTAAACTCTACCTGGCCCATCATCACCAGCCTCTTCTTGGCTAACCCTCACATCTAAACTAACCCATTTTAAAAGTCTGTAAGTCACCACATGGTGACTTACCGGAAAGGTCTAACCTGCATCCATCTGCAATGGGAGCCTTCTGGCTACTGGACACTTCCTTCTTTCTTCCCAGAACTTCCATTCTGTCTACTCCGCCCACCTAAGGGCTGACCTATCTTACAAGCCAGGCAGAGTCTTTATTTAACCAATGAAAGCAACAGAAATAAAGGTGGACCCTCCTACAACTGGGGACTCTAATGCCCTTTTCTAGCCTTAGTGAGCTAGAACACACACACACATACACACAAATAAATAACAAAATAAATCTTACCAAACAAAGCAGAGCTCAATAGAGAAAGATGCCAGCTCTCAGCCTCTGACTGTACATGCTCACATATGTAGGTGTTCATACATGTGCACACCTTATACACACAAATGAATAGGAGGAGATAAAAGGATAAAGAATACTAAATCTCATTTGTTCCAAAAATGGTTCCATAGGAAATGAGTAACCAATTATTAATATTAATATTTGGTGAACCTTGAGAAAACAAAACAGAGAGGACTCATCTACGAAGGGCAGCGAAGGCATTTGGGGTAGATCCAGGGAACATGTGCTCCTGCAGTTTAACCTACAGAGCCTGTCATTCCTTTGGCAGAGTTCACCAAGCTCTCAGTCTAATGCCCCACTAAGAGAAATGTCTTTCCACAGAAAAACCTCATTCCTTGTCTGCACTTTCAGCTTATTAACTATGTGCCCTGATGCCAATTAATTACCGAGGCCCCGTGTATGCATTTCTGCAAACTTAGACCAAAATATCTACTTTACTGTGCTTTGGTGAGAATTAATGATGTCTGTGCAGATGCACAAGCCCTATGACTCGACACAAAGGGATAGCTCACTAAATATTACCTTCATCTCCATTTCAATCCTACTCCAGAATGTGGGCCCTCCCGTGACCCTGAAGAGTAACTGCTTAGCATTTCATAAACCACAGTCTATAAAACTGGGGTACTAGGGACACATGTGCTGGGAAAGCCCTGTATACCTTGCTTGCACTTGGAAGAGTCACAGTGAGTATTGGCATAAGATAGCTGTTGGAAGCCCTGTTGTACAGAAAGCCCGGAGCTTTTCCATATTCATTTGCCGCTGAAATCTTTAACTCTGAGTATTAGGACCCGCCATGTCACTTTCTTGTGTTTTTGATTCTGTTTGTTTCTGAATTCGTTTATTGCTTTGTTTGCTGTTTAATTGATAACAGAACAAATGAACGTATGAAGCTGTTCAGAGAAGGCAATGCCGTGTGTTATCTCCAAATCGAATGCTTCCCAGTAGTAGAGTCAAGATTCCAGCACAGGTCTTTGCCCCTCAGGAAAGCGAGTATTCTTTAGGGAGTGCTTGCTTCTCTTCTAATTCTTCTGATCTCCTTCAGAGCAGATGGCTCCTCTCGGTCACCTAATACACCGGTCATGGCACATTCTTAGGAGCTGCTTCTTCTTTACAATTCAGATTGATGACTAGCTGTGCACTCCGAGAATTCCTGCTCCTGGATTGAAGACACATGCACAGGCTTTTCTGGGCCTTTGTCTTGGTTTAAGCAGTTCCTGCCACCTCACCCACCATTCTCCTGTAGAACTGGACGGTTGAGGCCTAGTTAATGTACACACTCCATCCTTGCTTGAGGTCCACTTACCCTGCAGAGCTCTGACTGCTTCCTGTCAGAGGGCCTTATTCCCAACGGTGAGCCTGCTCAGCATTTCTGAAGTCAGACAAAATATTGAGTGGACTTTCTGACCGTGCGCATTTTAGCAACCTTATCTGTCAGGTTGGTGGATGCCTTGGTTTTCCAGGTGTGAAATGAGGTCACTATTGAGATTTTCTGCACGATACTACGATGGCTCAACATTGTGTTTAATCCCTCTCAAACACCCCCTCGATTGTCCGCCACACAGCAACCACTTTGGCAATGAGAGTTATCACCACCATCAATGCTAAGCCTGTCCGTCTATTTGGCCATGATTAGTTCTGTGTAGGTCCCTTAATAGCCAAGACGTCTCTTGATTGGTTATTTTGAAATTCAGCCCAGGGCTTAGGAAATGCATGTGGGATTTCAATTGGGCTGGTCATTAAGCATGGCAGTGAATGAGATCAGCACTGTTTTCTTTCTTCCCAGGCCTATGAAATCTGTAGTTGGGACTCAGAAGCTGTTAACATTAGACTGGCATCATCTTGCAGAAATTGCTTGTTAAATATGGGAGTTAGCAAAGAGTTTTGATGTCCAACATTTCGATGTGATCACATGACTTTGCTATGCAAAATTCACACTCAAGAACTGTGCAACCAAGTTATGAGAGAAAACATAAAACCTCGATGTTTTATGTAAATGTATGATTATTTGGTTTGACAGCATTCACTGCTATCTTTTAATAGGTATCGTTTGAGCACCGAAGTTCTTTCCTTCCTTATTTGGTTTTTGAGATATGGTCTAGCTATGTGACCTTGGCTGACATAGAACTCACTGCATAGACCAAGCTGGCCTTGAACTTGTGGCAGTATCCCTGGCCCTGCTTCTCAAATGTCCTTGGTTACAACCTTGTACCACCCTGCTCAGCTGAGTAACCTCTACTGCTAGAGCCTGCAGTTTCTCCGTAATTGGAATCTGATAGGTCAGGGCAAACGGTTTTTCCATCAACAGTTTTTCAGCCGCCTTACTGTGGATAAACACGCCATTGGCTCCAAGGGAGTCAAGAGAATGGTCTGCACTTAGCACACACTCATTGTCGCTCAGAGACACAAGGGTAGCTTGAGGCAGGTGAGCAGTAGGAGAGGATTTTTTTTTTATCTTCTACCATAGTCACTATTCAATAAGAATTTCCTAGGTAGGATACTGGCCTCCTGGTTGTTAAAGATGATGCAGAAACATTACAGGAAACAATGAACATGGATGCAAGATGAGCAGCTCTCCCGACTGCCTTTACTCCTCAATCATTTGAAATCAGCGGTACCTACGTGGTAAGCAGCTCCCACATGACCCAACTTAACTGCACATTCCAGATTTGTTTGTTCTGATGGAAAAGCCAAGCTCCTAAGACCCTCTGGCTATACTGATAGAGAAACTAATATTTATACAGAACACACTATGTATGTCCACAGCTTCATATAACAGTCTTAGTAATTCCTACATCTTGTGTTCTCGGTAGAACAGTTCATTTTTATACATTCATTGAAGAGGCTATAAATATCATCTTCGGAGTGTGTGGTGTCGCAGGCTCCGCAGAAGTATGGAAGATGCAGCGATGATGGACCAAATGCAGTGTCCTTGTCTTCATCAGCCTCACAGCTCCGTGAGCTACTGACCCAGCAGTAGCTTTGTGCACAGGAAAGTTTTTTGTTTTTTGGGTTTTTTGTTTATTTGTTTGTTTTTTTTGGTTTTTCTAGACAGGGTTTCTCTGTGGCTTTGGAGCCTGTCCTGGAACTAGCTCTTGTAGACCTGGCTGGCCTCAAACTCACAAAGATCTGCCTTCTTCTGCCTCCCGAGTGCTGGGATTAAATGTGTGCGCCACCCATCGCCTGGTTTACAGGAAAGTTTTCACTGTCTCAGAATTGCACTAACTACAAGTAATTCCTTTGATGTAGACAAGGAGCTGACGACCGAGAAGGCTTTAGATGTACAAGAGCAGGGTAGGCTTCCCCGCAGAATCTTACAACGTTGTTGAATAGTGACAAACAACTTTGTTATTATTAGCTAAACACTATCGCTATTGAGAGTACATAAACCAGTAATCTTAGTTAGGGAGCCGACCCTCAACATGCAAGGTGCTTGCTGCAAAATGCCCAGGTGTCTCTGAAATGTCAAGACTTAAAGGGAGAAAAGTCCAAGTATTTAGCAGGATAGAAGGCAAAAACCGTCAGGAGAATGAATGCCATTAAACAGCAACGGGTGAAGGTGACTCAATCATTAAAAAAAACAAAATAAATCAATGGAACAAAAATAATGACTATGGGAACAGAAGCCAAGTCCCTTCAAATATCAGAAGAAACAGCACATGCAAGTTGTGTTGGGTGGCGCTGCATTAGGATGTATGAAGATTACCCAACATGGTGCTAACTATCTAAGGTTCCACACCGGGTACTCAGAGGTAGATCAGGGAGGCTGGACTTTAGAAAGCAGCCTGGTGGCTCTGAAATAAACTGCCAACTTTGAGAGACATTGCTGGTGCAAATAAACAGATTGAATAACAAAACTTTGAGAGAAAAAGTATCTATTTTAGTATGGTGAGAGGGAATAGAGACAGCGAGGGACGTAAGAGGGAACTGAAGGTGTGGGAAAAGTGTCAAGGAACCGAATTCCAAGATGCTGCATGGTACATTTATCTGAGCACGGGAGGGAGCAGAATAATTCCCAGGACTGTGCATAAATGGCAAATAAGCCTGCTGGGATGATTGACAACAATCTGTTTATTTTCTAAACGTTTCTGAACAGGAGCTCAGGGAATTTTCAGCTGCTCAGACTGAAGCGTACAGACGGGACATTCTCCCCTTCAATGTTGTAATGGAAACTCTTGAGAGTGTACCGCAGGGGAAGAAATGTTTTGGTGAGTCCTGTGTATATCCACTTCCTGGACTCTACCATGAATATTGACCCTCTCTTCCTATCTCTTATCTATCTATATTATCTATCTATCTACATACTATCTATATATCTGCTCTCCCATCTGCTCTTCAGTACTTTTCAGTGATAACTGCCGACATGAACACATTCTTTACATTAATAATTCGTGCTGCATATCACTAACTCGCGTTCAAGAGTTGTGGACGGTTGTTAATGCGCTGTTTCTGTGCAATGAAATGCATGATTACTAAGCATGCGTTCGCTGAATATTGACAATTGCACGCACCTGGGCAGCTGAAATATCCATCAAAATGTCAAATATTACTATCACGCCCCTCCCAAAAGGCAACATTATTCTGACTTCTTTTGCTACGTGTATGTCTCTTATTTATGACTTTTACACGGATGGAATCCTACACCAGGTCCTCTGCTACCTAAAGCTTCATTTACTCAGCGGAATGGCTTTGAGGTTCATCCGTGTTGCTGGATGCATTTTACTCATGAATAATCAATTAGATGAGTATACAGAAGGGCTGTTTCTACACTCTCCTATTGAAGGTTATCAGAGCTGTGGCCGCGCTGGGTGACCATGAATGAAGCCCGTCTGAGTCCTTTGTGAGTGTTCTCCTTTGTCCCAGGCAAACACTCAATAGCAAAGACTTTCCCACGTCTTGGTCACGATTCTTTGCCAGAGGTGTGCTTTGTAGATAGCTATTCCCCTTATGGCTTCTTGTCCATCCTATTACAGTAGCTTTTGGATGAGCAATGATTTTTCATCGTTCGGAATTCTGAGTTGTCATTTTCCTTCCATGGTTACCACTTTCAATGAACTGTGTGAAAACTGTCTGCCCCTATGAGATCATGATTATATTCTATGCCACCCAGAGTTTGGTACTTTTGCTCTATGTCTAGTCAGCTTCGTGGATGTCTTTTAAAGTAGGTTCCAATTGCATTTTGTCACTTGCTATCCTTTGTCCTTTTGGGAGGGGCGTGATAGCAATATTTGACATTTTGATGGATATTTCGGCTGCCCAGGTGCGTGCAATTGTCAATATTCAGCGGGAGTTTCTTTTCCCTTTGGATTAGTTTGGTGCTTTTCCAAAGACAAATCCTCGCTCGCGTTAGGACATCTCTAATTCTGGGAACTCTTTCCGGGTCTTCTGCTATGTCTATTCGTTCCTATGCCCAAGCCACACCCTCTAGGTCACTGTAGTCTTGCACGCAGCAGCGTGCCTTCCAATTTTACTTATCATTTTACATACTGGCTTGGATACACTGTGTGTTTCCAGCAGTCGAAATTTCAAATCTAGAATGCCATTACGTAATTCTTTCCTCAGAAAGCATCCTGGAATTCCGACAGAACTGAGGATTCAATACGGTTGCACCAAACCATGTCTTTGAATCTTATTTAATTTCCGTACATAAACACGTCTTAGTTTCAGCGGAGAATCTTGCAAAATCTTTTCTTACACATCCTTGAGGTATCGGCATCACTAAGCATGGATCGCTTTAATTTTCTCACTATCTGTTTCTATAATATGAAAAATATATATAATTGATTTTTATGTATTATTCCTTGATGGCCTAACTAATTTCAGCTGTCAGTCTCAGAAGATCATGAATTCCATTGCATTTTCTGCCTAAGCAGCAAGGTCATTTGTAATTTTCTTTTCTTCCTTTGACCTTTTGGTTAGTCATCTTGCTTTTTTGTTTTTTACGTTTTG
>JAQHUG010000099.1:2758208-2781395 GCA_028555095.1 Dicrostonyx torquatus
AGATGGGCAGATTAAAGACTTTGGTTTGCAGGGTGTTGAATATGCTACCCGTTCACCTCTTCCTTTGACACAATCATTTCTAAGAGGTTAGAGCATGCTTCTTGAGTTTGGTGTGGTTATTGGTACTGAAATTTTCAGAAACGGTAAGGAAGGATGCTATCTTTGCCCTTGGACACTTGCATGGTGTGATGGATAACTAGGTCCATCAAATCACTAGAAGAGCTTCTACTTTTTCACATATTTTTCTTAAATATTTTTTATTTATTAGGAGTTTGTTACTGTGTAGTCGGAGGCTGCTTGTTCATTTCCCGGCCTCCCAGACCCAAAATAACTATGCAGACACTATATTAATTAAAACCCGCTTGGTTTATTATCTTATGCATATTTCTAGCTAGCTCTTATATCTTAAATCAACCCACCTCCATTAATCTGTGTCACCATGAGCTTGTAGCCTACCAGCAAGGTTCTGGCAAACTCCCATGGATGTCTTTTCCTTGGGTAGCTACATGGTTTCTCTCTGACCCAGACTACTCTCTCCTCCTCTGTCTGCTTAGAATTCCTGCCTTGCTCTATTCTGCCCTGCAATAGGCCCAAACCAGATTCTTTATTAACCAATGATATTCGCAGCATACAGAGGGGAATCCCACATCATTACTGTGTCATTTTATGGATAAGAATACAATGTTTTAAAGAGTTCTAGAGCTTGATCAAGATCCTAGGGATTGAACAAAACACTTTGTCCTTTTCTGCCCCTATCATCCCCATGCCCCACAGACCTAACCATTCTTCCTTATCAATATATAGCCCTTCCTCTGTACGGATGAGTTCTCAGAGTCATGCGTTACGTTACCTGCACATGACAGTGCACTGAGTGACCTGTCAAACCACTGATCTCTCCAAGTTGTCAGCATTACCTTACAGGCTTTCCCCAGAGGAGTGAGAACCAGTAACAGTTCACCGAAAAAGGATTTTGGGACAAAGCACCAGAAGCTTGTTTCTTTGTACCCAGCTCTGGCTTCTTCACATTCTCACATATTCAGGGACCCTGCCACCTTGCGTGGCTGAGAAGACTGGCTCTAGTTTTACCAATGCCCCCTGTCTAAACCTTGCTAGTATCCCAGGAAGAGGTGCAGGGAATGGCACCTCTGTCCCTCTGTGTGCTTCATAGGACTTCTCCTCTGATGGATGCTGGGTGAGGTGATACTGGATGATTTCTGACAGCTTTCTTTTTTTCCTTCATGATGTTCCCCCTTCAAACACGCACACTGTTCTGTGAGGAAGTGCTCACAGTCTCTGCTCTGGCTCCCCTATCCACCTGACCTTTGACCCTTATATACTGCTTTGTCCAAGAAGCCTTACTAGATATACCACGATGGGGTTCAGACCTCTCTTCTGGTGATCTCTTCACATACTGACTATAGAATGTTTGTTGTTTAGTGGCTGCCCTTCCTAGCCCAGAGCATCTGCAAAGCTGTAGTCAGCTCCTCTTCTGACTAATGCAACAAATGGGATCACAATTACACACATGTCTCTCTCTCTCTGTGTGTGTGTCTCTCTCACACACATGCATGCATGCACACACACATACACACACACACACATACACACACACACACACATACACACACAGTGAATACACATGGCTTAATAGCATGCCATGCAAAACGTTTGGCGTTTCATTCTCATTGAATCCAAAGGAAAAAGCACGACACTAAAGTCTACGTATATCTTGAGCTGTGCTGACAGAAGTTCAGAGGTCATGGTGAGGAGGTGAGCATCTACCTCACGGACTTCTGCTTGGAAGCTAGCTAGAATACCGTGCACTTGTGATAAAATCTTAAGATATATCTTCTGTTGTATCCTACTTAAGAGACATAATTATTGCTTCAAAAACAGTCAGGGAAAGAAAGTATATTCTACCTAGGGAAGGAATAGATGAAAGAGATCAGATAGCATCCACCAATAGCTGGACAACCGTCCTGGGGAGAAAGAGAAAAGCTGACGCTTTTGATTGACACACAGCGCCCATGACAGATAGCATCACTGGAATACCTGATGTTCCAGGAAACCTTCAGTAAACAAAGAAAAAAAACCATATTTACCCAAATCACAAATGTCTATGAGTGGTTTATGAGATGGCCCATTTCCCATATCCAGTGAAACACAGGAAAGCCTTCAGACTGGGGTCAGTGTGAAAGATGGTAGGCACATAGGTTTTTCATATTCTTAGCAGCTTACTTCAAGAATGAATGATGCTTTCAAAGGGTGAAAGTCATCCTGCGTCTCAAGAAAACGTTGCCCTGTGCCTTGGAGTGAGAGAAAGAAGGGAAGTGTCCTTCTGTCCTTGAGAAATCTCAGACTGCGAACCAGTCCCTGAATGTCAGCCCTTGGCAGGGTTCTGCCTCGTTGCTGAGTCTGAGCATGCCCTGTGTTAGAACATCACCTATCGTCTATGCTCCAGGTAAAATGACGACTTATTCAGAAATGGCCGTGCTCGCGACAGAGATAGATTATCATTAAAGCTGCGTTTCCTGCAGCAACGGTGTCGAGAGAACTCTTGTTTTTAGATACACTTTTAGATATTTCAAGCAAACAGGATGGAAGACTCAGAGAACTGATGTTTATCTGGCACGTGCTCTGGGCTGGCTACCACAGTTGACCTTTGTGATCCTAACCCTGCAGCCCCTAGTGAGTTTAGGAATTGTCATCTCCACCTTCCAGTGGAGAGAACGAAGAGCAGAAGCCACACCTCCAGGACAGCACAGTGTGGAGGGGTGGAGCTGTAAAAGCGAGCCTGGGTCTCATCGATTGCCTGCATGGCATCCTTCCCACCGTGTCGTGCAACATGCTGCTTACAGGCAGCCCTTTCCGAGAACAACCTGTGTGATGCTCCAGCATCCACAAACTCTGACAAATGCCCCCAAGCCACCACTCAGTGTCACTCTTGCTTCCTCCTGTGTCTTTGACTTTGGAAAGCTTTCTTGTGTGCCCGTGGAGAAAGAATCCCAATATTGGCAGACTTGTCTATGGATTGGAGGCTGTTTGCTTCTTACCTCGTTGCCTGGCCGTTTGAGAGATTTCAGACATTCTTGCTTCTCACTTCCCTGAAAGTTGCAGCTCGTTAGCTGGAGGACTGACTCACTTATGGTAGGACTCAACGCTTACACAAGGGATTTTTTTCATGACAGAAAAATGTGATTTCTTCATGGCATGAATGTGTTGAGCTAAACAACCCCTCTTTCCAAGTCGACCTACAAGCTGGAGAGCATAAATCCCTAAGAGTGGCCATTGTTCATATTTTGTCTTCCTGGCCACTTTGTACAATCCAGTATCCAAATGGACACGTAAATTAGGGTCAATCAGCTCCCTATGTTCATCATATTCTAATGTCTGAAAAGGAATCATTTATCTAAGTTGTATCTGTTAGACCATAAGCTACACAAAATCGTGATTATGACTGCTTTATTTACCACAGTTTCCCTAGTGGCTCGGAAAATGTATGTCACCTAACCCAAGACGAATGCATTGCTCAATTGAGCAATGAATGCATAAAGGGTCCATTTTTCTCTTTTTATCATTCTGTTAAGTTTTCTTTAATCATTCATTATCTACCTATTTACTGATCAAAGGAATAAATACAGAAGAAAAGAAAGGCTAAGTCAAAAATGATTTAAAAAAAAAAACAATTTCTGCCACTAATCTTACTTGTTACTCATTTCCAAGTACAGCTAACCTAAAAGATGGTCTCCCAAATTCTTCCTCTCTTGTTATATAGCTCCTTAGATGTCTTAGACCTTTTGGCAAGCAATCAAAATGCTTGCTTTCTGCTGTAAGCCAATATTTTTTATTGGCTTAATATTTTATCTTAAATAATTTAATGTGGAAACAAAATTGAAGACTTCGGTGTAAAGTGGGATTTTTGCTGTTGCTGTTGTTCACGTTATTTGCTGAGAAACTTGCTCCAGAACTCAGTTGTAATGTTTCATGTGGTCAGGAGGTGAACTATTAAATGGTGAATAGTATCGAGAATATCATGTCATTAGTTAGTCATACTCGGGCCTTGCTATCATTTTGTTAGTATCTGTGCATTTTACAAATGAATCAAGCTCTGAGAAATTTAAATGATCGTACAAGATCATAAAAAGAGATTGACGTGAGATTGGGCCATGATCTTTGCCTTTGACCAGCACCAACTATGTACCTTAAAATTATAAGATCAACCAGGTAGCTTCAAGTCTTAAAATTTGATGTATTATGTAATAAGGAGACTACAGGGGAAGAAGAAGAGGCCAAGTGGAAGGGAGTGCTAAGAACATGAGCCCTAAGTGCCCACCACCCACTCCCACAGGCTCAGGGGACCTAAGTGCCCACCACCCACTCCCACAGGCTCAGGGGACCTAAGTGCCTGCCACCCACTCCCACAGGCTCAGGGGACACTGCAAGCTGTGCTTAAGCGAGATCTTGATTGACGGGTCAAATTTGCAGCACAGGTCAGGTCCTACTAAGTAAGAGGAAATGACGCAAATACTTAGCTTGTAAACCTTGACAACTAGGAGGCTGTGTGGGCCTCACAGGGTGAAATAAGGAAGAAGACCCATGAGACCAAAGAGCCTGATGTGGGAGTGTTCTCCTGTATTTTGTATTACTTTCATTGGTTAATAAAGAAGCTGCCTTGGCCATTTGATAGGGCAGGACTTAGATAGGCGGGGAAAAGAGAAGAGGATGCTGGGAAGAAGACTGAGTCAGAGAGAGCCTGCCATAAAGCCGCCAGGGTCAGACATGCCGAATGATCCCCGGTAAGATCACCACCTCGTGTTGACACATAGACTTTTATAATGGGTTAGTTTTAGATGTGAGAGCTAGCCAAGAAAAGGCTGATGATGATGGGCCAGGCAGAATTTAAATGAATATAATTGTCGTGTGTTTATTTCGGGCATAAGCTAGCTGGCGGCTGGGAGCCAGGCGCCGGGAAAACGGCCCCACTTCTCAGTGGCGGGACACAGCTGCCCCCCCTATTACAACAAGAGCCCTTCGGGTACTGATCAAGAACCTCCTGTATTATGATTGACACTGGAGGAGCAAAAGGAAAACAGAAAACAGTCACTATCCTTGACTAGCGCCAAGGCTAGCAAGGGAGGCAGCCAAGTAATTAGTATCTCCATAGTATGATAAGTATGCGCTCAGTATAGTTTGGAAAACCAAATAGAAGAAATTGGGTCACCTTAGGCAGAAGCATGAACTATACCCCTACAAAGGGAACTGTTCACAGGCCCGTGGAGAAAGGTCAACAATCAGGGTGACTTTTGGTAGAAGGAGACTATAGGGAGAAAACACAGTGAGATCCTGACTCCTAACCCGAGTGTGGGTAAGTCAGGCAGGGGCCAGGGAATAGGTTCTTGGTACCCTGCTTTCTCTCTCTTATTTTTACTTCTTCTTCTTCTTCTTCTTCTTCTTCTTCTTCTTCTTCTTCTTCTTCTTCTTCTTCTTCTTCTTTTTTACTTAACTATGATTTCTTTAATTGCCAATATAGTTTCCCAAAGATTATTCAACCAGAAAATTCGCTAAACTCTTCCAATGACAACACTAATTAATATCTCCGTGTTCTCTCTGAAACAGGATGGGAACTTATGCTGTGTGTGCTCCTCTAAAAACAAACAAGCCGGGCCACCGCTTAGAATCACAAAGAGTGGCAGACTGGGGACTCTTCCTATTTCTTCCCTGAGAAGCACTCTTGTCTGGAGTTAATTCCTGCCATTTCTTGGAAAGATGTGTGCCCAGGAGACCCATGATTAATGAGACATAATTTAGGGGCATTTGTCAGGCCTCTTTTATTTGATTTCTTTAATTTTTGGTTAACCATTCTCTTAGTGGATGGCAGAAAAGCGAAGACATGTGTGTCGCTCCTCCGGGAACGTCTGCCGGGCTTTCAGCTCTGCACAGGAAGCAGTTTTGGAGCCAGGTGTGTTCAATTTGTTGCAGGCTAGCACATTAGCATGGGGGGGGGAGAGTAGGTGCCCATGGAGAGACTGGGTTGACAGACTCTTTACTGCCACTCGGGCTATGGCCGCAGGCTGTTTGCGAGCCGCTGGTACTGAGGGCTAACACGTCCATCGTCTCCGTCCACGTGGATAATTAGTGAGACCGGCCCGAGACCATGCGGCAAAAGCAGCGAAGTCTGCCTTCCCACGGTTTCCTGGGCCCCTGGCCCATTTCCTTCTGCCCCAGGCTCAAATCACCAATACATACAAAAAGAAGAGAGGTGTGGCCCATCCTCGAAGGTAGCCTTGAGCAGTCTGAGTCTGGTGTATTCGACAGACACTTTGCATCTCAGCAGTTTGCTCTTAGTTTGAGCAGGTATTCATGACTTTCTCCCATAATATGCATCTGTTATGTTCCAGAAAAAAAAAATTTGGTTTCAGGGAGCATGGAGGTCTTCCAGGAATTATTTAACTTAAAGGGGGAGGAAATGTCCTAATTCCTCTAATGTTAGGCAACCTTCCCTTGGAATTGTAGGGATTGTCGTGTCCTTTGCCATTTTCCTTGGTGTTCTTCGAAAATGCCTTCCATCCCCGGCCTCGAGTGGTTCTATAATGTTTACTCGCCTGCGCTCATTCTTTGATCCTCAGCTCCATGCACCATGCTCCATCAGCAGCTCACGCCAGCTCAGCTGACCCACAGTCTCCACAGTGGCTCACGGCAGCTCAGCTGACCCACAGTCTCCACAGCGGCTCACGCCACCTCCACTGACCCACAGTCTCCACAGCAGCTCACTCCAGCTCCGCTGACCCACAGTCTCCACAGCGGCTCACTCCAGCTCAGCTGACCCACAGTCTCCACAGCAGCTCATGGCAGCTCAGCTGACCCACAGTCTCCACAGCAGCTCATGGCAGCTCAGCTGACCCACAGTCTCCACAGCGGCTCACTCCAGCTCAGCAGACCCAGTCTCCACAGCAGCTCATGGCAGCTCAGCTGACCCACAGTCTCCACAGCAGCTCACTCCAGCTCAGCTGACCCACAGTCTCCACAGCAGCTCACTCCAGCTCAGCAGACCCAGTCTCCACAGCAGCTCAGCAGACCCACAGTCTCCACAGCGGCTCACTCCAGCTCAGCTGACCCACAGTCTCCACAGCAGCTCACTCCAGCTCCGCTGACCCACAGTCTCCACAGCGGCTCACTCCAGCTCAGCTGACCCAGTCTCCACAGCAGCTCACGGCAGCTCAGCTGACCCACAGTCTCCACAGCAGCTCACGACAGCTCAGCTGACCCACAGTCTCCACAGCAGCTCACTCCAGCTCAGCTGACCCAGTCTCCACAGCAGCTCACTCCAGCTCAGCAGACCCACAGTCTCCACAGCGGCTCACTCCAGCTCAGCTGACCCACAGTCTCCACAGCGGCTCATGGCAGCTCAGCTGATCCACAGTCTCCACAGAAGCTCACTCCAGCTCAGCTGACCCACAGTCTCCACAGCGGCTCACTCCAGCTCCGCTGACCCAATCTCCACAGCAGCTTTGGTGTCCTCTGCTTGGCATCCTTGTCCTCTTCTCTTCACTCTAGGAAAACCTCAGTCTCCACAGCAGCTCACTCCAGCTCCGCTGACCCAATCTCCACAGCAGCTTTGGTGTCCTCTGCTTGGCATCCTTGTCCTCTTCTCTTCACTCTAGGAAAACCTTTCTCCCATGTCCTGTGATACGCTTATCTCAACACACAGGGTCACGACATCCACCTTTTACTCTTAACTCCCCGTGACTGACATGTCAGGGCTCCACGAGTGTGCACGGTCTCCGCACACACAGCGTTCTCTGAGAACGAAGGAAGGGTGTAAAGCCATCCGTTAAGAGAACTACCGCTGAGCAAATGCCCTGGCTTTTGGCAAATTGTCCATCGTCTTTCTATCAGAAGGCCCCCTTGGAGAGTTAGCTTCTTGGTATTTCTTGACAAAGGCCAGCCTTCCAGCTCTTACTAGCACACTCCTCAGGTACTATGTTGAAAGACACAAGACTTCTCAGTTGGTCTTCTGGGTCAGTCCTAGGAAAACAAACTCTGGTAGCTTTCACGTTGGAATGTTCTGGAAACTTTCTTCATTTTCCTATTGGCTCCTGATAGACACTGGAGTTCTCATCATCCTTTTAGTGTCTTTTGGCTCGTTCTCTATAGATGACAGGCTAAATGCACACTCTCAGATCACTAGAGTGTTCTTCTTTGTCTTTTTCCTGTTCAAAGCTGGTAAAATTCTATTTATCGACAACACTCTCCACTGTGACTTATCACTGTTTCTGTACTCTCTGTCCCTCTTGTTCTCTGAATACGGAACCATTGTCCCCATTACTTCTGTAATGGATGAAACACAAAGAGATAACAGCATTTACTATAAAGACTGTGTTCACCACACAATGTGAAATGTCTTAACAGTTTTTAATTTTCTCTTTCAGGAGATCAGAGTTACTCATTTGTATCTTTAGAATAATCAAAGTTTAGACTAATCAATTCTATTTGAGAGAATTCTTGACACAGGGTGATCTGCAAACCAACACTGTACTAAGGATAGATTTCTATTGCACCTGTGAGTTCTAAACTCTTGTATTCAAGCTGACCCAGATGAAGGCCACATCTAATCCCTCGGTTCACTAATCCCTCTCGTTCACCAATCTCACAGAAACCGCACTGAATATATGGGCTTTTAAAAATTATTTGATTAATATTTTTACATCTGATCATAAATATATGGTTTTCACAAACTTTTAAGCTCTGATCTTTTCTTTGTCCTTAGTCTCTTTTAGATTTTTGGTTTCAGAACCAGGTTGGCTCCAGCTGCCTATGTAGCTGAGAAGGAGCCAGAATTTTCCTAACCTCCTACCTTCACTTCCCAAGAGCAGGCCTTGTGCATAGTAAACAGGCCCCCTGCTGCTAGAGCGAAGTCCCCATCCAGTGAGGTCTGATCTCAATTTTTCATTGGAAAATCAAAGAATAGGAACAGTCTGCTCCGTGTTGCACGACTGATGAAGATGTGGGCACTGGGCTGCAGGCAGTCTTCCTTCTAGTTGGGGCTCTCAAAATCTCCCAACCGCCATCTCTGGAAATAAGTTGAAGAGTTCAGTAACCTGATTTCATGTGTCTGAGGAAGCGGAGAGTTGGTCACATTCGCGGTGAAGTTCCGGATCCCCCTGGCTGCTGTCCAAGCTTGTGCATGTGGCGCATTCTTTCCACTGCAGCTGATTTACCCGTTCTGTCTTCAGTTCCACACGGGGAGGGCAGCTCATGAGCTCAAAGGCTGGCTTGTTGGCTAATCACCGCAGGGCCTTTGGGCCATTCTTCTCCACCCCACCTATGCTCCTTTGTAGTGTTAACCTACTCTGGGCTGAAGGCCACCTGGAGCGGTTGACACCGTGCCCAGGTACATGCTAGGAGTGTTATCGGCGTCTCCAAGGCTGTGTTCTACACCCAGCAAACCACTGTATCCTTTGAGATCTTTTCTCATACGAAAATCTGCCTGGAAGAGCAATCGCACAGGGATTGGCCTAGGCATAGGCAAAGGCCTTGAGCTCTCCAGGGTCGACCAGTACTCCTCAGTCCCAGCCAGGAGTCCTTGCTGCTCTGATAAAGAGCCATGCATAGCAGTAAGAATGGTTTCTATTTTCTCCTCTAAGACCTATGAACAAAATGTCCTGGAAAGAACCACACCTTCTCCGAGCCTTCTGCAAAGCAAATGGACTGCTGAGAACTCCAGCTCTGTGCAGAGGGAGGAATTTTGCAAGTCCAGAGCCCAGTTAGCATATCTTGAGCTATCTTTAACCCCGTTAATAGGCATGACTTCTTCACCTCCGTGCCTGACCCAGCATCCTTGCAACTAGACATCAGAGTCTTTTGGATTCAATTAGCTTATCAGATAACCAGCATCCACTGACCAAACGGCTAAGCAGGCCATCAGATAGCACCTGAGGCCCATGGAGGGGATCTTCCTGCTTTGCTGCAATCTGCCTACCTGATGTTTCCACTGATGTATCTTTTAAAAGTGCCTTGATTTATGACTTTCTTTATTCTATGACAATAAAGGATTCATCAAACTTTGACCATGATGGAACATGGAATTTGGGGTCCTGTAAATCTGTGTTCCTGGGCTGTGCTCATCCGCCTTCTCTGAGGCCGGAGTTGCGGTTTTGCCTTGAAGAGCCTATTTATCCCATTTGTGGGAAGGGCTTGGCCATGGCCCCCTTTCTGGGCTCTGAAAATATTATTTGTGCTGCAGTGAGCGGAAGAGTTCAGCAGCCTAGAGCGCTGTATGAGCGGTAGGTCTGGGCCTCTTCCCTCTCTCTAGCCTCCTGCTCTCCATCTCTGTTATTTACCAGCGTCCTGTGTTTACTCTTCTTTTATTATGTTGCCTATCATCTATTTTTCTTTAGAAAAAAAACAAACATGATATTTTAAAGTTGAAAGCCTAACAAATCCATTGCAATTTGCATAGTTCCTAGGTTCTTACACGTTGGGCAAATATCATAAGTCTTCTCCCTGTTTACTGACTGTGAGTTTAATTCAAACCAGCACAAGGGAACGCACTTCCAAGGCTGGGTGGGGGACCTGTGCTTACCATATGTGGGGCGGACCCTAGCATGAGGACCAACGGATGCTGCAGATGCTGAGGCCTCAATGCTTAGAAACCACAGTCTGAAAAACATATCGAGGCTCGTGAGACCAAGTTTGGAGCCTCAGCACCACATCCTTAATGACCTTAAGGAAGTCTTGTTAAGTTTCTAAATTTCATATTCTTCATCTGGATGATGGTGGTGGTGATGATGATGGTGATGATGATGATGGTGATGATGATGATGGTAGTGATGATGATGATGGTGATGATTGTGGTGATGATGATGGTGGTGATGATGGTGATAGTGATGATGGTGGTGATGGTGATGATGGTGGTGATGGTAGTCATAGTGATGATGATGGTGATGAAGGTAATGATGATGATGGTGATAACGGTGATGATGATGATGGTGATGATGATGATGGTAGTGTTGGTGATGAAGATGGTAAAGATAATGATGGACTGCAGAGATATACAATGGAAGTAAAATCCCAACACCCTGTGCATAGCACCAAGGAAGCTGTAGAACCTCTTTTCACATTTTGGGAAGCATCTTATATAAATGAGTGTGTGTTTGTGTGCGTGTGCATGAGCACATGCGTGCATGCACACATGTTTGCATCATGTGAGTGCATGTGGAAGACAGAGGTCAGCATCAAATGTCTTTCTCAATCACTCTACATCTTATTCTTCCACATGGCATCTCTCATTGAAGCTGGAGCTCCCTGTTTCCATGACACTGGCTGGCTGGCAAGCCCCAGGACTATTCTGTCTTTGCCATCTGAACAGCAGATTTAAAGGCACACCCAGACATCCACACCCAGCTTTTAATGCAGATGGGGGGGTCTGAAGTCAGGTGACTGAGCCATCATCCCAGACCTCAAGAGGTTCATGTTTAGCTTTATAATTATTTTCTCATTTTCCATAAAAACACCATCAGAAGAAGCATGAGTCAATTTTTAGAGATATATCTTGTCAGCATTGTATTAGTCTGAGTCTTCTAAGAAGCAAACTCCAAACTAGATTAACTACACAGAATTTTTTTTTGAGACAGGGTTTCTCTATGTAACAGCCCTAGCTGTCCTGGAAGTAGCTCTTGTAGACCAGTCTGGCCTCAGACTCACAGAGATCTGCCTGCCTCTGCCTCCCCAGTGCTGGGATTAAAGTCATGCACCACCATCACCCAACTAAATACACAAAATCTTATTAGAAGAAAAAGAACATTTGAAGATAATAGAGAAGTTGTTAAGGAAACTTGGAGTGAAAATATCACAAGACACGTCTAAAACCTTAGAGAAGGGTTTGATGGAAACATTGTAGATCAATGCGTAGATGATAGGCCCCCTTCTCATCCTCAAGCCAAAATCAGCTTAAAGGGGTTCCAGTATTCCAGTTAATGGTCCACCTAATGTCCTACCAGACTCAGTCTGTGTCCTGGTATAGCCCATAGGGGGTACAGCAAGTCGAGGAAACAGAGCATGGGTTCAGCAATCAGGACCAAGGGACTCAGCCAGCCATGGCTTACAGCTGAAGTCCAAGACCAGAAAACACAGTGGTGATCAGGTCTGTGTCTCACATTGTCTCCGAAGGCTTATGGGAAAGCCCCAGGCCCTGGTTTGCATCTTTAGAAGGATTTACTCTTTTAGGTCTGCTTCAACACCTCCATCTCATTAGTTTTCCTTCTATACGAGACTTCAGTAACCCAAAGATTGACAGAACATGGAATCACTGCAGCAATACAATGAATCAAATCTGACTCTTGGATAATGACTCTGAGTCCATATTCAGCGATGTGATCCAGTGGGTTCCAACACCTGGTAGGAAGTAGTACAGTGGCTGTTGTGTCAAGATGATGAGTGGCTTTGGACATTTCAGAATCAATATCGCCTCCGCCTGGCTGTGAGTCTCGAATCACAGCTCCTCTTTTTTTTTTTTTTTTTAGAAGGAACAGAATAAGATCTCCTGTAAACAATCTTTCTAGAAAGCAAATATAAAATAAAATAAAAGCCAGGCACTTGTATGTAGAATCTGAACAGTTAAATAATGTAGCAAATCATGTTTTATTGTCACTCTTGTCTTATGTGGTCACAGGCCACACAATGACTTCTAATTTACAGACTTGGTACAGGAGCCGCCCAGCTCCTGTTGTTTCTGACTCCACAGTACTGAGAGAATGCCAGGCACTCCGCAGGCACGACTGCCCTTGCTTCATGCCTCTTCCTCTGGATTTCTCTCAGTGTTTACTTCCTCCTAGGTGAATGATATTTCTGCTAATAAAGTCTTTTAAAGTCACAGTGTCTCATAAATATTTGACACTCTACTGACGGATGCTTCATGATTGAGTCAACATCTTTATGGACTTTTCAATTGGTACAAAATAGTTACATGGATGTATGGGGTACAGAATGATAATTTATAACATATACATATATAATGTAATAAAGTTAGACTAATTAACTTTTTAATCTCCTTTTATCTATTTGGTTATGGAGTTTTCAAAGTGCCTTCCTTTGGTTCTACATAATATTATGTTATAGGTTGCTGTTAACTATAGCTATCCAGCTGAGCTTCATACAGTAAGAGTATATTTTTCTAATCTGTCTGTTTTGACTTACTTTACCCAACCTCTCTTTATCTCTGTTTTCCCAAACATTACTTGGCTATAGAATTCACTACTATAGTATTCTAAGTGATAAAACCTTGTTTGAATTGATGTATGAACTAAAGTAAAGTATGCTAGTGTAATGTACCATGACGTTCTCTGGTAGCATAGAATTTGCCACAAGTGGCAAAAATTTCGCTCTCTTTTGTCTGAATATATATATATATAATATGTAGATTTGTATGTTTATATGTTTGTATGTTTAATATATGTTTATATGTTTGTATGTTTAATATATATATATATTACAACAGAAACATATATACACATATATATTATATATATATACACAAATAGAGACTTTGTATACTATGAGAATGCAAATTTAGACAGACATTACCAAGGACTTTATTCAGCTTTTCTAAAGGACTAAAGACAGATCCGTCTGTAACCGAACCTCCTTGCTTCTGGGTGTCTCTCCGGGGAAGGGAAAGCAGCCTATTAAAGCAACATCTGCATTCTCGTGTTTACTGTAGCTCTCTCCACTTCAACCAAGCTACCAGCCCAGCTGTGTTGTCTG
Organism: Dicrostonyx torquatus; assembly: GCA_028555095.1. NCBI lineage: Eukaryota > Metazoa > Chordata > Mammalia > Rodentia > Cricetidae > Dicrostonyx > Dicrostonyx torquatus. Next base: position 2,771,970 of record JAQHUG010000099.1, read on the forward strand.
GTGCATGGTGAGTGAAGACAATGTTTTCTATCCAGCATTCTTTTTATTTATTTTCTTTGCAAATTTTGCCTAATTCATATTCGCCCTGTCCCAGGCATCCATCCAGATCCATCACCCCTTCCTTAGCCAGCCAACTTTGTATCCTTAAGAAAAATGACTGTGAAGTACAGTTCGTGGTGCTCAGATACTCTTAGTTGTGTGGCCGTCTGCTGGTCAACACGCTTAGGGTAACATCCTTAAAGGAAGCTGACATTCCCCCTAGCATCTATCAGTCACCAACCCTTTCTTAGTGAGGGACGGGATTTCACACTCGCCTCTCCTCTCCATGCGTTTTAGCGGACAGTGGAACTTCGTGGGCCTTCATGCTGGTCTCTCCTTTCCAGATCTCTTCTCTGACAGTGAGATTCCATGCCTGCCTCTTCTCTCCAGGCTGGAATTGTGTCTGGCTTGAGCTCGGGCAGGCCTTGTCATGACCACAGTGAGTTAATGTCTGCACCCGCGCTGCTATGTCTTTCCTGTAGTTATCATCTTTCTGCCCTCTCTACCATATTGGCACCTGAGCCTGGGAGGGTGTTCTGTTTAGGGCTGAGCACTCTTCAATCCCTTATTTGCTACACTTTGGCCAGTTGTTGAGTCTCTGGGTTAATCAGCGTCTATAGCAAAATGAAGCTTCTTTGAGGAGGCTTAAGAGTTGTGTTAATGTGTCAATGTAGCCTTCTGCAAGCCTAGCTGCCAGGTACACTTGGTAGTTTTTGCATCTGGAAAGCAAACTCTTCACGGGGATCAAGAGGAGGGAGACGGGGACAGCTATTGAGTTGCCTGTGTCTTGAATAGTACTCGAGAAGAACGGTTAATCATTAGGAGTCATGAATCTTTCAAGGAAACTTTCTTCCTCTTCCAAGTCTTCCCTTTCCTTCTTCTTGTCCTTCATCATCACTCTCATTATCCTACCTGATATTAATAGACACAGAATATGATCAAGCACTATATTGATATTTATACATATTAACGAAATCGATCCTCATCATACTATTAAATTTTACAAGTGAGGAACCTTCAATTATTTGTCCAAATTCAAGTTTATCCCTACTAAGCTTATGTTTCTATTTCAGTCACAAGCTATAATGATAAAAGCAAGTTGGGTGAGAAAGGGTTTATTCGGGTTTATAGTTCAATGTCACAGTTGGTCACGGCTGAGAAGTCAAGGTAGCACGAGTTTGAAGCACGTCCCTGGAACATCACACCCACAATCTAGAACAGAGAAAAGTGTGTGCATGCCATTGCTCAGCTCCCTTCATCCATTTGCACAGTCTAGAGCATGGTATCACCCACAGTGGGCGGGTATTCCTGCCAACTAATGTCAATAATGACAATGACCAACTATTATGTCCAGAGACCCTTCTCCCAGATTTATCAAGTTGACAAATACCCCTGACTATCACATAGAAACAGGATTCTGACCTAAAAGTCTCACAGAGGTCACCACTGGGCATCTGCATGAGAGACTATGGCTGAATCTATGGTAAGGATGAACTCGGTAGGTGGGTACTCTCAGGACGAGTCTAGCAGGGACAAGGGCAGTCACTGCATGGAAACATGTGACATTCCATCGTCATATCTTATGGATAATGTGTCGTCTGTGACTCCTAGCATAGCACTTAGCTTATAAGGGACTTTCTGTGAGCACTGATGAGTGAATAAAGCAATCAATGAACCCGTGACTACTCCAGCCAACAACCCATTGTTCCCAACCCTATCTTCCTTTACCCCTGGTTTCCCTCAAGCTCTATACCAAGTGTCAGTCAGAAAGTTTGAAAACTGAAAAGGTTTGTTTATTAAAAGCTAGCAAACATACAAATGTACATATTGTATGACATCTAAACTCCCAGTAAGCAAGGAGCATTTCCTGGATTAGAATCCAGGTGAACCTCTTTTGTGTCAATAGTGTCGTAATACCTCCCAGTATAAATATCTCCTCCCAACATCGAAAGGCTCGAATCAAAGGAGCTATTCCCCAGCAGTGACTGGTCCTGCTCTCTGTCCGAAGAGTCCAGGGATTCCACCATCCTGACATTGCAAAGCATCTCCTTGACCCTCGTGATTGGATGGAGACATAAGAAGCCACTCGATAACTAAGGAAATTACCAGCGACGCAGAATACACTTTCAATGCCAACTGGCAAAACAGCATCATCAGAAACAGTTACCATCTTGTAGCCAGGGCTGGAGAGCTATTCAATTCTGTACTAATGAACATGGCACTATTGATCTCTTAAGACTGTGCAGCACCGATCAGTATCATGCGCATAAATCGCATTTATGAAGACATTCAAATAGCACCCAATGATTACTTTTCTCCTGGATGCTGGGAGCAGCTGCCGCGTCATCGCTTCTGCACAAAGTGATGGAACCGCTACTTTCCTGGTTATCTGACCAGGACAGGAAAATGGATATTTATTAGCAAAAGGCAAAACCTCATTTAGTTGACTAGGTAGTACGACTATGTTTTTTTCGTGAGTGCTTTCTCTTCTTAAATACATGAAACCATTCTTATCTTAGCTTTCTTTCATCTGTTAGTAGGACTTTGAATATTTGGTGATTGGGGAAACACAATGTGTCCTTGGGAAGGTTTACTTGAGACAAGAAGTTGAAGTTATTCACTAAAATATACATATTCAAAGAAATAATTTTTTAAAAACTGTCTACCACATAACAGACAGATAGCCCTGGAAAAGCATGTACAATTGCAATGTTCATGGTAGGGAAATTGGGATTCTACAGAGCTCATTGGATCCTGCAGCCTTGCCATTAAAGATCAGGCTCCCCTACCACAGTATGTTACCTTACTCCCTGAGTACTTTTATTTTCATTTTCAGAGTCTGAAAGTCAATGAGGGTTATAATAGAGACTACATACTTTGACCAATCAAAACCCCTACACAGAAATCCAAACACATAAGCGGAAGGAGTTGAGAGGCAGTAGCTTTCATGAATAATGATATCATGAGTGTGTAACACTGAGCAACGGGGTTAGTGCCATTGTAAGAGCCAAGTAGCCACCATAAAGAGACATGTCCTCATGCTATTCTCAAGGACATAGACAATCTACTAGTGCCTTTTTCTTCAACTTCCCAACCTCCAGAACTATGTAGGGGGGAAAATGTGTCTATAAGTAGCTCCTTTTGTGGAAATTTGGTAAAGGGTCCCGAAGGGACTAACATGGACTGCATATAGGAACAAAGCAAGGACCTAGATGTTAGAATCTAGGATTTTAGTCATCATTTGTAACATATGTTAAAACCAAATGTCTTTTAATTTTAGAACTTTATCTATGTGTGGGGGTGCCCATGTGTGTCTGTTTATGCATGCGGAGATCAGAGATCAAATTCGCTGTCTTCCTTCATTATCTTCTTCCTTATTTTTCAAGATAGTCACTCATGGAACCTGGAGTTTTTTTGCTTTAAGTGTGCTAGCTGGCCTGGAAGTCTTGGGGTTCCTCTTGTCCTGGCCTCTCCAGCACTAGCTTACAGGTGTGCAATGCTACCCCAAACTTCTCAACTGGGTGCTAGGGATCCAAACTCAGGCATCCTTAGACAGCAAGCATTCTACCAACTGAGCCATTCCCCCAAGCTTCTAAACTAAGGGATTTCTAAGGTCCCCTCCAGCTTATGTTCTGATCAGCTTTTCATGACAGGCTGTGAGGAGGGAAGGCACTGTCCTGGGAGGTTACACCAGAACATTACACCTCAAACGGAGTGCAAAGAATTGACTTTGAACCTCCTGTGTAGAGAAGACCCAAGTCCCCAGAAGGAAAGGTTTGGCTGTGGATGCAGCGGTCAGCATCCGTCGGAGGCTAATTCCAGTTATCCCCGGCTCATTGGCAATCATGAGGCTTCATACGCTTTTGGAAAAAAAAAACAAAAACAAAAAACAAAAAGACAAAACCACTCCTAATCACCTCCAGAAAGGGATAACTCATTATAACTGCACACTAAGGAGCTGCGGTGACATTTATTCCACATTTGTGTACAAATAGATTACATTATTTAACTAAGTCGGTTTGGGCAGCTGGGCCCTCCTCATTTGTCCCTGCAGAAGACTGAGCAGTGATTAAAAGACAATACCTCTTTAATTCCAGATGTTCCCTACATTCCGCAAGGAGGTTTTGTAACACTGCAATGACGGCCTCGTGTGAGCAGAGACTCCTCCCTTATGTCACAGCTGAAGAGGGACGTGGGCGATGTGAAAGCCAGGAAAGGTCATGGTTGTGGCCAGCTGGGACAGATTGGTTCTGGGGGTTTTCCCACCTCCGTTATGAAGCAAGCTACTCAACACCGCCCACCGGCACGCCCCAAAGTAGAACGGCTGGGAACCAAAATCTTCTGCTTGAGGGTTTGGTTCCTTAACCTGGCCATCTGGGCTTGCGGGTGGCATGCGATTTCAGAGCGTGAGTTCTCAGATGGTACCAGGGCCACATGCGACAGCCAACCATTTGGGATTCCTCTCCGTTATTCAATGCGTAAAGGCTCTGAGCTTGGTTTGTCTTTCTTATTTTTTTCCTTTTGCCGCCCCCCCCCAAAGAGAGAGCAGAGAAGACACCTTTGGAATGTCATTGTCCCTGTCTTCTGATAGAAGAAACTGATTTGGTGCTCTAGCTTTGCTAGGGCTCTTGCGGGAGCAATCAGACTATCCATGGAGGAATCCAAGTTTGTTAAATACTCATGTTGAATCACCATAGTCGGGAGCATGGTAAAGAAACACAGTTCTCAGAACTAGGCACGGAATCCACTCCATGGGGGCTGCCAATTGTCATCCTCCGGCTCTATGATCGGCCTACTCTTCTATTTTCACATCGTAAAACTCCCTTTTTACAAGTGTCTATGTATGTGTGGTGTGCATGCGTGTGAATGCATGTTCGCATGTGCGTTTGCAGATGAGTATGCTCAAGTGTGCATGCGTGCATGTGTATGTTGAGATAGGAGGTTGCATCATGGGTTTCTTTTGCAGATTCATTGCCTAATATATTGAGAGTCTCTCTCATCTGAACCCAGAACGTTTTGCTCATATTCTCATTCCTCCCACTCTTTGTCTGGACTTTGGGAACTCAGTTCAATGCTCTGATGTGGGTCTCTGCCTCTGTCTCCATCAGTTGTTGGATGAAGGTTCTATGATGATATCTAAGACATTCGTCAGTCTGACTCCAGGGCACAAAGGTCAAGACCATGATGGGTTCATCCATTGAACTACTGAGCTAATGGGAGCTAATGGGAGCTCACCAGCTCCAGCCACACTGGGAAGGAACAAGCATAGGACCAACCTAGTCCCTCTGAATGTGGTTGACACTTGCATGGCTGGGGACTGAGGGACCACTGGCAGGAATTATCCCTTCTGCATGTACTGGCTTTTTGGGACCCTATTCTCTTTGGATGATACCTTGCTCAGCCTAGATATAGTAGGGAGGGCCTAGGATAGCTCTTGCCCAAGGGGAATCTCTTCATCATTGGCATTGGTAAATTCATCTTGGCAGACCCTGAGTGAGTCTTGTAGTCTCACTCTTTGGGTTCCATTTCCTCCCAGCACACGGTCCTCTTGTAATGGGGTGCAGTGTACCTCTGCCTGCCCATACTCACCCTTGAGTGGGCCTGTTCCTGCAAAGACAGCATCATTATGATTCAGTCATCACTCCAATTTGGTTCAGCACATGTAACATCTGTTCACTTAGCAGATCAGCCCCTTTTCCAGATGTTATTCTAAATGAGTTCTGCTGTACATTTCACACACACACACACACACACACACACACACACACACACCGCCCTATACACACATTTGCTCAATCTTTTGAAGGGAGATATCATCTGTATTTTGTTACCTTCCCCAAGGCGTTTTTCCTTCTTTTAAAACTCGCAGGCACACAGAAAACAAAGCTGCTGATATTATTTTGTATAACTTGCCGCTGCAGGACCAGATGGCTCTCTCTGGGCTCAAGTAAGCCCTTACCTGGGAACACCATGCAGATACGTGCCAGCATGCTTAGTCGGGGTCGACAAGCATTTACGGAGCACGTATTTATTTCTGGGTCCGGGAAGAAAAAAATGAAGACTATTGGATGGGCTTAGAGTCTTGTGGAGATAAATATGTGAGTGATGACTACAGTCGTTTGGGGTAGACAAATCCGTGTCGCTCCACGGAGGTTTTCCTGTGTGGTTGCCTAGTGAACACGTTGAAGATCTGATTGAAAGACAAAATTGGGCATAAATATCCATGGATATTTTGCGATACTGATTTGAGACCTTCAGGGTTTAAGAGGCCATATGCTTATCCCTGTAATGCACTCCCTCCTCCCGTGGGTCAAGGATCTTGGCAGAGTAGGGGACAGAAATAACGTCAGAGGCAGAAGTGGTGGGTGACAGAAAGGAAAGAGTGGTTTCCTGTTCACAGTGGGGTGGTTGTGAATATGAACAGTGGTAGTGACAGTCCGTAAAAAACCTGTACAAACTTGGGCCAGACCAATCCCTGCACAGATAGGAGCGTTGGGCACGAAGCCCCACCCCTAGAAAAAAGTTCTTGGCAAGCGATATCTACCATCTCCCTCTCCGGAGAGTAAGTTCTCATGAAAAATGCTGTCCGTGGTGGCTCCATCATGCTTCATTGGAAGCCATGCATCCAATGCCCAACATACGGGCAGCACAAACTCAATTTGATGGGTTAAAAAAAAAAAAGCAAAGTGGATTTAAAATTCATGGGTAATAAAGCAGGGATATGAGAGGAGTTGCGGGTGAGTATTAGCAAAATACATTGTTAATTTTCAAAGAACTAAAAAAATGATTATTTGTTAGATCTACAAAACCTGTAAGAGTCGTTTAAGAATCATTGTCTAGTACATGAGAGCTAAGCAAAAAATGTGGACTCTGTTGATTTAAAATGGCAGGGAAAGGAAGTGAGAGCCGAGAGAGCTACCTGCGGAGGAGGGCTGAACCCACCTCTGCAGAAAAGCCGGCCAGTCCCTAGGACCTGTGCCCAAATGCCGTTCTCCGGGTACTCTCAGCCTCCTGTTAGAGTCTACGCCTCTAAATCTGCAGAGCGCTGGAAGTCATCAAAAATGCTTTCTGCCAGGTGTTTGCTTCATTATCTACCCAATAGCAGCACGTTTTCTGCCTCTATCAGGTGACACCGTCTTAGGGCTTTATCAACCTATTGAATCCTCTAACTAACTGCACCCTCATTAAAGATGAGAAAACACACCAATGGCAAGCCAACATTCCACGCCATGCGGCTGGGGTGTGGCAGGCCCAGCCGAGAGTCAATCCATTCTAGGTGCAGCAGTAACTCTGACATCCTATGCTGTGCTTGATAGGAACATTAATCCTCACCCCTAGGAGACGTGTACACTTTATGTGAGAATCGCAGCCCATATCAATCCGTTCAGAGGCCTCACAGTAGTTTAGATATTGCCCGAAATTATACATTGCCCGAAATACCTGGATTCAAATCCAGATAGCGTCAACGTAAGTGTTGACAACTTTTCTTCGGCTTCAAGCCCTTTTCTTTCCCAGTTGCCTTCTAGTCACGTTTACTTATTTTCCCGACACAGCAAAGACGATCCCTGAGCTAGCCTTCTCTATCTACCCTCAAAGCACGGAGAGATGCCTTCTACTCCCCTGGGTTAGTTTTCCATGGTAGCTGTCATGAGCTTGCTATTCCGGACCCATTTGCTCCCTTTCACGACTTTAGAATTATGGGGTAGCAGTAAAGTCACAAGGTTCAACAGTTTCAATTTTTAGCAATTTGGTATGTAATCCCACACACCTGGCTAATCCGGTGATGGCAAATGCCGGTTCTCTAGCTGCAATGTTAATTCCAAACCCTCATGTCACCCACCACACGGCACACAGTACACGTATCTACAAATCTGTATGCATACATAAGGTCTACAGGGTGAATACAAATTAAAGAAGCTGAAACGTAATCCCAAAGGTCTCTGAATCGAGCTGAGAGGGTGTGTGCATTGGTAAGAGAGTGGCCGCCCCAGTAGACAGAGGGGGTGCTGCCGGACCTGCTAAAGTCATGGTTGAAGAGAGAAGCTGCAGGGTTCAACTGTGGGGTGATGGGCAGAGCTGAGGTCCAAGAGCAGGAATTGCCTTGTGAGATCCAGATGGGCAAGCAATGGTCACATCCATACCCGAAGGCATAGCTGAGCTAGAGTTCTAAGGACAGACAGGAAATTCTAACCTGCCCACCATGGATAGCACCACTGGGACTTGAGCCCCTGGCTGGATAAAAAGGAAGACGCTAGCTGAGGACCAGCATCTATTTGTTAAGTCATTGTTCTCGGCTCTTGACTATGGTGCAGCGTGACTAGCTACTCCAAGTCCCTGCTGCCTTAACTTTCCCACAATGACGAATTTAATTGGGAGTTGTGAACCAAATAACCCTTCTCCTTGATGCTGTGAATTCTTTCAGGTCAGAGACTTTCCCTTTTTAACACTGTGGCCAATGCTTTGCAGATGTGTGTGTGTGTGTGTGTGTGTGTGTGTGTGTGTGTACTTAGTGCTGAAAAGTACAGATAATTTAATGAAAAAAATCTGTGACTCATTTGCATTATGCATTGTGCTCTCTGTAAGATCTGTAATTTGTACATTCAGCCTTGTAGTATTTGTGCTTATTTTGCAGACCCAAGAACATCTAGGGTTTTAAGAAGTGATTTATTTCACTCAGACATTTCACTATTACAAGACATTTTAAATTAGTATGAGTATATATAGAGAGAGTTTTCTGAACCAACTTCAAAACGGTTATACCCTGAATCACCCACTAATATCTTAGAATTTATTAGACTACGTAAGCAGCCCAATTGTCTATTATTAAATATTATCATAGGCAAATAGCAAATAAATACAAATGAAAACAATCTAGAGCCCTGCAACTGTCTTCCTTCTAATGTTATTAATGTTACTGTAGTATTCTTCTTCATGTCTCCACACAAGAATACTCCTCTTTGTGGCCACATGTGTCTTGTACTTTTCAAACAGAGTGGGTGCCCTTTGCCATATTTCCCATAATTCCCTGGTAAAGAGCTGGTTACCAACCTTAACAACAGGGATAATTTTCAGCAAATTCTAAAGAAAAATATTTTTAGCCTGGAACTAATAATATCACCATGCTAAAAATCAGTTCTGCACATCAAAAAGATCATGCAACTTGATCAAGTAGGCTTCATACCAGAGATGCAGGGATGGTTCCACATATGAAACTCTTTCAATATAATCCACCATATAAACAAACTTTAAAAAAATAACATGATCATCTCGTTATAACGCTGAAAAAGCCTTCGACAAAACACAGCACCTCTTCACAATAAAAAGTCTTGGAGAAATCAGGAATGCAAGGGACATACATAAATATAATAAAAAACAATTTACAGCAAG
>JAQHUG010000099.1:2793916-2804919 GCA_028555095.1 Dicrostonyx torquatus
TCAGGGTTCAAGTGAGGGATCCTGCTCAATACGTAAGGTAGAGGGGTTAAGAGATGTCTTACATCAAACTCTGGCTTCTAGACATGTCCATCAACATGGGTGAACACACTCACGTACACACGTGCATAGTGCCGTATTAGCCAGAGTTCTCTAGAGTAACGGAATTTATAGACTCAGTCTCTCTATATACACAGATAGGGGATTCATTAGGATGACTTACAGGCTGCAATCCAGTAGTCCAGCTAGTTCAGCAACAGCTGGCCGTGAATGGGAAGGCCAAGAATCTAGTAGGTACTCCAGGAGGCTGGAGGTCTCAACTGGTCTTCCATATACAGCCAGAATCCTGAAAAAGTAGGCTCTAATTCCAGGAGAGGATGGACTTGCTAGCAAGGTGAGGGCAAGAAAACAAAGAGCAAAAGCTTCCTTCTTCCAGCAGAACGTGTGGCCCAGCTTCCAGACCCAGGTTAAAGACGTGTGTTTTCCATTCGGGGGTTTTAGTGAATTCCAGATGTAGTCGAGTTGATCATCAAGAATAGCCGTCAGACATGCACACACCACATACACACATATAACACAGAGAGACACCAAAACACTCACCCCACACCTGATTCTCACAGAGACATGCTGAGTGCGTGTCACTGCACAGTAGGGCAGGGGACCCTAGACACTGAATTCCTCCCTTCAGCTCAGGTGTCTGTTTCTGTGAGCCCCCAGTTTGCCTCTGGCTGGTTTTTTTCCCCAAAAGTATAGGAAGAATCTTAGTTTTTATGGGAAGCAAAGTGTTTGCTCCTTATTTGTGAAATTTTCACTTTCTGAGTCAGCTTGTGGGTGGGTGGGTGGGAGGGAGACCCTGGGTATCTTCTGGCTCGATGGTCTGTAGTAAGATGATCACAAGAGCAGATTTGCCCGATTGTGGGTCTGAAATGCAGTTTCCCCATCTGTAAATGAGGATATTGGTGGCAGCATCATGGGAGACTGGGGGATGAAATGAGTTATGAATGAGTGAGCACCATCCCAATGTAAATTATAACATGACCATTATTTCATGTATGTTAAGACTGAAGATCCTCTAACTTTTAAAATAACTCTTCTTGATCCTCTTTCTCTCCTGGGATGGTTGGCTATCTAATTTATCCCGGAAGACTGTGCTTCCTCAACCAGACTGCACAGAGCTGGTGTGTGTGCCATGGTGTGTCCCAGGAAGTGAGTGTTCATGCTCAGTCATGAGAACAGCTTGGAGAGGTTGGGCGATGGGTCAGCTCTCCTTCCCAGAGTCCTGTTTCTTCCTTGGGTGTCACTCTGCCTCTTGAGGGAGAGGAAGCCAGAGGAGCTGCCATCCACCACCTGTCATCCCTCCAGATTTAGACATGAAAAGTGATTCAAAAGTGGAGAGAGAGCACACACTCTTCTCATCTCTCAGTGGCCTCCTGTCTGTAAGGAGCCATCAAGGACGTAACAGGAAAGCAAGCATCATACACCGAGACCTCAGGAAGACATCTTGCACTTTAGAAGGGTAGATTTCTTGGGATCCCTTCTCCATGGTCTAGCTATGATGTACTTATTATTTATAAAAGTAAAATGTGTCCTTCATGCAGTCCATGTATCCCTATTTTGGAAGCTCATGTCTCCAGCAAATGCCTCTCCTGGCTTCCTCAGCAAACGCTGTAGTCTGTCAAGACTCAGGTTCCTCCTGTTATATTGACATGGGTCACTGAGGCACCTAGACTCTTAATGTTCTGTGACTTGATGAGGTAATGCTTCTTGATCATTAAACATAGTGTCTCTTTCTCCCAAAGGGGATGAGTGACAAACAAAAAAAAAAAAACAGTGTTTGTGCAGAGTGGGGAGATACAGAAGAAATCAGCAACCACACAGAAAAAAAAAAGAGTAATACTGCCACAAATGTAGATGAAATAATCACTATAATTGAGCAATAAATAGCATCACAATTTATTTAGGCCTTTAATTAATTAGTCTTTGGTTGGTATGTGCTATTTGTTTGCTGTAGTTCCAGTTCTGAGCATCCATGGTCAGGAGGATCCAGCTTTGAACAGCAACACAGACAAGAGAGGAGGGACCGCTTCCTACACCACTGGCTGCACTTCCCGTGTGAGCATAGTGCACACACCTGAAAAGCCAAGACTGAAAAACAGCAAGTGTCCCATTGCCTCCTGCATGGAGGGCCTGAGGTCTGAGCCTCTTTCACCCTCAAGCAACTTTGTACCTTGTTCCTTTCTTCTTAGGCTCTTGCTTGTATCTGTCATGTCGCAGGGTCCACGGGAGCTCGGGGGTAGTGGTTGCTGGTTCATTTTGGCAGGTTGATTTGAAAATCAATCCTGTCTGAATGAATGAGTTATGACCACGGTTATACGACATAACCAACGGTTGGTATAGTTCACACATTTGTCCATCCATTGTTGTAAATGGGGGTGCGGTTGTGTCCCGCTGCCGAGAAGTGGGGCCGTTTTCCCGGCGCCTGGCTCCCAGCTGCTAGCTAGCTTATGCCCGAAATAACCACACGACAATTATATTCATTTAAATACTGCCTGGCCCATTATCTCTAGCCTTTTCTTGGCTAACTCTGACATCTTATTTCACCCCATTTTAATACTCTGTAAGTCACCACGAGGTAGTGGGCTTACCGGGAAGATACAGCATGTCTGACCCTGGCGGCTTCATGGCGGCTCTCTCTCACTTCCTTTCTCTCTCACCGCCTTCCGTTCTGTCTACTCTGCCCACCTAAGGGCTGTGTCCTATTCTATATCCCAGGCAGAGTCTTTATTTAACCAATGAAAGCAAAGAAATACAGAAAGAACCCTCCTACACCAATCCATACATCCCTTTATGACACAAATGCTTGTATGTCCCCACTACATGTCCAGATCTAGGCTAGGCACTGGGAATCTCCACGTCTTGTTGGGACAGGATGCTGTTATGGGCACTCACAAGAACGGTAGTGGAGTGGCTTCATCTGTATCAATGCTCTTGACACTTGGCCTTCATCCGTATCAATGCTCTTGACACTTGGGCATGGGTTTTGGTATCTGTCCTGTGCATAGTGACCTGTTGTATAAAACCCTCAATCACACTAAATTCCAGTAATATCCATCTCTCAGTCAGGGCATTCAAATATGTCACGAGACATTGTCAGGAAGATGCTGTCAGCAGGATAAATCACCTCCATCTGAGAGCCACTGTCATGAGGCTGTAGGGCATGGAGTAGAGAGAGAGGGTAACATGACCTCACCAACTCAAGGACGCAGTGAAGTATAGTTCTGTGATTAAGGGCTAGCTAGATGGCATCTGTGTGCCGACTTTCTACTTAATAGCCCTGTGGCACAGAGATAATGACTAAGTCTCTCTGGACTTCATTTTTCTATGAGTAAATTTTGGAAGATAATACATTGTAAGGACGACAGTGATGTGCTACAATGAACCATTTGTACATCTCTCTCCTCTCTGGAGGGTATAGCACTGTATGACTAGCTCTTTATCTAGCCCCATGAGACCTCCGCACAGACTTCAGTGCTAAGAAAGGAATGTGATACGCTTGACTCAAGCCTTGGTTTTCGGGTCTACTCACAGATGCAAGCCATGCCACTCCTGGACACAGGGCCTGTCTATCAGTGCACAGACAGCAACTGTGAGGTGTATTGGCGACTATCCAGAGCTCAGGAAAAGAGCAAAGGAGTTAGCTACTTCTCTTCCATTAACGGTAGCACATGCTGTATCCCCCTAATAAACATCTCAACCTAAGGACAGATGCCAGAGGGGAGGCAGCAGTAACTTTCCCAATTCATGTTGCCCTGGGTAGAGAGGACACTCTAGATGGTCTCCCTATCCCAGAGAGAACCTCAGGTTTAGATACCATCTGCCCCATGGCCCACCTGTGGTCTAGTGTGACATCCATGACCCACTTGCCCTGCATCACAGAAGGAATGCATGCATGTGCACGGGAACTATCAGGTCCTCACGGTTAGCGACACTGTCTGGCCATGATGTTACCTGCACACACTGTGGGCATCCTCAGAAGATCTGATGGTGGTGTGGCTGTCCATCCCACCTCACAGCTGTATCACTTCAACTAGACTGGGGTTCTTCAACCAACGCGTGGGCTTCTTCGTGTTCTCAGAAACAGGGCCCCTCGTTTAGGGTCTCTAGTGTTGTGAAGAAACACCAAAACCAGCTTGGAGAAGGAGGTATTTGCTTCATCTTAGCAACCTGTAGTCTGTCATGCAAGGAAATCAGGGCAGGAACTCAAGGCACGACTCTAGGGAAGTGGGCGGAGGAAATAGAGTGCTACTCACTGGCTCGCTCAGACTGTTTTCATCCAGCACCCAGGACCACCAGCCCCCAGGGGAAGCATCACCCACATGGGCTGGCCTCTCCCATACCAGTCACTAATTAAGAGAATGTCCTACAGCTTCTTCTTCCTGCAACATTTTCACCTTTGAGGCTCCCTCCTCTCAGATGACTCTAGACTTTGTCAAGTTGACAAAAAGCTAGCCAGCCTGGAGTTCATCTTCTTCAAAATTCTACCGCTATTATTTTTAAAATTTGCTGTAGCAACCAATTTTCTGTCTGAAATTCCCTCTCCCTGATGTCTGCCTCCCAAGCTTCTTTCTTCCCACATTTCCTTCACCCTCACCATAAAGGTACAACGGACCCTCACAGAGTCTGTGAGTTTCGGGGTGTTTCTAGTCTTTCTTCTTGGTATGCCTCCCCTGCCTGTACAGGAATTGTTTAGCCACCTTGCAGCCGGCCTGCTACCTCCTCCTGTGTGATGTCTGGTCATGGCAAATGGCCTGCTAATGGTGATCACTGCTCACCATGCTCTATGGAGTTCTAGAGACCACTCTTAAAACCCCTTACTGAGATGCCTGGTCTACTCTCTAGAGCGTGGGCTACTGGGCTCCCCCTGGACCTTGCAAATGTCTGAGGAACCTCCCCCCAGCTCTGTCTGTCACCCTCCCACTGTCCATGTATCGCTCTTCATCAGTCTCCTCAGTCTCCTTCTCAGATAACAGCCCCTACCAAGTCCAGCCACGGGCAAGCTTGACAGATGCTTTTTCAAATATCCCTCAGCTTACCCTGCGGGATACGGCAATCCATCAGCTCCAGCTTCGCATCTTCCCCCCATCATCACCCCTTTCTCGCACATACACACCCTGCTCTTGTATCATAATGAGCAGCAGCATCCAGCCCTCAGAAACCTTAGAGCCAAGCTCTCCTGTCTCTCCAGGAGGTTCTCACCACGAGCAGAATAATCAGATCGCGGCCCAGGTTAGTGAATCCCTCTCTGGCAGAGCTGGTTTTCTGCGGCTGGGAAAATAAAGCTTGCCTCTATGCCAGTGCCTGCATTCCCCGTTCCTGGACTAGGAGAAAACCCAAAACAAATGGTCAGATTCACCACGAGTGATTACAGGCCAGTACTTTTGGGATGATAGTTAGGCTAGGCAGACAGCTCCTTTGAGGCCAAGGACATCCCGGGTTCCTCTGCAAGGCTTTCGCCTCCTGGAGGAGGGCTTGGTTGTGTGCTATCACTATAGTGGAAAACATTACTATGGAAAGGAAAACTTGACGCAACTGAAGACTGCCACAGAACACTCAGCTAGCGAGAATGAAAATGACTCTTTGGTGGGTCATGAAGGACGAAATCAGGAAACCCAAGCCAGCTTTAGGAAGAGACCAGACGGGACAGCCAGGGAGCAGAGGAGCAAAGAGTTGTCAGTCTTGATGGTCAGTGGCTCTGGCTAACCTACGGTGCCTTGCTTCCTTCAGGAGTCATAAAATGATCAGAACAGGGCCTCTCAGTTTGCTAAGGAAGCAGAATGCTGAAGCATCACCTTTTCTGTCTTCCCTAGAGTCTTTGGTAGAGAACTGAGCCAGGTAGAGAAACAGTATTGGTTTAGACGCTGGCCTTAACTTCTGCTTGGCCTGGACTGGTACTATAGAGCTGCACTGATTTGTTTATGAGATGCTAGGATGGCGTTGAGACCTCAGGTCTTAGCCTCTGACTGCAGATGGGAAAGCAGCAAAGAGAAGACCTCAAGGAGGGAATTTCAGCAGGAACATGAAAACCAAGAAAGGGAGAGAAAAGGATGGTGGGAGAGAGGAGAGAGGGAGGGATGAAAGGAGGAAGGGAGAGAGAGAGAGAGAGAGAGAGAGAGAGAGAGAGAGAGAGAATACTAAGCCATCCTAGGACAGATGTGAACACATCCCTTTGCTTGGCCCACAGATACAATAACTTGATGCTGAACTAATTCATTATGCACAGAAATAATTCTCTAATATTCTCCCTCCTCCTCCCTCTATCATGATCCCTACCCCCCCCCAGAATTAAAACTCATCAAGAGAGGGAGGATAGAGGAGCCTTAAGGTCATTGTCCACTAGGAAGTCACTCATCTCCGTCACAGGTGCCGCCAGTCAGTCAGTCTGTCCTGCGTGGCTAACTGGCTGTGAGCGGGTGAAGAAAGGTCCATAAGACAGTGCAGCTACTGAAAGCGGAGATTCTCGACAGAGCAGGTAACCACGTGTTCTCTTCGGTACAAATGACCGCGACAAGGGAGAAAAGACGCCCAAAGGCCAAAGGCTGACATATAGAACAGTACAAACGAGCAGATGCTGTCCCTTCTGCCATCTGTCAGAAAATTGTTGAAAGAATATGCATCTCTGAGGATCATGGTTTACCCGCGTCCTGGACTTGTCAAGTGTGGGTCTGGTTTTACAGGAAATTATGCGCTACTTTACAGTAGAACAGTGACAGTCCAGTAGACATAAGGCTCACCCTGTCTTGACACAAACTGACTTGCCTGAAAAGTTCTGAATTCCCCGCCTTGGGTATACGCACAGGGATTAGAGGTGTTGTCAACACCATGGGGACAGTTTGGCCACACAATCTCACTCTAGAGATCTGTGTGACCATCTGAGCTATGCTCCCTCAGAGCGACATAACCACAGCTCTGGTATGTGCATTGCAAAATGAGCAATGACGACAAAACCGTCATTCCTCACCTCCTCTAGACTCCATCTTCTCTGTCCGAGGCAGGTGGGTGCCACTCATTTCTTCCTGCTGCCCATGACAGGGCATCTCTGTCATTACACTCATCACTGGGCTCAGGACACATCTTTGCTCACTAGACTAGGAAGCCCCTGATGACACAGCCCATTTCTGATCCTCTTCTAGATTCTGCAGTGTTTAGCATTGAACTTAGCACACAGTAAGAACATTCTTCTCTCTCTCTCTCTCTCTCTCTCTCTCTCTCTCTCTCTCTCTCTCTCTCTTTTTCTCTCTCTCATGAGTGATGAGATACATGAAGCAACCAAGTGAGATCATGCCTGAAATAGACCTTGCTACTTAAAGACCTGCCAGACCATGCCTTTACTAACCCCATTACAGGGGCCTAGCATAGCGCACCGTAAGCGCCACATTCATTTCCGGTGACTCTCTGTTCCGGGGAACACAGGTTGTCATGGTTCCATCCATAGAGGAGAGAAGGAAAGAAAACAAACCTAAATAAAACTGCATGGGCCACAACAGGAGGGTTATTTACACCTTACTCTGTTTATTCGTGCCTTGCATCTGCCATACATGAAACCTCTATATAACCATTGTAGGTTGTTGTTTTTCATTGATAAAAAAATTAGAAAGCAAAACGAGGTGGCGAGGGGTGAGGAGAAAAAAAATGTAGTTCTGAGGTATGGAATTCTGTTACCGTGAATTTGTCATCCACAGTAACAAAGGAAAGCACGCATTTGAAGATCAAGACATTTGAGTTCTGTGTTGCTTTGGCACCAGCTTGATGGGCTACCGGCAAGCGATATGCTCGCTTGGATTTTTGAGATGGTCCCCTGTGGCCCAGGCTCCCTTCTGACTTACTAAGTAGCTGAAGTGTCGGGGACCGTCGCCCCAACATAGAAACTGGTGTTTTTCCCCAAATGTGTCCCCGGAGACACGTGGAAGGAAACAGGCCTTCACACCATTACAGTTTAAAGGCCACTTCAGACTTCTCTTCTCACAGTGTGACCTTGCGTTTATTATCTCCCCAAAAAATCATCCTGCTCTGAATGCCCTGCTCCCTCTTGAAGAATTTTCCTATTGATATTCCTTTTTCCGGGGCACCTCCCCCAGCACACACACACCTGCATTCCTTCACCCGCTTTGGAGATAGCCACTTCTCATGGAGCAATCTGCAAATGAAAAGGAAGGCTGGAGCAAAACCTCATCTATTGTCTTTCTAAATTGTTAGCCTTCAGCTACGAAGCTGCATGGCGTCCTCAGGCTGGCAGGTATCAGAGCCCACACTGAAGGTGGTCAGGAACTCCTGGTTCTCCTGCCTCAGTCCTCTGCTGGGATGACCTGACCTCGAATTCTAAGTCAGACGACAGTAGGGGACAAGAAGATCATTTGGCTATCCCCACACACACACTTAACGTTGCCCATTGCTTCTTAGATGCCCTTTTGGAGCTAGGATTTGGCAAAGTTAAAACCCAGATGTCAACCCTGTATCCCTAAGCACCACCGCCCTTGCTCCTGCCGTGGGCTCTCTAACCGCCTTAAGAGAGACGCCCTTCTGTCCCCTTTGATCTAATAATATAAGCAGCTGCTTTATTAAAAAATGAAATTGCTAGATTTATAGAGACCTTCTTTGTTGTTAGGGGCTACGCGTTCTTTTATTTCATCTTTACATCCATCCCATGAGGTAAGGCCTGTTTCCTTGGCACACGGGAGAGGCTTTTATATGGGAAAATTCAGACTTGAAATTAAGAATGCAAAAGAGCCAAACCAGGCCTAGACCCTCAGATCAGCGTCTGTGTTTGCACAAAGTCCCCAGCTGATGCCTCTGCATGGTTAAGTTGGAGAAGTCCCCCCCACCCTCCGCAAGGCTCCCCCCACACACACAAGGCTCTTCTAGCTCTCTCTAACTCATCCAAACATGATTCCAACATTGTACCTGATTCTGAAAAACACTGATTTTTCATACCCCCTTACTTGCAAGGGTCTTACATTTTTAATTATATTTTATTGATTAGCTTGTGATGCACAGTGCAGGCATGTGTACCACAGGGTCCAGGTGGAAGCCAGAAGAAGCCTTTCGGGAGTCAGGGGTCCCCTCTTTCTACCGTGCGGGTTCAGGGATTGGACTCAGGTTGTCAGGCTTAGCAGCATGAACCTTCACCCACTAAGCCATCTGCCATCCTACATTGGGGTCATTTATGACCTCGCATCGTTCATCAATTCAGAGAGAAATACATCCTAATAAAATAACCCAGCTCTTGTTCCATTCTCTGCCACTTCCTGGTCATGCACCTTCCCCAAGTTTCCATTTTATAGCAATTCACCATTTTCCATGGCCATTGGTAAGCGCTGCATAAGCTGGCTTTCCCTACCTATGCATGCACACGTACACTTAATGATCTCCCCCTTAAGGAAGCATGCATTATACACACCGTGGCTCTAATTTTCACACTTTGAGGTGTAACAGCAAAACCAGTGTCAGCTGGTCTTTTCTTCTCTACAGTTTCACAGCTAGATCTGTTTTTACCCACAGGCCTTTGCAACCTCAGGCTAACATGTTCTCCTGTTTGTTTCTTCCTGCCCGAGTAAACTGAGGGCACTCACCTTTTGACTTATCAGATGGACTATTTCTGTTTGATATGTGGCTACCATTGTTCTCCTACTTGGGGCCATCATTAAATCCAGTAGGGAGCTCCTTGAATGCAAGCCCTGGGGTACTGTGATCCTTGATCTGGTAAGTGGGGAGGCTATTGAGGGTTCAAAGGGCACCAGTATATACACACTTGATGGTAGATATACCGGCAAAGATGGCCCCTGTGGGTGGGTGGGGAGCACTCCCAGGCAACTGATTGAGGTGTTTTGTTCTAACTGGGTAGACTGTTGGGGTAGGAAAAGAGAACCTCCTCCAAGTCCTCGACCTCTCCATGACACTACATCGCTGTCCTGGTTTGAATAAGAAATGAAGCTGCCCATAGGCTCCTGCGATTGAACACTTGGTCACCAGTTGGTGGCGCTGTGCGGAAAAGCTATGGAGCCTTCAGGAGATGGAGACTAACTGGAGGAAGTGTTCCTGGGGATGGGCTTTGAAATCCTCTGCCATGACCAGGGCCTGCGCTTTCTCTTCTCTGGCTCTACACAATGGTTTAGTGTTCTTGAACGCCAGTTCCCAAGGCTTTCACCTTTCCTGACTA
Organism: Dicrostonyx torquatus; assembly: GCA_028555095.1. Classification (NCBI taxonomy): domain Eukaryota; kingdom Metazoa; phylum Chordata; class Mammalia; order Rodentia; family Cricetidae; genus Dicrostonyx; species Dicrostonyx torquatus. The sequence goes on from JAQHUG010000099.1 coordinate 2,804,127, forward strand.
CAGACCGTGTTCCTGCCCTAGAAGTTCTGCAACCTTTCAGATGCTTCTCATAGCCATGGCCACTGTCACACATGCTGCCACCAGGGCCACTGCCACCACTACTGTCTGCCATTGCTGCCACATTTGCCACCACCGTTGGTATAACGGTCACTGCCACCTGCTGCCTCCCACTTCTGCTCTGCCGCTACAGTTCCTGCCATTGCAGTTACTGTTGCGATGGATCCGCAATGGCTTCTTTCGCCATATGATTCCCGCCTCTGCCACTCACTGAGGCTGTTCGTCCCTACTGACCGCTGTTGTTTCTGGATGTGTGTTATTAGCTCAGGTCACACTGCTGATAGAGATCGTTGGACCTCATGTTGCAGAACAAGGGGTTCAGCAGAGCTGGGGTGCTCCTCAGCTGACTCAGTGACACAAAGGCTGCTAGACAAAGGGTCAATGAGCCGAGGACAGCACACCTTCTTTCCAGTGAAGGCGCTGGGTCACAATGGGTCTTCGGGGTTCAGTAGTGTATAGTTCATCTGCATTTCCTGTCTACTCCCCGCCTCCTGACCATCACGCGGTGTGACCAGCCACCTCCTGTGACTGCTACTGTGTCTTCTCTGTCATGATAAACTGTATCCCTCCTTAGACTGTAAGATAAGATAAACCCTCCCTCCCTTTAGATGCCTCCTGTAGGGTACTGGGTCATAGCATTAAGAAAGGCAGAGGCAGGCGGATCTCTGTGAGTTCGAGACCAGCCTGGTCTACAAGAGCTAGTTCCAGGATAGGCTCCAAAGCCATAGAGAAACCC
>JAQHUG010000099.1:2814530-2831598 GCA_028555095.1 Dicrostonyx torquatus
TCTTTTTTCCTCTCTCTCTTCCTTTCCTTCCTCCTTCTTTCCTTCCTTTCTTCCTTCTGTCTCTTTCTTCCTTTCCTTTCTTTCTTTCTTCTTTTCTTACCTTCCTTCCTTCCTTCCTTCTTTCTCCCTTTCCTTCCTTCCTCTAAAATGCTAAGAATTAATCTAGGTCTTCAAGCTTGAATATGCAAACACATATAGAGCTAAATCACAGCTTTACAAAATGATTGCATAGTAGAGACTCTTGTTCTGTGACCAGAATTCTCTAACCCTTTACCTTAACTAAAAGGACACTTAGCTCTCTTGTATGCACTTCTCATTAAAAAGAAAAAAAGCTTTAAAGTTTTTACATTTTTGGAATGACTTCTTGTTTCTCAGGAAATGATTTTAAGACATTTTCTCTCCTAAATGTGCCAGAATGTCACAATTTCCCACTTTAATCACTGGCTCTTAGGAAAGCAGGTCAGTGACTTTGAGGCAGCCCCAGGCAAAGGCTGTGTGTTCTCGGGGCCTCTGTGCAAGTCACGTGTGAACCACACCAGAGGCAGAACCGGCTGAGGTGAGGGCACACTTTCTCTGTGACAATATCAGGACAAAAATTAAACATTCATAGTATGGTAATGAAGAGCTGAATAATTTACTCTAAACCAATAAAGTAGAAGTTGGGAGTGTGGTAGCTCCGGAATGAAACAGAGTGGAGAAAAAATAACATTTTGTTCATTAGCTAAAGCCTGGGCTGAGTGGTGACAAATGGAGTTTGTGTCCTTTGCTGTGATTACAATTTAGAGAATGTTTGAACTCCCAAACTCTGACATTCAACAGCAGTGATGTCAAAGGAGCACGACAAGAAGATAGCTACCCAGTGTCCTGTAACTCAGTGTTCCCTAGATGAGCTCTGTCACCATGGGCGCGCACACACACAAAAAGAAATATAAAGTTTTCTATTTCCAAATCTGATATTGGTGTTAAATAATTCTTGTCCAATCACTCATGTGAACTCGTATCTAAGACACGATTATCTGTTGTTGTCACACCACGCACAGCAGCCACACAGAAAGTCTCGTTACTGTTGGGCACTACTGTGGTCTCTTAGTAGATAGTAAGAGCTCTTCAGTGGTGTTGATCTGCCTTTCCATTATCCTTTGGTCAGGGGGATAAGGAAATGAGATCACCAACTATAGTGGATAAGTTATAAGTGTATCAAAAAAAAAAAAAAACCTCTTCTCCTTGGCGGTCTCAGACAATTATAGATACCCCGAGAGTCCCATCACCGCCAAGGACACCTCAGGACTCATCAGTCAGACTGAGAGGCGATCAGAGGAAACATTTGTGCTTGCCCTCTCGGCCTCCAGAGATCTCGAGATGCATGAGTCACGTTCTCACATAACTTCTTTCTGATTCACTATCATATTTGACATGTTTCAGTTTTCTCTCTTTTGAGTCCTCTCTCTATGTCCAAAGAACACTCAGACCTTCCCAGTGTCTTATAATGATTTCTTTTGTGAGATGCATACAAGCCTGTCATCTCTGAGGCTTTGTTCTTCATTTCCTCTCATTGAGAAGGGGGTGATTATTATTGACACCTGAATTTGTAAATGTAACACCTTTGTATCAAGTGCCACTGAGTTTTGAGTCTTTCCTGTGAATCTAAGTACCCATGAGATCTTCTCTATGGTTTGCTGCCAGAATCAAATAAACTAAAGGCCATTTCCTTGGAAGTAATAGCTGGCACACAGTCAGGGGCAGCACATGGAATCTATAGAGACTGACAACGTTATGATTTGCAATGATAGACAAATGAGAAACAGTTGGTCCTGCTCTGTGGAATATAGTCTAGTAGTAGACTCAGGCTAGGATATGACCATCGAGCAGACAGCCTAAGGTAAAGAGCTTTATTGGTTCAGAGAAAGCATTTCACCCAAAGAAGAACAAGTAAAGAGGAGGAGATTGTAGGTGGAGTCTCTCTAGGTCTCGGCAGCTACTCCCAAATAATCGTTCAGAGACATTATTATTTATAAATGCTCGGCCAATAGCTCAGGCTTGTTACTAGCAAACTCTTACACTTTAAATTAACCCATATTTTGTATCTACCCCCTGCCATGTAGCAGTACCTTCTTTCAACAGGGCACATTCATCTTGTTTCTCTCTGCATCTACTAGTGGCTTCTCAGACTCTGCCCTTCTTCTCCCCAGCATTCTCTCTGCCATGAAAACCTCACCTAGCTATCAGTCAACCAGCATTTTATTAACAATGACAGCATCCCATTTTCACAGAAGTTTTATTCCACAGCAGGGGGAGGGAGCTCTTTCACACTGGTAGAATGTGGACAGAGGCAAGGATGTGGATGTTATGTTGAAAAGAAGCCACATTTTGCCAATAGCCAGAGCTTGAAAAGACTTACAGACATTGTGGAGGCCGGGTCGGTAGACTCTGCTATGGGATGCTTACAATGGCAAGAGAAATGTTTTTGTACCTGGTCTCTGTATGAGAAACAGTTATAGGTTTTGGGAAAGGCACTGGTGTGGTATAAGAAGAAGAAACGAGGTTGAGATCCCCTGGTGGCATCTTCACGTCTTGACCCCTCTTTCACTGTTCCAGCGGGAGTCCTCATAGCCCAAATGACACACGGTAGGTTATATGCACTGTAAATATTTGTTGAACCAATAGTTAAGCTATCATCGAGGACTTTTTCTTCCTCATTACATCGGGGGAGCTACTATCATGTGAACTAAGTGGCTGGCTTGGGACTGAGAAAGGAGAGTTCCAGTTGTGGCTGTGGTATGGTCGGCAGTTGCTGGAAGGTCACCTACCCTCCCTGGGCCTCATTAGCTCTCAAGAAAAAAAAATGGAGGAGGCAAAGAAAACTTGCCTCCCAGAGTTTTTAATTAGAATTGGTCTCCTCATTCTAAAGGCAGAGGGAAAACACCAAAAGGCAGATCTCCAAGAGAAGGTCAATTATATGTCCCAGTCAGGTTGAGATGAACTGGCCCTCTCACCTCTACTTTCAACCCGCTCCCTCACAGAAAGAGGCAAGGTGGCAGATGCCTTAGAATGTGTGGCTTGCCCGCAGAAGCCATGCTCGTGAGGATTTAACATACCAGACCACCTGAATTTATTTAGTGGGAACTAATTTAGCCCTTTATTTTTATTCATCAAAGACATACATCAGCCAATCAGGCTATAAGGCACAATAAATAGGTTTATCATGTACTACTTCAGTATATTCCACCCAGAGGCCAAGTGATTTGTCATTTTAATTAACCTTCCCTTGAGGAAAAGTTATCTGTTAGCTTTTTGAAACATGCCAAATAATCTCCCATTCTAGTTTTTTTTTTTTAAAAAAAAAAAAAACATCCTTCGATAGCTTGGGATTGTGTGCCAGGAGTCAAATGTGGGAGGCTGCTGTTCTAATTGCCGGTAATAAAATGAAAGTAGCCAGTCCAACAGTGGTGGCTACATCCTGTGTGTTCATTCCACCTCAGTTGATTGGTTTATTCTTCTAGCTAATACACATCAAACACCAACTACTAGCTTAGCATACATAAAAGGTATAGCCCTGCCTTGGAGGAGGTAATTGCTTGATCATTTATTGCACAAACATTTCCCGTGTATCTATGGAGTGCCTACTACTAGTACTGTGGTTTGCCCCTAGGTATGAGCGATAAAGGCACGCTTTCAAGATGCTTTAGTGTAGGCTTGCACACTTCTCATGCACAGGCACGTCCAAAGAACGTGAGCAGTCGTACCACAGGTCTCCCAGGTCGCTTGTTTTGGCCGAGGAAGCAGAGAGAAAGAAATGCCTCTATCAGAAGCAGCAGCAGTGTGTTGAAAGAATAACTCCCTTGACTTGGGCAAGCACCTCAACACCCAACCGCACGTCCTCCAGCACAGCCCAGGTGGTTTTGTAGGCTCCATGGCCATAAAGCGTCACAATTCCGTAGGAGAGATGGCGACGGGAGGCTCATATCTGCACAGGGGATGTTTGAAGTTGATGCAGATGCTCTAAGGAGTCAGTGTGGTCCAGACAGAAGGTTGCGTGGCCCAGGGTGGAATGAATGAAAATGGACAGAATGCCAACCTCAGACATGGATGTGGCAAGCGGGGAAAGAAGCAGAAAACCCTGTTGGCTGGAAGAAGAGTTAGGGTCATGACGGGGAGCTTTCTTGTTCAGGATCAGGCCTGAAGGAACGGCGAGGAAATTCAGGAGGAAGTGAGATCTCATCTTCTGGTGGCATTCTGTGGCACAAATTACACATGGCCTTTCCAGGCAGACTCAAACCATTACATCTCGCTCTACCATCTATAGGGATCTTAAAGCAAGGTATGCCAGCTCAAAATTACCGTTCTCTTACCCAACAAAATGGGGATAGTTTGCTGCCCAAGGTGGCTATGGGATTTCCTTCATGTGCTGAAGAGGGAGATGAGGAAAAGTAGCCAAGGTGTGAATGGTTTGACGTAGCCAGTGCCGCTTGAATGTCTGGTAATGCCTAGCTCACCACTCTGAGAAGATCCCTGAGCTCTCCATGTCTGTCTCCATAGGCAGTGAACAGCTTCTTTCCCAAGAATCACATGATAACTTACACGTCGGGGCTATTAACTACTAAGCACAGAGGTATTTCTATTTTCCCTTCTGTGTATTTGCAAACCTGCAGAGGACACATGGACCTCCTGTAGATCTGGTCATGCAGAATAGGTCTGAGATTTTTATGTTCATCTTATTAAGTTCCTTTCTGTCTGACATGACCTTTGGCACCTCTGAGAAAGGCCTCATGTACAAGAGTAGTTAAATTAAAGAACTTTGAGTTCAACCGTGAGTGGCGAGGGATGCTAAGAACTAGAAGGAGAGATGTTCAGAGACAAGTCTGCAGGGAGCTATGGGTGGAGACTTGATAATAAATGACTATGAAGGGATTGCCATGGTGAAACTGAGAAGGTTTTACGCTAGAGAGATGGCTCAGTGCATAAAGCACTCACCATGCTGGTCTAAGGATGTGAGTTGAAATCCTCCAAGGCGCCATGATTTTGGGTGCAATAACACAAGCCTGTTATCCCAGCACTCCAATGACAAGATGGGAGGCCAAGATGAGAGACCCCAGAAATTGGTGAGCCAAGCAGCCTGGGATACACAGTGGGGAACAACAGAAGGTAAGAGACGAGGATAGCGACAGAGATTGTGCTCTGAGCTACACACACACATCATGGCATGAGTGTGCTTACACTCCCAGATAGTAACGCACATTATAAACACACACACACACACACACACACACGCATGCACGCACGCACGCACACCCAGAAAGAAGCTATTTTTCAAGGTCTGAAAGATGAAACCCGATATCCACTTAACAATTCTCCGGTCAGCTCAGCCCTTTCTTTGGCTCCGTGGCAGGTCAAATATTTGCAGGCGGAGCTTCGTGACCCTCTTTATAACTTGTTTGACCTCCAGAAGGCGTGTTTTAACTATTTGCTTTGAGAAGTTGGTTGTGAGTTATAGGTTAAAAGGTAGGCAGTTAAAGACAGAGTTGGCCTTGGGTTCAAGGTTTTCTTGCTGCTTGCCCTGCGCTAACATGACAATGACCTTTAACATTCCTCTTGGAAAAAGAGAAATAGTAGCCAGGTTTACTCCTTGATGTTACCACGCGTATTATAAAGTTGTCCATCTGGGTCTGTAGCTTCATCTACTATTCTATCTGGGGTTTCAGTCCCAATAGTATTTATTATATAAGTTTCTTGATCAACTCCGAAGGCTGTAGCTGTTATAATGATCTTTGCAAGCCCTAGCTAACATTTTCTTATTTCCCCTTCATTTCTTTTTACACATAGTGGTGTGTTCCTTCTTCTTTCTCTCTGTCACTTTCTAATGATTTTACTACATTAGATGTTTTCCTTGTTCATTATAAGCCATCTTTTTAAAATCTGTGTGTGTGTGTGTGTGTGTGTGTGTGTGTGTGTGTGTGCGCGCGCGCATTTTGTGGCTACATGGCTACACATGGCATGCATCATGTATGTGGAGATCAGAGAACAACATCATGGACTTACTTTTCCTTCTTCATGTGGCATCTAAGGAACGAACTCAGACCAGTGGGATTATAAATATATATATATTACTTTTTTATTTTTTGGTTTTTCTAGACAGGGTTTCTCTGTAGCTTTGGAGCCTGTCCTGGAACTAGCTCTTGTAGACCAGGCTGGCCTCGAACTCACAAAGATCCGCCTGCCTCTGCCTCCCGAGTGCTGGGATTAAAGGCGTGCGCCACCACCGCCTGGCACCAGTGGGATTATATTGTGAGCACGTTTGCCTGCTGAATCATCTCGCTAACTCTGTAACACCCAGAGCTAAAATTTCCTCTCTAGTGTCACGTTAGCTGAAATCTACAATGTCTTGCACTTAGGATTTTTGTCATTGCTCACTTCTGCTAAAATAATTATTGTAATTTGCACTTTGTTTTATTGGCCGGGATGTTCATATGTGGAACTCAGAGAACAACACCTTACAAAAGTCAATTTTATCCTTCTAGACTGTGAGTCCCAAGGGTTAGAACTCAGGTCACCAGGCTTGGCCACAAGTACCTTTTACCTGCTGAGCCATCTCGTCAGTCATTGTCCTTATGCATTTCCTCAGAGTTATATTTTAAATGTCGCTACCTCTTCTAGTACCATGAGCATTTTCGAAATATTTTCTTTTTCATTTCAAATGTGTGAAGACTTTATATTTACTCCATATTGGCTTACCTTTCCCATGTTTTGAAATTAGACAGCATAATACAACATCAACGTTTTAATGCAATGAGGTTTAATCTTTCTTTGTCAGTGTTTTTCTCCTTAGGTTGTGGACACTGAGAATGAATTTATTTCATCCTTTGTTTCTCCTTTTTTTTCTAGCATTGACCCCTCCCCTTCTTTTGAATTGCTGAGTTGACTGCTGCTGACCCATCCATTCCACGCCCCTCACGCACACCAGTGCTCTGCAGCACATACATTCTCTATTGATTCTTAAGCGGCTCCCCTTTATCATGCAAATGGAGCACAGTATAATATTAATATTTAATTCCTGTGAAAGAGGAGAACTTGGAAGTATCTCAGTTGCTTAGTTTGGGATTTTCATTTTTCATTTATTTTTTTTATTTTTGCACTGAGATGGTTCTCATCTAGCCCAGGCTGACATCAAGCTTTTTCTACTCTGTAGCTCAATTGGCTTCCCTCCTAACCCCCCGGCCCCACCCCACCAAGATGTGGGATTGCTGGAACATTCCACCCTGCCCACCCTGTTATCTTACTCTTGGTCATCTCTCCCTCCACTCAGGGGCAGTTACTGTTGACTATTTTAGTGTGGTTTTTATGAGCCCTGAAATAATGCTCCACTAGTGGCACATACGGGCAATATTTCTGTCAGCTCCCAGGCACACCTGCTAATACGTTTCCTCTGACTTCTTCACCTCTCGGCCTTCCCTCTAAAGTCACTTTGTTTTACTGCTGAAATATGGCCGCAGAAGCCTCTCCAGCCAAGCACTGTCACTAAGCCTAGAGTGAAGTAAAGCTTTTGCTTTTTTCCAAAGCTGTCTTTATTTGAGCCTCGTTCCCTGGACACACAGGTCAAGTTTCAATGTTTTTCTCTGCATGTTTTAAAGTCATTTTTCCATCCGTGTTGGCTCCATTACTTTTCCTCCCAGCCTGTCTCCTCTTCCGTCCCAGGCGGCTGCTCTTTCCTCTTCCTTGCATGAAGATGTCCTCCCATCTCCTACATTCTGTATTTTCATGTCCTCGTGGCTGGAAGGGTGCGTTTCTTTACATTGATGCTCCTTAATAAATTTTATGCTTCTCAATCTGAGAATTTCTACTTCCAGTCAGTCTGGAGAACGCAGTCCTTTTCTTTTAGAATGTTTCTTCTCTGGTCTCTTGTTTCCCTCTGGGACTCCGATTATGGAGAAGGCATATGCCGACCCACCCTTCACATCTCCGGAGTTTCCTTCCAAGTGTGTCCCTGCCCCCTCTTTGATGCATTCTGGGTAACTTTCCCAGCAGGAGAAGATAAGGACCACAGCTTCACTCTGGACCGTTTTCCTATGCGTCTTGCCATCTGATGCAGAGACACTGGATTACTCTCTGTTAGTAGAAATCCTAGGGACTTGAACTGGGATCTTTCCTTCCCGATCTCACTCACCGATCTAGGACCTTGCTCCAAGGTCTGTGGAGTTGTCTTACCCGCCAGGGACCCTAGCCAGTCGTTTGGTTTCAGTATCGGTGTAGTTTTAACATCTCACACTTCCTTCTCCTTATGACATCTTAATTTTCCTAATTTCTTAATTTTGCTATACACAAAACATTAGAACATAAGTCCTCGTGGCCCACTAGTATCCAGAGCAAATTAACAAAGTCTGTCAGTTTTCCTTCAAATACCTCGTAATAAATCAACCACAACAAGAATGATCTCTTCTTCCTAGCCAAAAGATTTAATGACATCAAATCATCGGAGCTGTAATCATCTCAATCCCTTCTTTCTCATTTGTGCCATTCAGTAACTAAGCAAAATCAGCTGTTACGATTTGTTACTATTCTTTTCATTCCCTTATCGAAAACACACGCGCACGGACACACGCGCACACTCGCACGTGCGTGCACACACACGCTCGCACGTGCATGCACGTACGTGTAGCTCACTTCTTCCTCCTAGTGTGGTTAAGCTAACCTCTCTGTCCATTCGACGCTGAACTCTTTCAGTGGGGCTCTCACACCCAAATGTCATGGGCAAACAGCGTTTGTGAAGATTATCCATAAGGCCAATGTACAAAACATTACTAGGAGACACAGACTCACAGCCAACTCCCTGATTCTCTGTACTTCCAGAATCAGAAGTCTAAGATAAATACTTTTCACATAGCCCAGGTAAAGGCTGCCTTTGGGTTGTCAAGGACAATTCTAGCCTTGCTGGGTCATCATTCTGCATTTAATTAGTTATTGCCCTCTCACGTATTTTATTAAGAATGGATACCCCAGAAATGCTAATAGGAACAATGGAAGACCGTAATTCAGAACGTAAGTGCCCCCTCCCAAGCTAATGACAGCTCGGGGTCTGACTCTCCCTGTGACATTGTCCACTAGTCAGTCAGATGCCGTCTTCTTCACCTTCATCAGGGGTAGAAGCTGAGTCCTAGGGAGGCTATCGTTTTTCTATCTACCTAAGATTTATCACCAAATATTGACTTACCCTATGATGGCACCTGGCTAGGTAAGGTCAAGGTGAGTCATCAGGGTGTTGGGTGGCACCAGGTGCCCCCCCAGGGTGGGGGTAAATGCAGATTTCCACAGCTCTGAATTCTCCTGTAGCTATGCCCCAAACCCCTCCTCAACTTCTCAACTGATTGAATCAGGGTCCCTCAGATTGTCAGAGGTAATGTATCCTACCCAAACCAGCCCGTGGTCGGCATCAGTCATAGCTAGCCGATACCTTCACAGTGACACCTACATTGTCTTCAGTTTGAATAACTGGGGATTTGGATGTAGCCAACACATAAAATTGCCCACCACCAAAGCTGTCTCTGTACTAGGCAGTGTATCAGGCGTGTTTCATCTTATATTGTCATGGTTTTTATTAAATGCTATGATACCTATTGTAAAGAGAAAATTGCCACTTAGAAATGAGTTTACTGCTGAATTATTAATAAACATATAGAAAGTAGGAAGACTGAAAAGTCCTGTAATCACACTACAAATCCCAGTAAAAATTAGCTAGTTCCTTTACCAAATCATTATTGTGTCAATTTTAATTCCTTTTCCTAATCGACATCAAATAGTACCTCATTGTTTTAATTTGCATTTTCCTAACAGTACATGGTATGGAATATCTTTTTTTCTACACATATTTTGATTAGATACAGTAATGAGTTTCTTTATGCCATTTTCATACATGCATATGATGTAGATTCATCATGTAATACCCACTACCCTTGTCATCCCTTGACCTTCTTCACCCTAATATAGATGCCAGTCAGTGGGTAATCCACCATGAAATGAAATGATGCTCATCAAATATACATATGTATACACACATGCACATATATATATAGTGCATTCACAAGACAGAGAATGGTGGAAGTGGGGGCCTCTTTCAAACTCATATAGTTTTGACATGTAACTTGTCTGAGGTTTTCTGTCCTGTCCGGTTCCCATAATCATTAAGTCCCAAAGAAATCGCACAGAGGTCTACATTAGTTATAAACTGATTGACCCATTATCTCAGGCTTCTTATTAACTCTTATAACTTATATAGCCCATTATTAGCCATTATTCTTATCTGTGTTAGCCATATGGCTCAGTACCTTACTCAGTGGGGCAGTTACATCTTACTTCTTCTGTGGTCATGTCAGGACTGCAGAGGAATGGGCTTCCTTCTTCCCAGAATTCTCCTGTTCCCATTGACCCACCTCTACTTCCTGTCTGATTGTCCTGCCTATACTTCCTGCCTGGTTACTGGTCAATCAGCGTATATTTAAAATATAATTGACAGTATACAGACCACTGTCCCACAGCATGTCGCTAGCTAGAGTGAAAGGTCATAGTTTTGTCCTCCCTAGAATGTTGCTTCTTAAATTAATTCAATATACTGTGCTATTTACTTTGTGATAAGAAAAAAAAAAGAACATTCTAGCGGCTTCTTTCCTTTGATGGCAAATTATTCTCCACATGTTGACATTAAGGCAGTTGGAGCAGTCATCACAGCATCAATGCTAGCTTCATGGCGGCTGCCCCTGCTGCTCACTGATGTGTTTCCAAGGGGCCGTGGGGAACATGCAGAACATCAACTAGAGTGTCAATGACGCAATGACTGTTTCAACAAATGGTGCCTAAGCAGAAAAGATAGAGTGCACTTCTGGGCCTTGGCTGGAATCATTGATTAAACGTGGCCAGACTTTGTGACTGTCCTTCACCCAGGGGACTTGTTTAATTGTGACCATCAGGATTTTTAGACCAAGTATAAATCTCACACCATCTCTGTGAGCATATCTAGAAAAGTAAGCGGAGAGTATGTTTAGCAGAAGAGAGGTCAGCTAAGCCCTGAAACTTCCTGACTCGAAAATGAAATTTCTCTTTCCTCTGCAATTTTTGCATAAATGAGAGTTGTAGACAAACCTGGGATTAGTATCTGATCAACAACAGGAATGCCACCTTTGTAGGATGGGGTCGGATTTCCAAACCATGGACACGGTGTGATCAAATGCCGAGACGCTCCGCCTGGAAGGATAACTTGGTGTGGCAGGTTGCATCATCCAGGATGTTCCCTGCCTTCTCTGTAAGCCTTCTCTGTGTTCATCTCACTTTCCCCACCCACAGTGATGCAAACCCGGGCTCATGGAGTGGGCTCTGTACAATGAGCCACGTGTTGAAGGATGTCATTCTTAGCATCTTTCCCCACACAAGACATGCAAAGTCTGTTCCTTTCCCAGGAGCTCGGAAAGACAGGGAGGAACAGCTGAGTCAACGCCAACTCTGAGACTTAGAGTGAATGAGAAGCGTCTTTGCTGCATTAGTAGCTCGTGCCATGGACCAGTCTCACTGCAGCATTATTGAGTGTAAGTTTACAGACAGATGTGAGCTTGATGCAGCCTCTGGTACTTAGGAGCTGTAGGGCTTGAAGAGGACACTGACACTCGGACATAGTCACTGCCCTTTCATGAGTCAATTATACCTCATTCACTGAATTATTATAAACAGTAATCGGGGAAATTATGGGAACAGCCTTTAATAATTGCCAGGGCATACGAAGTAAAAGTAACATCTCATTGACTGTGTCTAGCAAGTCAGAGTTCAATCAATTGTAAAAATTTATGTAAACTCTTTTAGCCATTTGAAAGATGTTTACAATCCCAAAACACAGAAGACTCATTTTCCAATGTTCTCTCCTCATCCTTTCTGGTGGTTGAAAGAAGAAATGTCCCCACATTTTACCATGTTGAAACATTCTGTCGCAGTTGGTGGTGCTGTTTGGGAAGCTTGGGGAGCCCTCGGGAGGTGGAGCCTTGCTGGAGCACGCATGTCCCTGGCAGTGACCTCTGAGTGTTTGACAAGCTCCCTCCACTTCCTCCTATGTGTGCTCTCTGCATCCCGCTTGCCGATGAGAATGTGAACTCTCAGCCTCCTTGGTACCTCCTGATACCGTGGCTGCCACATGCCGGTAAACTTCCCCACCATCACTCTTCTCCTTCTAGAACCGTTAAATCAAAGCCAACTCCTCTTTCTTGTAAGTTGCCTTGGTCATGTCGCACACCACTTGCCAAAGCAACAGGAAGTGTAACGAGGACGCTCCTTTTCTCTGATCCCGCAGGAACTCAAGGAAAAGAATTTTATCCAGAGATAAACTGGGCCTGATGTCAAGGCCGATAAAGAAATATAATGTTAGCTCTGAGGCTTCAGATTTCTTTTTGGAAGGTAGCGCGTGTTAAACACATGAGATGGGAAATGCAATCTGCAAATTAATGAGATAGCAGGCTTAAAATAGAGCACAGTTCGAAGCTGGAACTGAATGATCAAAGAAAGCCCTTCTTCTCGTCATTGTGAGATGTTCCGGCTGAAGAAGTAAGCTCCCGGGAGAGGGAACAAACACCAAGGTCATCATGCTTTATACACTTTCTTAAGGATGAAACATTCAGCCAGGTGCAAGGAAGGCAGAATTCATGGACATAATTGCATTGTGCAGCTCGCCTGTTGAGAATCCCATTATGGAAGGCACCAAGGACCTTGAATGTAGGCCCCACCGGTGAGACTTACAGAAGCCACGTGGGAAGACCCTTTTCACCCCGGAGAAATGCAGAGGAAGAATTTGTTATGCTCTGGTTTCCTTGGAGATCTCCTCTTTTCTCCCTAGGGTGCTTCTCCTTTGCCACCCACTCTGCTCAGAGCCTACAAAAGTGGGCTCTAGCCATGGTCACACTGCCTGGCTTTCTGTAGACCTGTGATCCTCGTCCGGAGCCCACATAAGGAGGAAAGAAAAGAACATTTTCTAAAGAGTAGCCTTTCATTCTCTGACTGTTAAATACTCAACATTTTTTTTTGCAGTGTATATTGATTTCCCACAGAATCTTAAAGAGCCCAGGAACATTTCCAATGCTCCCCACTAGTGGGAGATTCTTAGCATCCTTTTATGTTGAGATTAATTAATTTAAAAAACATCTAACAGGTATCAGGAAGTTTAATCGATTTTTAATGTACTAAAGCTATGACTGGTTAAACTCTTAATAGGAACCTGAGTTTCTGAAGAGATCTTTAATCCTCACCAAACCCATTTTACTTCAGAAGAATTCAGAGGTGTCAAGAGGGTTAGGAAGTTCCCTAGGGTCACATAAGGAGCAAAGACCTGAACTTACCATGTGAGTTCAAATCTGGGCATGTTCTGAAATATCCCTTCCAGCTGTTTGTCCATCCTATCTGATTACTGCACAAGAGAATACTTTTTCAAAGTGCTGAAAAATGGAACCAACTTGTTCCTTTCAAGTTCCACTAGAAGCGGCAGGGAAAGCAAAGATAGAATACGTGTCTTCTGTAAGTCGGTAAGCACCCATTCCTTTTCAAAGGAATGGCTCATTTCTACAAATGATTTACTTTTACTCTTATTCATGTGGATGTTCCTGAAAAGGTGGGGTGGAATGTTGGGCTACTCGGAGAGGATCCTGGCATTAAGTTTGTCTGAGTTATTGTTATTCTACCCTGTTGTTCTCCTGGGTTGTGATCTACCTATGATTGGATAGATAGATGATAGGTAGGTAGGTAGGTGGATAGATAGATATAAACAGATAGATAAAGATAGATAGATGATAGATAGAGATAGATACAGATAGATAGATAAATTAGATAGATAGATGATAGATAGACACACTAGATAGATAGATAGATAGATAGATAGATGATAGATAGTTAGGTGTGTAGATAGAGAGATAGATAGAGATAGAAATAGACAGATGGATAAAGATAGATAGATGATAGAGATAGATAAAGATAGATGATAGATAGATTAGATAGATAGATAATGGATGAATAGAGATATATAGATGAGATAGATAGATAGAAGATAGATAGATAGAGATAAATATATGAGATAGATAGAGATAAGTAGATGAGATAGATAGATAGATAGATAGATAGATAGATAGATAGATAGATAGATAGATAGATGGATGATAGGTGGATGGATGTATGGATGCATGGATGTATGGATGCATGGATGGGTGCGAGGATGCAAGGATACATGGTATAGATGGATGTGCCAAGCAAGCACAAGAGAAAGGCTTGGGGGTTGAAAACTACTCCCAAACTTCTGTATGACCTTAACCAGCCAGCAAGTAGATAATCTAGACAGTGTCTCTGCTCTGGCACTATGTGATATGTTCACTTAGGACTGTAAAATATTCTACATAGAGAAATCTCTACCATCAACACTTACTGTAATAGTATTCATTTTCTTCCCAAATAACAGGGTTGAGAATGCCTGCAATGAGAAAAAGTATGTTCGGAATACAGGTTTCCTTCAGTCCGACCCAAAGTTGACATTATCTACAGCCAAAATGGACACCCAAGAAAGCCAGGGTGAAATGGAAAAGGGCGTCTTTCTTTATTTGGAGGCTCAAGATGGTCTGTAGTGGAGAGAAAAAGGGAATAGAGGGTGTCTCTGGGTCATTTTCCCTAAACCACAGGGAAGAAATATTTGAACAGCAAACTTTCTGTTTGTCACATTTTTCATAGATAGCATGTTCCGGAATTCTGTCTTGTTAGGAAAGTTATTCTAAAAGTCAGGGCAATAAGGGAGAAAGGTCTTCTGCTGTTTATCTGACTGTGAGTAGCATTCAATGCAAGAGACCTGTTCTCGAGTCTCCCAGAGATATCATAGGCTCTGAAAGAGCTAAAGTGTGAGGTCCTTAGAGAGCCAGGGCCGGAGCAGAGCTGCCTAAGGAGACAAAGTGAGACAATAAAGTGCTGTTTTCTGACCATTTGTTGACAAATCGTCCCCTCCTTCCAAGCTCTGGGGATGCATTGCTCAGATGGCAGAATGATAAAGAAATCCTTCTCTTTGATTTGCCCCCTATAGGTATTGAATCAGGGCCAGTTTTCCTGCTGATAAGGGGGAGTTGGATTGAATGAGCCCTTCAGTTTTAATTTGGTTTGGTTTGATGGGATTTGTGAGATTCCAAACTCAAAATTATTTCACAATCAAAGCTTCAATGTCTTAAAAAAACAGGCAAAATGTGGCATTGTCACTGTAAACGCAGTGTTGAAATTGGGAAGATCCTAAGTTTCTGTGTTACCTGTGTATGGTGGTACAAGCCTGTAATCCCAGATGCTCAGGAGCCTGACAGATCAAAGGATTCCAAATTCCAGCCCTGCCTGACCTCCATGACAAGTTCAAGGCCAGCCTGGACAACTTAGCCTAAACCTTTCTCAACAAGAAAATAAGGTTGTTGATGATGAGGTCCTTGCCTCATATATACAAGATCCTCAATCCAATGCCCACTCTGGGTAAAAAGAACACAGTGGGGCTGTGTCCATTTTCACAGGACACAGAATGACCTGCACCCGTGTCTTTACCTCTGTCTATGAATGATCTTCCTTCTAGACTGTGAATCTTTCTGAGGAAGTGGCCATGCCTGATGATACCTTTTAATTAAAAATACTAAAAATAGGATCTTCAAATGTCAGCTTCCTTGTATATTGAGGGTAGTAGGGTCGCGTCCCAAGGTAAAGGCCCCATAGTGGTGACATTGTCTCATAAGCAACAGCATCTGAACACAGTATGACCAAACTACGAAACCACCTGGTTTCAAACTACTCATTCAGTTTATCAAACAATAGACCATGGAGGTACACAATTCCTTCTCAAATCAATTTTATTAAATTATAACCCTCTAGGGAGTCCTTTTGTCTAATTTTTTCAGGTTTGGGGCATGATGTGTTCTTCTATGCTGTTGTTTTCTGAGATCCCATAGTTTCATGTAATCTTTCGAGTTTTCTTTCAGGGTTGATTTTGCAAGAATGTTCTTTCTTGTCGCACAGGATGGACACAAAACTGGCTTTCTAGTTCTGCTTTTTGCCTTGCTCACGAATTCCATCATTCGTCACTCTTCATTCCCTTTGCTTTATTTTGTTTTTAATCTTCCTCGCTAAGGCTGAATGCTCAGCCACTTTTCAGCCTTCCTGACTGACACACAAGCAGACGGGACCACAAATCCCCTAGGACCCTGCTGGTGATGCCTCCTACCTTTTGATTGCCTGCATCATCCTACACTTGTAACTGTATTCGAATATTCTCTGCGTTTGTTGGACTCTGGAGTTAATTAAAACTCTGCTTCATAATTGGTAGATTAGGTAAGTTTCTAATGTCCTTTCGCTGTTGATTTTTCTTTCTTTCCTTTCCTAAGATTATTGATATTAATGATATTAAGGCTTCAGTATGTACGGAGATTTGTTATTTCCTAATACCTGACCAAATCTTTGAATTACCACATGTATATCTAAATAGCACATAGGTTCTTTAGCATGCTAATCAGATCATGCTAAGGTTCGGCACGAAAATGAACATAATAATTTTTGTGTCTCTTTTACGAATTGGTTGACCAGATGTGTTCATTAAAACCTACCTATTATGACTATGGATTTATGCTTTTTTTGTTTTTCTTCTCAGTTTTTGCTTTGCATTTTAAATGCTTGATTTATCATGCCACACATTTAAAATTGCTGTGATTTTTTTAGCTTTTTAAAATTTTCTAGGTGGTATGGTAACTGCATTTATTCTTTTTTTTTTTTTTTTTTTTTGGTTTTTCGAGACAGGGTTTCTCTGTGGCTTTGGAGCCTATCCTGGAACTAGCTCTCGTAGACCAAGCTGGTCTCGAACTCACAAAGATCTGCCTGCCTCTGCCTCCCAAGTGCTGGGATTAAAGGCGTGTGCCACCACTGCCTGGCTACTGCCTTTATTCTTAACACTAATTTTCCCTCCAGCCTACCAACCTGATTCTTTATAATAACTTGATTGGATTTGCCTGATTTTCATTGTGTATTTTTCCCTATTCCTTCATCTTCAACTATTTTGCTT
>JAQHUG010000099.1:2834773-2858813 GCA_028555095.1 Dicrostonyx torquatus
GTCAGGATGGATAGGTGCCCTCACTGGAGATCCTAGTAACGGGAGATAGTTTACCCAGCTTGATATGTATACTTCTATAACCGGAAAGTCCTCTGAATGGTTTTCCATTTTCTTCTACATGTTGCTAAATTCTTCAGGATATGTGTGCAAGACAGAAATGAGAGAAGATAGGGTAGAGAAATACAGAATTTAGAAAATTTTTGTTGTCGAATGCATATATGTGAGGTGTGTGCACACATGTGTCCCAGTGTGTGTGTGTGTGTGTGTGTGTGTGTGTGTGCGCGCGCGCGCGTGCATGTGGTGAGGAAGAGGTTGACTTTAGACATCTTCTTCCATCCTTCTCCACACCTCCCCAGTTCAGTCAGCAAAGCTAGCTAAGTCACCTCAGGGATCCCTTATCTCTACTGCCCACACAGACACAAGTTCACATGGGTGTGAGAGAAAGGCATTGAGGGTTCCCTGCTTGCCTGGTGTGACAAGCACTTTCCCAACTGAACCCTCTCCGCAGTCCTTGACCTTAGAAGTCTGCATCCTGCCTAGCAGCCCTGAAGGTGTCCACATTGTCACCTGACACCTAGTCAACTGCATTTCACCTCGGGCTTGAGGTGTTCATCCACAAAATAAGAAATTTAAATAGCCCCAAATCGCTTTGGTTTGGTATACCTGACACCATACTGCATGCATTGTATTATGCAAATTTAAGTCAGATAATATTATCTCTCCTATTTTGGGCAAATTGCAAGTATAGCTTAAAGAGTTTGACCAAGACTTTAAAATCCATAAGGAACAAAGTCATGCTTAGAAAACAGGCCCAACTGATTCTGATACATAACCCTGGGCTCTATATTACTTGATTTTTCTCTTCTTTTCGACAAGATTATAATGAAAGCTCCTATAATCACTGAATTCTGTGAGTATCTAACTTCAATTCCATTTATATGCATAACTTATATTTTTCACCTCTTTCTCAGGGTCTCCTTGGTCTCAATATTCTTGTCTTCACAAATCTAACTCACTTTTGTCCTCCTTGCCCCAGATCGTTGTCTTGCGTAATTATTGGCTGAATTAGTATCTGATGAGTGTCTCCAAATCTAACTCTTGAAATATCATCTCTCTGCAACTGAGACTGATTCTACGTATATTCCTATATGAGCACCACAGCAGGACTGAACATAGGGTGTCTGGCTCCCCTTCGAGGATAAGATTTCCAGTTGCTCTCCCTCCATCAGAGCTTCGTGGGAATCCCAGGGAAGCCGTATTTGATTTTCACAGAATAGACACGGCCCCTCTCTGTGTACTATTAGGTGATGTCTAATGCAGCTCCTTCCACATTGGAATCAGATTGTGTAGGACAAGAAAATAAAGCCTACGAGAGTCTTTGCGCTTGCTGGAGAGCACAGATGTTTCTCCCGTCATCCATCACTGCAGTCCTCGGATCTACAGAGCCAACAGTTTGGGGCACTCATTTGTTTGCCCATTATTTTTTGAGCAGCAGGAATTTTGCTATGCATTGAGCTGAAGCGGGAACCTGAGAGCACCTGTCCTTGTGGAACATAGACACCAGTCAACAACCGTCCCTGCTCTTATGCTGGCTGGTGTGGGTCACATAGATTAATATTTAAATGAGACCAGGGCTGGGGAAGGCAGTTCTATAGGGCCAACTTTGAAGGCTAAACCCTAAAGACACAGACAGAGGAAGAAAAGTTCCCTCAAACAGATGAAGGTCTTGAGGGGGAAAGGTTACTTTCAGAGATCTGCTCCCAGATCCAGGAGACTCCCTAGGTGAAGGTCTGTCACCCAAACGGGTGAGGTTCTTTATTCATTGCTCTGAATTTGGGGGTTTCCCTCTATGAACTCAGCGTGTTTTGCTAGAGTCTTACTTTAACTTCTCCGACGGCTACGTTAACAGCAGCCTGAACGAGGACAAAGGAGAAGAAGACAGAGGACGGCATGGCCAGGCGTGCAATGGCAAGGACTCCAGGGCTCCAGTTAGAGTAAAGGGGTGCTAGGAAAGAAGCAGGGTAGCCCTTACAGGGTTAGCATGGGATGGTGGGGCTGAATTGGATGTCCCCAAGTTTTGCAGTTTTCTGTTTTGGCAATTGGGTGAAGGAGGACACCATTAATGGTGGCTGAAATCATCATCGAACTGTATGTCCGAACTCAAGTTGAAAGCAAATCTTAGCCATGGAGTCTGGGCTTAGCTCAGTGTGTGTGTGTGTGTGTGTGTGTGTGTGTGTGTGTGTGTGTATGTGTGTGTGTCTGTCTGTGTGCCTATCTGTATTTATGTGTGTGTGTGTTGTGTCATGTGTGTGTGCATGCACATGTATGTATGGATGTGTATGCATGTGAAGATCAGAGGTCAAAATCAAGTATCTCCTATCATTCTCCATCTTATTTTTGGGGGGACAGGCTGTCTTACTGAATCCAGACATCAATGATTCAGCAAGACTAGATGGCCATAGAGCTCCTAGGATCACCTAGTTCTTCTCTTCCCACTGAGACTATAGGAGCAGCAGAGTGCCTAGCGTTTGATACACATGCTAGAGAGCCAAGCTCTCATCCATACTGATCTGATCACACACATTTGAGACAGTTGGAGAATAATGCCCTCTTTGCAGCCAGAAAACTAAGACACAAAGATTTTAAATGCCTTGCCTCAAGTCAATCAGCTGATAACTGTAAATTCTGAATGCGGGTCCTGGGTCTTCATGCAGATGTCTTATCCCTGTGAGCTTTGTCACTGTTCTCTTGTTTCCCCCCCACATCTTCCAGTCTCTTACAGGAATCCCAGCAGCATCAGGGCAGCGTGAGGCACAGTTAAGAACAATCACTAACATTTAGCAGTCAGATAGATTCCAGGGGCCAAGAGAATCCTGGGAGTCCTGGTTACAAGATTCCGTAAAGAACTGTGCATGGAGGTTTCAAACACAGTGGGAGCCGACACTAGCAGCTGACTCTTAGTGACTGCCCTTGAGGCCATGCCACGCTCACCGTAGTCACTCCGTGACCTCCTCACCCAGGCAGCCTGAGAAACAAGTGTATCGCTAAGCCAACTACAGAGAAAGGCAACAGCAACTCTGTCCCCTACCTGCTAAGCTCACCTGCCACCCTCCTAGAGCCCGGAGCAGGGAAAACAAGCCCCTGGCTTCGAATCAGGAAGAACAGCTTTCTAAAGATGCAATCTCCAAGAATTCCTTTGATCTAAAAGCAAGAACTGTCTGCATGGTGTGTGTGTGTGTGTGTGTGTGTGTGTGTGTGTATGTGTGTGTGTGTGTGTGAATTCGCCTCCAGAAATCTCTAATGAGTTTACCTCTGAACTAGCAGGGCTTATTATTTTTTTTGATCAGCTAGGCTTTCAAAGGCTGTTTTGAAAAATGGAGCACACACACAGGCACACACACATATACACACATGGACACACACACATGCACACACACACAGGAACACACACACATACACACATGCACACACACAGGCACACACACACATGCACACACACACATGCACACACACACACATACACGGACATGCACAAACAGTGTCTGTCCCTTGCACATGCTCTACATTTGAATTTGGTTTTTCAAGAATTCCATCCTAAAGATTCCACATGATCTCCCCTACGTGGGTGGGCAGTTACAGTCCTGCCAAAGTCAAAACAGAAACATGTTTGTGTTTTCACAGCTGACCCTGCCGTCTCCAGGAACCCAAGGAGCCCCTCCCCTCTTGTGAAATTAAGATGTTCTGTCACATCCTGGCAGAAGGGGACTGGAGTCCGGTGCTCTCTAGGGTCCCCTCTGCTTAATCAAAGCAATCCTCCTTAAGAGAAGCCTATTGATTTCGCCCCTGATGACACAATCTTATTGTCAAGGTTTGGGATGCCTCTGTGAGTGATGAGCAAGGAGATTTGGGACAAAGTAGAGTGAAATTGGTATTGGATTATTTTGCTCAATCAAAAAAAAAAAAGCAAGCAAACAAGTAAGGCAGACTCTGAATACACAGTGGTCCTCAGCTAGGTAGTGTCATAGGAACTCAGTGATGCCGCTTTCTTCTTCTCCGTTGGCCTAGTGACAAAGGCAGGTGTGGAAGCAGATACTCTCAGTAACAACGTGGGCACAGAGTAGGGATGGACACACAGTAGGGATGAGGGCAATTAAGGTGCTATAGAAAAATGCCAGTGGTGTGTATATGTGTGTGCGTGCGTGAGAAAGAGAGAGAGAGAAAGAGAGAGAGAGAGAGAGAAAGAGAGAGAGAGAATAAACCACCCCTCCAGCATCCTTCCAGAATACCTGGTTCTCCCTCACCCTATATATTTCCCTTAGGAAAAGGCATTAACTAGACTGAGTTTAGAAGGAAGGGAAGCAGGATTTAAACCTTTCCAGGTGTGGTCTCTTAAGACAAAGCCTGTTCTAGACCTAATGCACATCCTGATTTGACAGGTAGCAGAGCGTACATGGGGGAGAGAATGAGGCTGTGGTAGGCAGTCACTACAAAGACCCAGAAACTTTGCCATGGCATTTGACCCCTCTCTTGGGACTTTAATGGCACTGGAGAGCCATTAAAGGAGGCCAAGCTAGTCAGGACCAAAGTACTCAGGAGTAGAATGTCATGATTCAAAGTACTCAGGACATGCCCATGGGTCCACACAAGGACACCAGAGGTACTAAGTCCTCCTTCCAAGGGACCAGAGCCCAGGAAAGAGAAGCTGTCTCACAGTCCCCATGAGAACACTTGAAGCACACAGAAGCCCCATCAACAAATTTCTGAAGTAATCAGGAAAGACTGAAAATTTTTATCTTTACAATATTTCTAAACTATGTTTCATCACATTCCTATCAATATTTCATCAGAGTAGCGTAGTGATAGTGTTTTAAACCTCTGAGAGATACTCTATATCTCATAACTCAGCTGATTGAGCCAAGTATACTGAACTTATAACAGGGCAAAATTATAACACACATTGCCTTACTTATAATCTTATTTTTTTTAATGAGAAGATTTTCAAAGCCCTTCACAGGCATCTAACGGGAAACCATGATTTTCTCTGAAGCCTATCATGATATAATCATGTTTGTCTCTCCATGTTCCTGAGATTGCCCCCACACCAAAGATTCCTATGTTTAACAATTCTCTTGTTTAAATTCTGTTTATTTTCCATATTGTAATTCTTTCACTATCCCCTCATAGACTATGTTTACCCAACATTGAGTAAATGTTCATTTGCGGAGGCCGCGTTCCCAGCTAGAAGCGAGAAGGTGACTCTGCCCTCTCAAAAGCAGGTTGTTTTCCATCCTGCAAATGAACACAGGATTTAGAAAGCAAGGGAAATGTCCTGAAAAGGTAGAATCTTTCACTCCCAGCCCCAATCCAAGGCACTTCCTAAAACTGTCAGCAGATTCAATGGGATGAGGTCTTGTGGGTGAGGAGTAGATAATTGTCTTAAGTCATAACGGTATTTAAAATTTTAGGGAGTGGCATGTATGTCATGACACACAGAGAGATGAGAGGACAACTGTTCACCCCTCCCACGTTGTGTTTCTGGATTCAGAACTGGGTTGTCAGGCTCTGAGGCAAGTGATGTCACACAGTGATTCACCTCATTGGTCCTTTGGTTTCATTTCTCAGGGCAACTTCAGGAAGTCAGTACGTGATGGACAGGTATCTTGATTTTGGGGAGAGCAGAGACACAGTACCCCTCTAACTGCTTCTGAAAACTGGATTCATTGATTGTCAAACAGCCAGCCAGGAAAGTTCTTTATGCTTCTTCAGATATGACAATAGCGGATTGGCAGGCAAGGTTACTAACCTTGGGAGGCTAGGGCTATGGCTATGCGATTCCATTTTTCTTCTTTCTTTGGTGTTTTGATTTTTTTGTTTTGGTTTGGTTTCTTGAGACAAGGTTTCTCTGTAGCTTTGACTGGAACTCACTCTGTACACCAGCATGTGGCCTTGAACTCACGGAGATCCTCCTGCCTCGGCTTCCTGAGTGCTGGGATGAAAGGTGTGCGCCAACACCACCCGCCCAGCCTAAATATTCTATTCTTTAACTGATTAGAACAAATACTCCAATCATTATTGAGGTTCATCTTCTTCACAGCTGGCTACCTCTGATCTCTTGTGCCCTCGGTAGACTGCATAGAGCTTTCGGGTATTTTGAAAGCCAGCCTGCAGGGCAGAAACTTCCCGGTCAGTGCCAACTTGATTTCTCTGTGTCTTGTGACTAATGCGTGTGACATCTTCAGCAGCAGGGTCTTACCGTCGAGTCTGTAACGGATTGTTCTGACTGGAATGAACCAAGGATGAAGACCCAAGAGAAACACAAGCATATTCAGAAAACTATGGGAGGTGTGCAGTGATGACAGACCTTAGAAACAACCTATCAAACACCTCTTAGCACACAACCCCATATCTGCATATAAGAACACATGGAATTAAGACAACCTGTTTAATGATTCTGGACCTGTCCTTATGACCCACTCACAGGCAAGCTCTAGAAGTTCCACATGTATTTGTAGCTTTTAATTATGTATTTATGACAAGGCATGTGACTTGCCATGTCAGAACCCTGGCTAAATGAGTAATGAGAAAGGGGAGAAGCAGTGGCCAAGGCAGAGCCTGGTGAACCTTGCGGGACCTGACCTCTCTGAGTGCCCTTCTTGAGAAGAGCGCAATGTCACCCATAGTCCTGAAGCCACAGGATCCCTGTATGTGGGCACTTATGTTGTGGGACAGGCATATGGAGAGCAAGGCTAGATGGTGCCCTGTATGGACTCCGTTGAAATCATGTGGCCAATGATGGAGCTACAAACTAAGAAGGTAGCCTAGTCCCAGCATGTTGGGGAAGCAGCAGGAGGCACAGAATACTCTGGTGATCCTCGTCTTGACAGGGTATTCTTGTGAAGGTTTTGTTTCAAGGCTTTAGAAAAAGTCAGAAAGCTTCTTAGTCTCTTTATTACCCCATGCAGCGTCACTGACCACAAAGACACATATGAAGAATACATGTGTATTCAGTATATATGCAGTAGATGGGCCCCTCACATATAAGCAAATTACAGGGTGTTGTACACATAGGCAATTTAGTGTGGAAACTCTTTAATAGATTTCCTGGGGGCCAAAGCTAGCCTAGTCTCTACTCCCGACTCCCCCACATATTTGTTGGGTAACTTAAAACAATCTCTTAATCTTTGGGCTCCCCATTTTCTGCTTTTTTTTTTTTTGGTTTTTCGAGACAGGGTTTCTCTGTGGCTTTGGAGCCTGTCCTGGAACTAGCTCTGTAGACCAGGCTGGTCTCGAACTCACAGAGATCTGCCTGCCTCTGCCTCCCGAGTGCTGGGATTAANTTCTCCCTCACCCTATATATTTCCCTTAGGAAAAGGCATTAACTAGACTGAGTTTAGAAGGAAGGGAAGCAGGATTTAAACCTTTCCAGGTGTGGGCTCTTAAGACAAAGCCTGTTCTAGACCTAATGCACATCCTGATTTGACAGGTAGCAGAGCGTACATGGGGGAGAGAATGAGGCTGTGGTAGGCAGTCACTACAAAGACCCAGAAACTTTGCCATGGCATTTGACCCCTCTCTTGGGACTTTAATGGCACTGGAGAGCCATTAAAGGAGGCCAAGCTAGTCAGGACCAAAGTACTCAGGAGTAGAATGTCATGATTCAAAGTACTCAGGACATGCCCATGGGTCCACACAAGGACACCAGAGGTACTAAGTCCTCCTTCCAAGGGACCAGAGCCCAGGAAAGAGAAGCTGTCTCACAGTCCCCATGAGAACACTTGAAGCACACAGAAGCCCCATCAACAAATTTCTGAAGTAATCAGGAAAGACTGAAAATTTTTATCTTTACAATATTTCTAAACTATGTTTCATCACATTCCTATCAATATTTCATCAGAGTAGCGTAGTGATAGTGTTTTAAACCTCTGAGAGATACTCTATATCTCATAAGTCAGCTGATTGAGCCAAGTATACTGAACTTATAACAGGGCAACATTATAATACACATTGCCTTACTTATAATCTTATTTTTTAATGAGAAGATTTTCAAAGCCCTTCACAGGCATCTAACGGGAAACCATGATTTTCTCTGAAGCCTATCATGATATAATCATGTTTGTCTCTCCATGTTCCTGAGATTGCCCCCACACCAAAGATTCCTATGTTTAACAATTCTCTTGTTTAAATTCTGTTTATTTTCCATATTGTAATTCTTTCACTATCCCCTCATAGACCATGTTTACTCAACATTGAGTAAATGTTCATTTGCGGATGCCGCGTTCCCAGCTAGAAGCGAGAAGGTGACTCTGCCCTCTCAAAAGCAGGTTGTTTTCCATCCTGCAAATGAATACAGGATTTAGAAAGCAAGGGAAATGTCCTGAAAAGGTAGAATCTTTCACTCCCAGCTCCAATCCAAGGCACTTCCTAAACTGTCACCAGATTCAATGGGATGAGGTCTTGTGGGTAAGGAGTAGATAATTGTCTTTTTTTTTAAATATTTATTATGTGTAGATAATTGTCTTAAGTCATAACAGTATTTAAAATTTTAGGGAGTGGCATGTATGTCATGACACACATGGGGGTTATATATTTATTTTATACATTCCCACTATTTTGGTATTGTCTCTTTTTGTGACCCTGCATTTACCGTTCTGGTCCGTTAATTACGCTTTCCGGTCACACTTTTGCAAAAGGCTGCCGATGAACCCATCATGCTTCAGTAGCAAGTGCCAGCAATCTCTGGGGTTGTCCTTAATTAAATCTATGGATGTAATATTTTGGGGTTACTTAAAAAAGATTCCATCTTGTCCTCTTAAATTTCCTTTGCTCCATGCCCTCCTTCTAGCTTGCTATTTTTCCCAAGCAGAAGGGTGGAGGAGCCCAGGAACGGAACAAGAACACAGGAACATATCCAAAGCCTTTGAAATCCCTGCCATCTTCCCTGGGCTCCGGCTGGTGCAAGAATGAACTGCTTTGAGGTTAAGTCACCTGACCGTCTTGTTATGATAGATCAAACCTGAAGGAGTGTGTTTGCTTCCAATTAACACCAACTGCTGGGATTTAAAAATCAGGTATTTCATTCATTAACCTTCAGAGTCGCAGTCAGAGGGGAGAATGTTAGGATTTACAAGGTACAAATTATGAATTTATCGAAAGCAATAACATTATTTCAAGGCTCGTGTTAAGGGCCGTTAACATCCTCAGTCTTCTGCCCATCATGGGGGGACCATGTCTGCCCTGAGGACATCTGTTCTAATAAGCAGCAGAGAGAGACTGCCATGTGCCTTTGCCCTTGTCATCCTCATCACAACCCTGGGAGGAAACAGGCCAGAGGTGATTCTTCTCATCTGATGGATGAAAGCGCTGAATCTCAGAGAGATCAAGGGACTTGCCTAAAGTAACACTCTTGTAAAGTGGTCCAGCCATAACTTGAAAGCAGAATTGTCCCCTCCATGTCCACGTGGTTTCCACCTCTCCACACTGCTGTGTAGGGTGTTACAAAGAAGGGCATTGTTAGGCCAAAGGGTGGACCGGGAAGTTTGGGTTTCCTTGGTGGCTCACAGCCTCCAAGGCCATGTTTCCTTTCTTTTCTTCCTTCTGCAGGAGGCACCTGTCTGTCTTTGTCTTCCCCACTGCACGGGCTGGGGGCAGTGGGAAGGAGCAGGTAGGGGAGGCGGCTATTGCCCGGTGCATTTTCTGAGCTGAAAAGTTTTTAAGTCAGAACCGCAAGTGGGAATGTAAGATTGGCGACCCTCTGGCTCTAAAGGGGTAGGTTAGCGTAAACTCACAGCTTCTGATGCTGTTCTGTGAGCTTCCGTAGTATTCCCAGTACCTGTTTACAAGGACCAGTCACCTCCGAGGACTTCAACGACAGCATGGCTGGCAAAGATCTGACAAGAAGAAGTGTTAACTTTATTATATACTAAGAAGGTTGGGCATAGGACTTGCCAACTTGATTAAAAACAGTGGTAGATATCAGAGGCCTGGCTCGGTTTCTTGGTCCTACCTGGCTTTGCTTTGTTCTGATGTCTCTCCAAAGCTGAAAGGACTTTATGGTCGCGAGCACCAAAGCCTCTCACATCAACAACCAGATGTCTTCCCTCCTCAAACCCCTCCAGAAATCTGTAAATGCTTTGGCCACAGTGGGTCACAACCCATCTTCTATGACAGTCACCGGCCTAGGACAAGTAGGCTGTCCTGAAGAGTTTAGAGATCGGCTGGCAAACACCACACTTTGGTAGGTTAGAGTCCTCTTTTATAAAATTATTTTTATTGAGCTATATATATATTTCTCCACTCCACTCTCGTGCTCCCAATTCACTCAGAAGATCTTGTCTTTTTCTACTTCCCATGTACATTAGATCCAATCCATGTATTGTTGTCGAAGGGGCGCTTGTTCATTCCCAGCTGCCCGGCTATCTTAGACCCGAAATAACCACACAGGAACTATATTGATTAAAATGGAATCAAATCGAAGACCTGGATATCATCCACACACCAATGAACATGTGATTTCTGACAAAGAGGCAAAAACTATAAAAAGGAAGAAAAAAGCACATTTAACAAATGGTGCTGGCATAACTGGATCTTGACATGTAGGAGAATGTAAATAGATCCGTATCTATCGCCATGCACAAAACTCAACTCCAGATGGATGCAAGACCTCAGCATAAAACCAACCACACTGAAAATCTTAGAAGAGAAAGTGGGAAGTACAGTTGAACGCATTGGCACAGGAGACCACTTCCTAAGTACAGTAGCACAAACACCGAGAGAAACAATTCATAAATAGGGTCCTCTTTAAAAGTATTTTACAGTTTGTCTGTGAAAAAAAAATCTGGAGGAGGAGGATAGATAGAACAAAGACAGGCGAGGAGGCGCCCAGTGGGACTGACATGCAATGAACTGTGCTTCCTTGCGCTGGTAACAACAACAGTAACAACAACAGCAAAACACAGCTCCCATGGATCATGTCTCAGAGAGGGTCTCGCATCCTGAGTACTATGCAAGGGAGATGCCATTTAACTACCCAAAGTCTGTCATCTTCTCTCCAAATGAGGATAAGAATGTCTAATCCACGGAGGTCGTTGAGAAAGGTTTCAAAGAAGGAGGAGGAGCAGGCAAAGAGGCTTGCCAGTTACTGAGAGCTGTGCATATTTAAGTGTGGTCTTTGGTATACTGACTCCAAGCTGTAGAGGTGCTTCAAACAGGGTTGGACGGCGGTGGCATTCCATTAGACACAGATAATGGACAGGAAGATGTTCACACGCCTGGCACTGCGATGCCAATATACGGAACGCTGTGTAGGTCATGGTTCTGCATGTTGCAAAATAAACTCCGACTTAGGCTGTGGGCCACATTGTAACTAAATATAGTGTCGGGTGGGGAAAAATTGTGAAAGAGAAAATAATCTCGTGCGTTAAAACTGGGCGCCACAGAAAGGTGAATTTCGTCGCTGCTTTCTCCACCCAAGTTTCTTCTCAGGGGCCAGCACTTGAAACGGTGAATGGTGCTGTTTGTCCACGTGTCCCGTAAGTCTTCATGATCCAAGTCAGATGAAAAGCACATGGTTTCTACCATCCCATAGGAAGGGCACCCGCCCTGCCCCAGATGCCTTAAATTCACGTTATGTTAACGAGGATGGAAGGGCACAAAAACCAAAGCCTGCAGCGATGAGACAACCAGGCAGCAAGAGCCGAGATTCTGTTTTATTTTGCTGTTATTTTTGTTTGGTTTTAACTTTTTGTGCTCTAGAGTCTCTGCCAATTCTCCTTCATCCCTTTCCATTCCCATTTCCTCCCTGGTCTTTTCAACTCGAACGTTGTGCCGGTGAGTTTTCTTCTGCCTCCAGCTTTCATTCGCCCACCCTTAAAGCCAGTTCTGCAGACACTGGTCTGCTGTAGGGTGTCATCTGAGAGTCTCTCCACTAGAGTCACCCTCTGGAGATGGGAATGCGCAGCAAGGCAGCCTGTGTGTACCCACATCCGCCAGGTTCATGCAGGAAACACTGGGACCGTGGTCCCTTATGCAGAAAAACAGGTGACAGCCCTATAATGAGAATTTGAAGTTCACATATTCAGGCTCTTGTGTTGCTAAGAAATAATATCTTACATATTGAGTCATCTTATTTAATCTTCAGATTACTCTGGTGCGATAGGTCATGTCATAAATATTTCATCAATTTCAAAACCTCAGAATCAAGACTAAGAGACCATGTGATAAGCTGAGTATCATTCCGTTTAAAGGGGTAGTGGTATACAGACGTCTCTGTCCTGTCTCCGAATCTCAGCGGCACATACTACTGTGCATCCTTTATCAAAATCACATGGGATCCTCTAAAGAACTCTGTAACTTCAGGGCTGCCTGACTGGTAGCAGACCTAGAGGGAAGACCATACAAAATCACATGGATAAGAAGGAGGTGTGAAAGCCAGGGCTGTAATGATAATTTACTGTGAATTCTTAAAATGCTATCTGAGTTTTCTGATGACTTTGGTAAGAGTGGCAGCCTGGACCAAAAGGCAAGGCCCTCTCTAGAACAGTATATCAAGCCATAAAGAGTCTAGCAGCTTAACCAGTGGTCCCTAACCCACACTACATGGAGCCCCAGACACCACCGTTTTGGGGAGTCCAGAGCTTCACGTGAGGCTGGTGGTGGTATCCAGTTATCCGCCACAATGAAATCAATAGCAATCTATCCCTCTCCCCTTATGCTTGGAGCCCACTCAAGGAGCTTCCCCTGTGCCGCTATTAAAAATGCATCTAGTCACTGCCTGGACCTCTGCCAAGAGTGTGCTCTTCGAAATATGTCACCCCAGTTACATTAGGCAGGTGCCAGCTTCTGCCCTGAGGCAACATGAAGGCCGTTTCTACCACTGGGTGCCGCTTGTCAACTCTAAGAGTTCCCTAAGTGTCTCTGAGTCTATCCTGGACCTGGGGCTTTCCCTCACTGCTCCACGTCTGGAAGAACTGCACAAGAGGAAGGACGAAAAGGAAGAGAGGAGCTTCTAAATCCAGTTCTGGATGCAGGATGCCCTGTGATTTGGGGTGCCAGCTGTCTTCAGGTTAACAGTTGCTCCGTGCTGGCCGGGGACCAGGGGCAAGCATCCACGCCACATTTGCGTCACTAAAGGACATCTTTCTTTATTAACTCATGCTTTCATGGAAAACGTATCTTAGGGAGATGCAGTATGATGTCTGATTCATATGGGGAAATATATCACAAAGGTTAAAAATAAAATAACATGCTTTGTTTTGTTCATATAAATGTAACTTCTACAAATTCAAAGCTTCAAGTTCTACATGCTGATTCTGTAGCCTAGTGACACCTTCCTATGCCCCAAATGCGTTCATGCTCTATGTTCAAACCTCTGTTGTCCAGTCTATGTAAGGAGGGAGAAGACTGGTTCACATTTTGAGACGTGGTACCAAGGTAACCATCATTACGTTATGCCTGTAGGAGGTACACCCCCCTCAGTAGTTCCCCACTGTAAGAAGTTTGTTCGGAACTAACTCGGCATGGCTGGTTTTCTGTTGCTTGTGTCTGAGAGACGGATTTCTTTTTCTCACTCAAGAAGTTGGAAGTTGCCAAGCGGTGGTGGCACACGCCTTTAACCCCAGCACTTGGGAGGCAGAGGCAGGCGGATCTCTGTGAGTTTGAGTTCGAGACCAGCCTGGTCTACAAGAGCTAGTTCCAGCGCAGGCTCCAAAGCCACAGAGAAACCCTGTCTCGAAAAACCAATAAAAAAAAAAAAGAAGTTGGAAGTCCACTCAGCTAACATCGTGCATTGGCTTGATCTGGCCCATTAAGTCCGTCCTTTGGTTTTCGGGACAGCTTCTCCAGTCCTCAGCATCTCTCTGGTATTTAATTTGGCGAACACGGAGGGGAGGCTTGTGGCACCAGGCACATCAGTTTGTTAAGTTGGCAATGCCAAAGACTTCCTAAAATGCTCCCCGAAAACTTGCAAAATTGAATGACCTGACTCCCTCTGTCAGAAAGGCAGAGGTAAAGGTCTCGTGAGGCTTAGTTGCCTGCCTTAATATTCAGGCCACAGAGGAGCAGGCGGAAGTGGATCCTCAGGTAGCTGCATCAGCCTCACCATGCTCAGACAGGAGCCGAAGTCAAAAAAAAAAAAAAAAAAACAAACCACAACACCAACACTCAAACTGCAACTTTAGATCGTTTTTAAGTTTTCAATGAGACAATAATCTCAACATTCAAGATTAGGAAGCACCTCCCCCCAAAACGTTACTACATATATTAATTCACCAAAATCCATGCAAGTTCTCCTTTCTGTGGCAGAGGTACCTGACCTTGATGTATGGAAAAGGAGTCTTTCTCACCGTTAGGGAGTAAGAAGTCACAGATCAGAGAGGAGACCACTGTGTCTTCGTGCTCAGTGGATCCATCCCAGCAGACAGAAAGTGCTGGTGGCCTCGTGATCACCCCTACCTGCCAGCCACCCATTCTGTGTCCATGTGAGGGCCGCCCACTAGCCAGCAGCCTCACTGTGTGATCTTACAAAGCCAAGCTTTCTAAGCTAAGAACTTGGCCCTGGTAAGTGACTGAGAGGCCTTCATCCCATTCCTCTCAGTCTAGTAGCTTGGCCACTGGATTGCAACACTACCCTGCATTTCTGCTTCCTTGTTTCTCTCCTGGATCTATCTAGCCTCTTTTAGCTTTCTCTTTTCTCGTTTCTGATAGGACGTTACCCCACCCATGACTTAATGCTTCCTAGATCACCCCCACCCCTGTGCGCTGCACACACAATACTCTGAGTAGTAGAGGTTTTATCACTCCGTGTCCCTTTGTAAAACCCAAAATATCTCTTTAGTACTTCAAGTCCAAATGTCTCAGCCAATCTGTCAGTTCCACTCCTCAGGAAGCAGGCAGCAAGACAGACTGAGGAGTATATGATTGCTCAAAGAAATGACTCCGAGGAATAAAAAAAAAGCCCGGGCAGGGGAGGGTGAGAGGCGCTGGAGATCCAACGCAAGCCTGGCTCCGTGCAAGGAGAAGACAAGAAAGAGCCAAGGGTAGGAAATGCTAGAGACTGCAGTATCTCTGGAAAGTCAAGGTCTCTGGGGAGTCCGGAGATGATCGCTCCTTAGAGGAGTTTTCTATTGAACAGGAAGAGCCTAGCTCTGCCTCATCACGCTCAGACGCCATCCAGGAACATCTCCGAGACTGCATAACCTTACTGTGAACCACAGTTCTAACAGCTGCAGGCTGTCGACTTGCTAAGTTTCCCTGCAGCGTGTCTCAGAGGACTCACCAGGCAGCAGCAGACTCGTGGGGCACCACGAAGTCAAACAAAAACTTCTCTCACTCGCTCCTTGTTGATGCTCCCTAATTCATCCCGGGCAGCTCCATAACACGGCCCCAATTCTGGCTGTGCAGATGTTTGAATATGTCGTATTCTCTAGCGCTGACACTCTGTGCCAAGGGAATGGCTCTCCACCAACCCAGCCACCTGCCCTATTCTTCGTATTGGCTTCGTGGCTGCCGATGCCTCTTTTCCCTACGATACTCTGGGGCTTCTTGGGGATAAGGGTTTCTTTGGTCTTCTATTAATTCTCCATTGAAAAATTTAAGAACTTAATTTTGCTGAGATTTCAGTAAAAGGATAGTAGACCTTAACCACATCCTCCAAGAAGAATAACGCCCTTTGCTGCAGCAACTATCCATTGCCCGTGTTAGTAGCTTCCCTGTGCACCAGCGGATAACCTCATGCCAATGCTCACATGAGTGTCACTAAGTGGGTTTAGTATGCTATCTATAAAGAAGAATTCAGGGCATGAAGTTGTAAGGAAGCCATGCTGGGAGTCATGGGAGATGGAAAGGGTAATAGGAAGTAGATATGATCATAAATCATTATACACATATATAAATTCTCAAAAATAGCAAAAAATACAGGGATAGGTAGATGGACAAGTAGATGGATGAACAAAAAGATATTCGACATTCTCTAAGAGCCCGGGAGAGATAGTTCAGCAGTTGAGAGCACACATTGTTCTGAAGAGGACTTAAATTCAGTTCCCAGTGCCCACATCGGGTGACCCACAGCAGCCTATCTCTCCAACCCCTGGAATATCCAAGGTCCTCGTCTGTCCTGTCCAGACAGGGGCACACATGTGTGTGCATATGCATGCTTGAGCACACAAACAAACAAACAAAAAAAACTTAAAATCGGGTAACCCTCAGAGTACCAAAAAGCTCACAGTGCCCAAGGAGCTGTTGAAAGTAAGTCAAGTCTGGGCTTGCAGTAGGAAGTCCTTGGTCTATCTCACCAGACAAGGACTTCTCAAACATTTTAGCATTGACATAGACAAATATTTCTCCGGGCCTGCAAGTGAGCATCTTCCTTAATGACTAACCTCAATCTCCCCTAATGCTGTTGTTAAACCTAAGACCTAAATTAAGACTGATACCCGCAATTCTCAGGCAACAACTTACAGCCCTCGTTCTAAAGCAAGAAAGAGATCCATTATCCTCGCAAAGGAAGTAAATATCTGACCAGCATAATTGTATCTGTCTACATGAGTGACAGAATTAAAACTAATGTATGCAGCATGGCAGGACAATTATCTTACTGTAAGTAATCCGGGTTCCTTTCGTAATTCCATTGTCAAAGCCAATCATCCTTTGTTTCTACAAATGCCCTCTGCCCTTTGTGAAGCCTTTGGAGCTATCACTAACTAATAATGTGCTTGACATCTTTAAAATGGGCTTGGTTTTTGTAACACCAGCTATATCCCTACTGGCACCCACAGCCCAGACAGAAGCTACCACAGGGTAACTTCCTCAGAAACGTGAAAACAGACAGGGTCCTAATGCCTGATTTTGATCATTAGTCTCTTGGTAAATGTTACAGGCTGCGTATTACCTCTTCATCTAAGACCTAGGCAGTGTGCGTGGTATGATTCCAAGGAAGAGAAGGAGCAGAGAGAATCCAGAGCCATGATTTTTGTCTGGTTACAGGTACTTAAGAGGCCCTAGCTAAGAGCTCCTGGCCGTCACAGGGGACCAGCGAACTAGAGAGAATGTCGTAAAACCGGAGAGATCCTTCCCAAGTGGCATACTTGGCAGCAAACAGCCATAGTACCCACAGACAATTAGCCTGCAGAAGCAGCCTGGTCCTGGATATATGTGGCCTGAGTCAGGCTTTCTAATCACCTGACTTTTCTACAGGCCACAAAACACGGCAGCACACACTTCCTCAAACTCCCTTCTCTTGATCTTCACGGAGCAGTCACGTTCGGCTGAACAAGACACGCCGCAGTGACACACAGGCCAAGGATGATGTCATCGGGTTGGCTTCTTGAGGAATCTCTCAGAAGGTCGTGGAAGAAATGCAAATTGATTCTGTGGCATCTGAGAGGAATCAGAGGCTCTTGGTACAGAGAGCTTATGTCTTGTCAAAGGGTTTGCCTCGAGACCAAAGGAAGCATCTACAATTCCCCCCTTAAAAGACACTTATTCTTTGTGGTCACGTGTGTGGTCCTGACCCCTTTGAGTGACTGCATATCAGATCCCCTACATGTGATTCATGGCGATAGTAAAACCATAGTTGGGAAGTAACAATATAGTAATTTTAAGGTTGGGGTCACCACAGCATGAGGCACTTGAACCCCTGCTGTAAGGAGATCACGCTACTGTCTCGTTACTAAACACAAGATTATTTTCAGCAGTTATGATAGGAATTTCACTCTTCCCATCTTTTCTTTGGCTTTCTTCCTCTTCTCTGATCGTTCTATCTTAATTTGACTTTTTTCCCCTCCTGCCTTGCCTCGTTCTTTTTCTTCGCTGTCTTCATTTTCCCCTCAAAATTCTCTTACTTTTGAGCACATCAGAGCACCAGCTGTTAGGGTAATCAGAACATAATTCCAGGGCTGGAAAGCTTGCTCAGCAGACCAGAGTGCTTGCTACACAAGCGTGAGGACCTGAGTTCAAATCCCCAGCATGACATAAGAAGATATGTGTGTCTGTGACCTCAGCATTATGGGGCACGGGGTGGCAGAGACAGGAGGATCAGTGGGACTTCCTTGTCACCGCCTAAATGCAGGTTCAACAAATGGCCATGTATTAATGGAGTACGGTAAAGCATGGGAGAACCGGGACACCCAGTGCCGTCCCATGTCCCTCCTCATACGCACCTCCTACAAGTGTGTGTGTGTGTGTGTATACATATGTGTATACATGTGTGTATGCCCACGAAT
This sequence comes from Dicrostonyx torquatus, assembly GCA_028555095.1. Taxonomy (NCBI): domain Eukaryota; kingdom Metazoa; phylum Chordata; class Mammalia; order Rodentia; family Cricetidae; genus Dicrostonyx; species Dicrostonyx torquatus. Next base: position 2,852,989 of record JAQHUG010000099.1, read on the forward strand.
GCCACATAGCAAAAATATCATTGTTACAAATCAAATATATTTCTAGACAGTATAAACACACTTCTAGACTCCAAGAAGAGGGCTCTCAGCATCCAGAAGAGCCACCAGCTGGGAGACTCTTGTTTGTCTGGTCCTGGGCTATATGCTGGGGCAAGGGACTAAGTAGCTGGCCCTCGCTCCAGACACATGAACAAGCCGTTGGACCATGTCTGGGCTGGACATGTCTGCAACTGTGCTTTCTGATTCGTGGAAGAGTGGGAAAGGAGAGCTCTAAGCAGTCCTTCATGAAAGGTGACGCCTGGGTTTCGTCGTTTTTTGATGACACTGCAGAAATGCATAAAGCACTAAGAGTCATAGGCCAATGTCTGATTGTGAGCAGGGGTTACAGAGAACACAAGGAAGCAGATTGGCAGTTACAGACTGGTAAACTGAGGCTCCAGGTCATAAAGTACCTTAGGCTACCCTTTGTGGCGTAAATAAGCCAGAGCCATTTGAGTACTCCCGGGGGCTTTGAGGAGACTGCAGTCAGCCTCTCTAAGAACAAAAGCAGAGCAGGCTGTTGATCTGGAAAAGGAGACTCTGGCAGAAGATGGGGAGAGGAGCTGCAGGGAAACGGGGGCGGCTTGGAAGAAAAGGCCACAGTGGAAGAACCTGGGATGAGATGATCCTGGGTGAATTAAGCAGTGAGGGTCAGCGCGTGTAGGAGTGTGTTGAGGACTCTCTAGAACCAATGGAACATGGGTTGGGAAGAAAGAGAAGTCTAGTGGGGAGGGGCTTATTGTAAGGGAAACGACAGGAATTAGAAGCAAATCTCTGAAGTAGATCAGAGGAAAACAGAATTTAATTCTGGCCACACCACACGTGACATGTTAAGAGGACATGGAGGGAAGCCCCAGGGAGTTGCTATGGTTTGGCTTGGGGAACAGAAAGCTGATGAGCAGGTACAAACCGGATTATCACAGCATGGCGGTAGCCCTAAAGGCCTGAGCGTGTATCACCGCACAGACCATCGCCTTTGCTCTTGGGGTGGCGGTCTGTTCCCCCCTTCTCTTGTGATAACCACTAGCATGTCTGAAGTCCTTAGCAGCCCAGAAATCACTTTCCCAACATTTATTCTTTTTAATCTTGTCCTTTATACCACGTTCACATATACCTCGTATCATCCGCCATCAACACACTGGGAAAATGGGAAAGAGAGCTCGGGAGACTTTTCAGCTAGGGCAGTTAATAAAGAGTGGGACAAAGGAAGTCATGCTTTTTTCCTTACTTCTAAAGCCTTGACAACTTTGGGTTCCTGTTTCCTTCCTTTCCCTCCTCACACTGTACATGGAAAGAAGTTTTTACCGTGGTGTTTTCCTGGGACAGAGGGCAGCGCATAACATTCCATAAAAATTGTCCCTGTCACCGGACAGGAGTCTCACCTGTCATCAGAGAGGCGTCATCCAGCAACTGATGGATACAGATGCAGACCTACAGCCAAACATTAGGCGGAGCTTGAGAAATCCCACAGAAGAGGGGGAGGAAGGAGCCAGAGGGGTTGAGGAAAACACAGAAAATGCGCAGAATGAACTAACTTGGGCTCCTAGCGGCTCATAGAGACCAAATCATCAATCAGGGAGCCTTTATGGGCTGGGCTAAGTCCTCTGCATATATGGCATTGTTCTATAGCTTGGTTTTCTTGTTGGACTCCTAACAGTGGGAGCAGGGCCCGTCCCTGTCTCTTTTACCTGATCCCGGGATCCTACTCTTCAGACTGGGTTACTCGGTGTAGACTTAATACGAGGGGAGGTGCCTAGTTTTATTGCAACTTATATGCCTTGTTTGGTTGGCATCCCTGGGAGACCTGGCCTTTTCTGAAGGGAAATGGAGGAGGGGTGGATTGGTTATGATGCTGGGGGGTGCTATGAGAGGAGGAGAGAGGGGAAACTGTGGTTGGAGTGTAATATATGAGAGAAGAATAATTTTATAAAAATATAGTCACACCACATGCTAATATATTTTGTCATTTAAAAAGTATATTGTTGAGTGACCTGAGCTAACCAGCTTTGTTCCCTCTGTATGCAAATTTCACTTTTATGTGTGGAACCCGAATTGTTGATTTATAAGAACCGTGTGGCTTTCCTGTATCAGACCGAGTTTCTAAGAGCAGAACCACCGTGGTGCTTAGTTATTAATAATGCTTAATTATTCAGGGTTGGACAGATAACTCTGTCAGGAAGGTGCTTCCCTGGCAGGCAGGAGGACCTGAATTCAATCTGCCAGAACCCATGGGAAAGCTGGACACTGAGGAGCATGCTTGTGACCCCAGAGCTGGGGAGCCAGAGATAGGCAAATCTCAGATCGCTTGGCCAGCCAGTCTTGACATCTTGTGAGTTCTCAGCCAATGGGACACCAAGTCTCATTCATAGATAGATAGATAGATAGGTAGATAGATAGATAGATAGATAGATAGATAGATAGATAGATAAGATTGATGTCTGAAGGATGACACTGAATGTTGCTTCTGGCTTCCACATTATACTGCAAATTCACACACAAGAGTGCACATATAGACACCTGCACACACACAAATCGAATAATTTATAAGGCTGTGATTGGCCAAACCTTTCCCCATCCAGGGATGCATTTCAGTCTCTTCTAACACTTGTTGAGATTACTACCGTGTAGTCGTCTGTCTGTCTGTCTGTCTGTACCTTCTCTGAAATACTGTCAGGACCCCGAGACAGAGAGATCTCACTACTTTCCGTCTATGTCCCCAGCACAGAGATGTAAACAAACATCCACCCGGCTACAGGTTATACACTGTGATGGGTACCTATGAACTGGGATGGAACCAGTGCACATTCTTTGTGTAAATGTATGGTCGAAGGCAAGATAAATTTTAGTTTGAAAATATCAGAGGGGGAACCTTAGAAAAGGTTCGGATCCTCTTGTTTGTACATTAAGGGGCTAAGGCCAGGAAGGATAAGACCCGAGGGTCCCACGGGTCCAGTTACTGACTCAGAACCCTGTATTCAAACCATGAACAAAGGTGCAAGAAGCAGAAAGTAGGAAAAACGCAAATTAAAACATCCTAAGGGCCAGAGAGGTGGTTCAGTCATACAGTCACTAGCGGCTCAAACCTGGTGACCCCAGTCCCATCCTCTGATCCCATGTGAGGAGCTGGATGTGATGGTACACATCTGACTTCCCTGCACCCCCACAGGGGGATGGTGGCTTGAGCCAGAAACAGCACCAGAAACTCCTGGGGCCAGCCAGCCTGTAGAAGTCCCACTTGCCGGCAGAGATGAGAGAGACCCAGACCCATCAAGGCAGGAGTAAGAATCAATGTCTGAAAGTCGTCCTCTGTCCTCCTCCTCCTCGTGACTGTTGTGACACACGTGCCCACACTCTCACGTACAAGGAACAACAAAGGTTTCTAAACAGTTTAAATCCGTATAACGTGTGACCTTTATTGCCAATTAAGGCAAAGCAAATCAACAGAAGAATCCATCATTTGTAGGGGAGATGCCCTGTGGCTTGAGAGTCTAAGCGCTCCTGAAAAAAACGCTAAGCTATCCTCTTAGAAAGTTTCCCCTGCTGAAACCGAAACATCTTCCTCAGCTCACACTTCCAACATTGCCTTAGAGGCAACGTCCAAGCATCACAATCAACAATGAGCAGTGTTTTCCTCAGACAATGGCACAGGCTCTTGACTCTCACAGCCCAGAACCCAGGAAATCTAGCTCTTGCCATCATGGATCAGGAGTTCAGTACGGGCCAGCGTTACCATTGACACATTCGGCCCTCTTCATGACCCCAGAAAACCTTATATATACCCCCAATATTTACCTAGGAAAACTGGAGACACGGCTGCCCTTGGTCACATAACTTCTAAAGGAGAAGTCCCAGATTTCCTCTTAAATATCTCTAATTTCAAAACCACAGTAAGTAAGCTGATCTCAGAAAGCTAAGGGTTAGTCTGCTGCTGTGTGCCAGAGACCCAAGCAGATGTCATCCCTTGTGGGTTCAAAATGGCCCCTCACAAAACCCCACTGACTGACATGTCAAGTTTCTGGGGAAAAGCGTTAGACGTATGGGACACGAAAACATTTGGGAATAATATTAAAAGTCCCAATGTGTGAAGAAAAACCGACTGGACTTAAAGTCTCAGCCCTGCGGCAAAGCCCACAGGCTTGGAAACCCCTTCCATATGGGGTGCGTTGCTTGTTTGGGTCTCCATAAGCAAGGGATCGTTTACTAGGGGTAAGATTTGACTTGAAGGCAAGTTTGAGTTGCATGTTTAAAAAAATATGTGTAACAAGCAGTTATCAGACAATGTCCCTTATTTCTACTGTCTTTTGACAAGCCGGATTTATCTGCGAGCCCGAGGCCTGTGTCGGCAGAGGCTGGGAGCCGTTGCTCAGTAACAGAGGGGGTGTGTGTGTCACTGCACCTCGCCGTTCCTGCTCTCTCCTGTAGGAGTCTCTGGTACTCCCTGCCTTGCTAGAGGCATCGGAACCTGAGACCCGTGGCACAATTCAACAATGCATAAAAACAACTACCAAGTCTGCAGTTGTTCCGAACCCTAGATAAGATCTACTCCAGGTATAGCCTCATCCTCCTTCAGAAACCGCCGTCCTTGCATGCGAGATAGATGCAGAATAGAAACCCATGTTTGTTTGGGGGTTTTCATAAAAAGTCGGACAAGGGGCCTGTGACTGTTGACCAGCTGGTAGGGTGCTCCCGTGGCCTCTGTGGGGGCCTAAGTTGTGTCTCAAGCACTTTTATGAAGTGCTCCACAGTGGCACAAGTTTCTTGTCCCAGAGTTAGAGACTGGAGAGCAGAAGTTCAAGGACACCTGATGTTGACCTATAACCTTGGGTCTACACACACACACACACACACACACACACACACAAACACACACACACACACACATACACCTATCCAGTTCAAAACCAGCCTAGACGATATGTGACCTTGTCGCATTAAAAAAAAATAGGAATAATTAAGTGGTACACGTTTAGTCTAGCAATTTTAGAACGTCATCAGCCATTTCCAGATTCACATATAGTTAGGGCGGCTGTGCCCACATCAGTCACCTCTTGTCCGTCCTCCTCGGTCCTCTGACCTCATTTGCTGATGCAGTGGTATAATCTGTCTTACAACGAGACATAAGTTCAGTACATAAGTAATTTCTCCTCAAGGCTATTTTCCCGTGAACCATGCGCAAGTAAATTGCTTATTTTTATTTCTTCCCCAATGTAGAGCAGAGGTCACCATGCCTTATATAATTTTTACTTCCTTAAAGGCAAACACAATTGCTTTTCCCATGCATCCTTTCATGTCACCTTTGCCTGCCATTCCCGGCTAGCTTACGAGGGCCAGCCATTTATCTGAGACCATTAGGGGAGCCCACAGTGGTGACACATCTATTTTCTCAGGTGACACCAGTGTGGGGTGTCACCACTTACCGAGGTAAGAATGCTTGGAATGAGCTATTAAGTCCAGTGGGGAGACATGTTTCAGGAAGATGGGAGCTGGATCTTCTTCCAGCAAAGATGTAACCCTCGGATTCAGGGCTTATGTGTATTCTTCGTTTACTCTTCCTCATTGAACATTCGCTAACATGAAAGAGAAAGAAAGCGCTTACTGCATGCCAAGACAAGATCACCAAGGCATTGGATGAAGGCTTTCAAGGGCATTAAGATATTTGTCTGCAGGAGACTGCACAGATGGCTCAATGGGTAAAGTACTGGCTGTCCAAGCATGAGGACCTGAGTTCGAGTCCCCAGCTCCCACATAAAAGGGTTCGTTTGCTTTTGAACATCTGTAATCTATCT
>JAQHUG010000099.1:2859253-2873226 GCA_028555095.1 Dicrostonyx torquatus
GCATATGCACCTACATGTACACATCACACAAGCCATATATGCACAATACATGCATGTATAACACATACATTTGTTTTGTATGTGTTATACACATACAAAGCCATATATGCACAATACATGCATGAATAACACATACATTTGTTTTGTATGTGTTATACACATACAAAGCCATATATGCACAATACATGCATGTATAACACACAAGCCATATATGCACAATACATGCATGTATAACACATACATATACACAAGTTTGTTTCTCAGAACTCCTAGGCTTCATATATATTTTTTATTAGTCTACACTGACAAAGTGGAAACTGAGATTTAGATTAGTTAAAGGACGTGGACAGAGCCACGCAATTATCAGATGGTAAAAAGGGACCCGCACGTGTCCAGGCAGGAGCCCCAGGGTCAACCATTCTGTTCCAGCCTCCATTTGTATTCTCGGCCTTTACACGCCAACACCACCAATCCAAGTCACTAACAGGTACTAACCGAGTGAGAGTCCCTCAGTTTTCCTGCTCATAGGAGAGCTAAGATCTTCCCTTTAGGGACTGTTCTAGGTCCATGTCATCCCACGAAGTGCATGGAAGACTTCACATACGTCCACATTATGAATGATTTCAGTAAAACCACTGCCACCAGCACAGTGGACTTCAAAAGATGAACACATTGACTCACAACGGTGAAGCGCTCTTTGACTCGCCAGAGCTAGGTTGGAGATCCTTGCCAACTTTCTTTTAGGTGAGCGTTGATACTGCTCTCTCTATTTTGTGAGACACGATTGTGCAGAGAAGTGATCTTCCAGGTCATGACACCTGTGGAAGCCAACCTTTAAGTTCAGATAAACGTACTGAGTCTCACTCAGAAGTCACATGGCTAAGACAGACTCACCGGCACCTTCCCTTCACCCAACACTGTAATGACATGAGATCCTAAAAGTGAAGAAAACTTTCAGCCATGAGGTCTGGTCACTTCTGAGTCACAAGGTGGGGGTCAAGATGGAACATGGAGGTCATTTCCAAGTTCTGCGCTCAAGCATGTAGGGGTATGCTTGCCCTTTTTCCTTGTCTACTTGCCTCGTGCCCTGCTGTGTTTCTTTCCATTCTTCCCTCTTCCCTCCATCCCTCATTTGCTCTGATGGTTACTCTCCCAGCCTGTGCCGAAATGAGCAAGCGTGCATTGCAGGAAGGCATCTTAGATGTGGATTTTGATGGATACGCGATTTGCTGTCCTCTCTGTTGAGGATCATCTGTGAGTACCGGGCCCTGAGCCTCCAACAATGTGACTCCTAGTGTGACTTCCTAACACAACGACATCAACACCACCGTCACCTATGACCGCAGATTCGTGGAGATGCAAACACATGGGCTCTGCGTGGGGGCAGGGAGTGAGAGTTCTGGAGGTGGAGGCTCAGACTCTGCAGTCTGCGAAACTTCTAGGCAATTGAAATAAACACTAATAGATGAGAAATCAGTCCCCGTATAGACTTGCCCATCAAATGTGAGTAACAATGCTTGCTTCACAATTTCACTGATGAATAAATAAAATGAGATAGAGGAAGTATACCAAAGTAGGTAGCCCATAAAAGATGCTAAAACTGGTGGATTTTCGTAGCGGTTAGAAGAGCCTAGTAATAAATAAGGATAATAAAAGCATAGCTCACGAAGCTACTGGAATTTCCTGTATGTTGTGCTGGTAAGAAAATATTATCTCACATCCCTAAGAACTCCAAACCTGCCTCAGACCTCTACTGCTCAAAATTCCCTGATGTCACATGAAAGCTACAGCTTCTCCCCCAAGGTCCTTCCTTTCCTTTCTTCTTATTCCTACAGAGGTCCCAGGATTCACTGACCAGGTCAAGACCCAAATCAAATCATCCATGGGTTTTCTGAGTTACTTTGGCCTTTCAAAATGTGATGGTTAAGCGAGGAAAACCTGGCTAGAACTAAACATGAGTGGCATAACCAGCTACATCCATTACATCCTAGGAAAACCTGCCATCTAGAGCAGGTCACATAGTTTATATAGCAGCTTCCATGGGAAGAAAAGAAAAGACCATGAAACAAAGAAACCAGCCTGTTTGGCGGTGGGTAGATGGAAAGATAATAAGTTTGGGAAAAGTTGACGGTACACAACTAAATATTAAAACATAAATATTAAATATTCTGAGTTTCTTTCATGTCCCTGCCCTGTATGTTTCATTCAAATGTCTGGTGGTTTTTAACTTGTTTAAATAATCTTCTCGTCATAGGGCTTTCATAAGGGTCCAGAAAGGGAGAGATGTGCTTTGTATCTTAATAGAACAGAAAGCAGAGAATGACCATAGAATTTAAGCACAACCACATAGCCAGGAATAAGACCAGAACTCGGCATCAGGTGCAGGCACTTGCTCTGTGGAGAACTGCTTCTCGAATCATCCCCGACCCATTCTAGGTTTAGGGTCATCATATCCTTTAGCATCAAAGTTAAAACCCCACCTCCTCAATGTCTCATTGCTCCTTTAAAAGACGCCGTTCTTCTTATTCGTGTGCAGAAATCCCCCTTGCTTCATGCAGTAATTCTTTCCCCTTTCTGGCAAATACAGACCTAAGTCCAGGTTTGACTTGGCGAAGCTAGGCAGAACTGGCATAGTGTAAGGCATTTGTATTGCACATATAATAGACAGCAGTTGCATGTCATTGTGCAGAATTGCATGCAGAATTGTAGTGCATGTTCCATGCTATTAGAGAAACTGGCAAGAGGAGGCACAATAGAGAGCTACTTTGAGTTAGGAAGTGAGGAGCTCTCTCTGAAGAAAGAACTTTCTCAACGAGACTTGATGACAGGTAGCTATAGCCAGATAGGTGGAGGGGACAATTTATTATCTGAGGTGCATGGGAGGAACCAGAAGAAAGTTAGTAAATGTATCAAACAAGATTCCATTGAAGATGGGCACAAACACTGTGTAAATATATAGGAATACGTGTGTATGATCACAAGAAGGGACGGTAGGTTGACTGACACACTCAAGTCTAGACAGAGTCTAGATAGACCCACAGGGGTCTACTGCATTCGAGAGTTGCAGAACGCAATACCTGCTCAGCCCGAGAAGCTGGAAGCCTCAAAGCAGGGCTGCAGCCACAGTCGAGCTGAAGGCCTGACAGTTCCCTGGAATGCCGCTAGCGCGACTCTGTGTTGACAGACTGAAGAAGCTGGAGTCCACGACAATGTCCGAAGCGATGGACACGTGTGCTCGAGAAGAATCAGTCTTTGGCAGATAAGCAGGCTTCCCCCTTCTGCTTTTCTCCATCTAGGCCGCCAGACTTCAGGGCTTCATCTCAAAAGATCCCCTGATGGATACACGTACAAGCCGCAGCAAGACTGGAGAGTAATCATTAAGAGAAGCATATAAGCCAGAAACTCACAGGGTTCCATTAAATTATGCCGTGGGGCGGGGATGGGGACACCTGGAGATCCTTAAGTAGAGCTGTAGCATCATAAGATATGTGCTCTAGCAAAGTCACGCTGCCTGGAGAGTAGCTAGTGTGTCAGAGGGGACAAGAATGACACTAGGGATAGAGCTGAGAGGTCGTTGGCGGAGTACAAGAAGCTCAATTTGGAGGAAAAAGAAGGAAACCGGTGCTGCTAAGGGGTAAGGTGTGTAGCACTTGTCAATGAACTTTAGTGCCCGACCCAAGGGAAAACATTCCCAGAGTGTGTCCTGTGAGCCCGTGCAGGGGCAGATGGGGTGCCTTGTGTTCCAAACATGGGAGAAAAGATTCTCTTCGCGGGCTCCTTCTTAATTCTTCTATCTCTGTATCTTCCACTTCAGCTGTTTAAGGATATTTTTCCTATCATCTAGCATCCTGAAGGGCAGACTCTGGATGGGTTTTATTTATCACTTCTCTATCTACCAAGACTCTATTAGTCCATGGACCACGGTAAGAGTTCAAGGCATATGTATCATTTGGTTGGTTTAATAAACGAGTCCGAGGACTGTTCCGCCCGAGGCCTGGGGAAGTGATAAAGGCTTAGTAAATGTTAAGTGCTGTTATCCCACAATTACAAAATGTCTTTTGCACACCGACCCTGTGTCTCCCCAACTCTTCCATAAAGATTAAATGCAAGACAGCACATTGTATAGCCAAATCCCTGGGTCCGGACACGTTTACAGCCCAACAAAACACTGACGCTCCTAATTAAAAAATAATAAGCCTCCCTATTATGGTGACACAAACGTGACGGGGCAGTCGCATGTGCCACAGCTGTGACCCGGCCTGCCAAGCTTTCCCTTAGAGCTTCCAATTAAAGGCAGGAGTGAGCTCACTCCTTGTGCCATGTGCAGAATCGGAAAGCCTTTTCTTCCTCCTTTGTGAGATGTTAAATGAAAGACGGGACGAAGAAGCCTGTGAGAGCCACACGCCACATGTCCACCGGGTTTAAATCTCTCTCCCCATCCACCTTGGCCCCTGAGCCACTCTGTGCCCTTGAACAACGGACCCGACACATCTGTCCTTGCGCGTGTAATTCTGCTTTGATGCGCAAAGGTTGGGTGTCAACCTGTTTGGCGGCAAGTGGGCATACAGTGGTTAACAGACTCCCCAAACCCTTGTAAAATGCATCTTGCTGAATATAATTTTGATGTTCAAAAGTAATGGAGTAAATTAAGTGTCTTGGTAAGTTAATAAACTTAATTGTCTTACCTTCCCGATCACTTTCAAGTTTTCTGATATAAGTCATTCTTCTCTTAACAATGCAATCAGCGGACTCTCCAAAGGCAGGGCAATGGTCACTCTGGAAAGGGGGCTGGTGGTATAAGACGGAGAGCCCTATAAGTGGGGTGAACCAGCTCACTCTGGTTTAGGTGGTCTGGGCCCTGTTGCCTATAGCACACATAGGTCTAAATGTGCACTTGTAGCAGCTGGAGACTAGATCGTGGAAGGACTGTGCACCGTCTCTCTGTGCCTTTAGCAAACGTCATATGGATGTGGGATTTCCTTGTTTCTACAACCCCATGAGGGCATCTGTGCCGTGTGAGCTCTGTGAGGTCAGAGACAGTATCTGATTTACTTGGCGGCGTGCCTCTCGCGCTTCTGCAAGGACTCTGTTCCATAATGAACCCATACTACAACTCTGTTGAATGAGTTCGGCCATTAACCAAGCGAAGTGGTGGGTAGAGACAGACAGGTGTGAGTTAAAATCCGAGACGCTTACGTGCTGGTCATGTGACTTTGGCCAAACTGCTCCTTCTGCTGGTAGGTAAAAGATTTTGAGGATCGGGTTAGGAAAACTTAGCGTGGTGAATAGCACTGGCTAGACAAGCAGTGAATTTAGGCTGCTATTTTTGGCTCAATCAGAATGTACACACCTGCCAAACCCTGCCAGACTGACAGAGATACTCTATGGTCTTTACACTCATGGACGCTATATGACATTTGAAGACATAGTCCCAAGGAAAGTCATGTTTAATCAGAACTCCCAGGGACCCAGAGAAAAAGATTCCCCAGATCCTACAGTTTAGAAGTCTCAAGCCTCTCTTTCTCTGTGTGTCTTTCCCCAAAGACTGGAATTTCTTGAGGTCAGAAAGATAAAGTTACCAATACTGAACTTCTAGTCCATATGTAATCTGTGTATTCAGATTACAAGACTTAACCAGCTCACATAGTCCAGGACTCCTTCCAGGGCCTGTATGAGCCTCTTTGGTTATTTATTTCCAACCACATGCTAGGACTTTGAGGTCAAGACAGGAAATATGGCCAAGGGCAAGGTTTTGCATGGAATAAAGGAGGGGCTCAGCCACGCAAGGTGAGAGTATCCACACAAGAGCACACACATGCAGTGGCACCTTCTGAGGGTCATGGAAGATACCAATAACTCATGAGTTCAGAACCTGATGCATTGTCAGCATTTAGCTGCGACAGAAGGGGATAATGACTAGCAGCCAGTTCCTGTCAAGTCCCGTCCGAGCAGCTACCAAGAACAGGGACCATCAGAGGGCTGTGACAAATTTAGACTTAGAGATGAGAAAATGGACAAGCCAAGCCTATACGCTAGCAAAAATATATGAATCGGGGTGTATATGATGTGGGAAGAAGGGTAAGAGAAGAAAAGCCTGCCTAGTTGATAAAGCCAAATGCATGGAGCCATAACTCTCGCCCCACATGCCCTCAGTGGAAAAGAGACTCATGTTGGAGGGAAGCTCCATTTGTCTCCTGTTGCTGTTGTCACAAATGACCCTAGTGATTTAATGCGGTGATTTAACACAGCACAATCTTTAACAGTTCCGGAGGGCAGGTCTGACATGACACTTACACAGCTACACTCCCAGCGTCAACAGAGCCAATTTCTTCTGCAGGTTCCAGGGTCAATCCTTGCCTCTTGGAGCAGCTTCCAGAGGCTTCCAGAATTTTCTAGGTTGGAGCGTCATCAACAGCATAGTCGATGTTTGCTCTGTTAACAACGCTCAGATACCTGGTCCTCCAGCCGCCTCTGATCATGTTGCATTGGATACACCTGGCATGTAGGACAGTCTTATCACCAAGATAAAGATTTGATAAAACAAAATCTCTCTGCTCTGTTGGGTAAAAAGCACGCACAGTTTCTCGACATTAGGATATGAGCAAAGTGGCCATTTTTTAGCCTACGGCATTGTCTCGTCTTCAAACGCTAAATTAAGACATTGGCATTCTTTTTTTTTTTTTGGAGAGAGAGAGAAGCTTCAGTCTCAGTCATAGATGTAGTCTTGGTGGCTAAAATCGGGCCAGTAACTATGTCTATGTATCCCTGTGAGGAGAGACGCATTGACTCCGACAGTACAGTGAACCTTCACAGAACCCAAGCTCGACTCCACAGAATGATTGTTATTTGGGAATCATTGCTCAGTATTGTCAAATATTCCACTTTTTAAAGTAAAATTGGAAATGTGAATCCTTAGAAGCATCCTTTCAATATCTGAATATTAATTCCATGTTTGTTTTTTTAAATTAGCAAGTGAATCCACCTGCCAAGGAGTAAACTCTTTATACTGGGTTTTGTTCACTCAACACAAGCTTACAGACAATGATATGAATAGAGAAAAAAAAGGCCCGTCAAAAATTCACATAGAAAAAAAATGGCACCATGCTTTAGGAAGCTCATGGCAAAGTACCATGAGGATGGACTGAGAACTCAGAGTAAAGAGATCATCCTAATACTCCAGGTACAGCACGCTGAGCATCCAAAGTGTGCCAGGCCCAGCAGTGATTGAGATGAGACAAGGGGCATGGGGCACGGGAGGGAGTAACAAGGTAGAATTGGCAGGACTGAATAGCTGACCGGGCAGAAGGCGAAGGGAGCTGAAAACAGCATCAGGGCTTGGAGCCCAGACGAGGGGATAACTTGATTCCCATTTCATTCTCTCTCAGGCAGCACGCTGGGATGCTTTTCAAGGCAAGCATTTGGATGATAGGAAGAATAAGGTCTAGCCAGGAAACTGAACCCTGCCTTGGTCCAAACCCCTATTGACTGTCTGTGGTTCTTGTAACACAAGAGAGGTGTGTGAAGAGGCAGGATAGGACAAAGCAGTCCCTTTATGTCACCTCGAGTTTTGACATCCATTCCACAAGGCAGAGTTTAGGGAGCCAGATCCTATCACACTGATTGCCGCCTGTTTCCGCAGTCAGTTAAAGGTCAATAGACTTGAAGCTAAGCAAGCAATAAACCCATTGTATCACTGTACAGTGTGCAGAGAGATGATGGAAGACAGATACATACATACATACATACAAACATGCAAACAAATACGCAGACATACATACATGCATACATACACCCTTAGATGATTGACAGATAAGTTGATAGAGATGACAGATATATAGATACATAGATAGATAGATGATAGATAGATAGATGATAGATAGAGATATATAGATAAAGATAGATAGATATAGCTAGATAGATAGACACACTAGATAGATAGATAGATAGATAGATAGATAGATAGATAGATAGATAGATAAAGATAGATAGATAGATAGATAAAGATAGATAGATAGATAGATAGATGATAGATAGATAGATAGATAGATAGATAGATAGATAGATAGATAGATAGAGTAGATAGATGATAGAGAAAGGGAGTGAGACAGACAGAGAGATATGGAGAGACAGAGAACCAAAAGGCTATATCTCAGGAATAGGAGGAAAAGGAGAACAAAGGGTGCTTGGTACAGTCCAGGAGACTTTGTGACTCACTCCAGTCATATGGCTGACTCTGCCTTCTGCTGTAGGCCATTAAAAAAGGCAGCAAGAGAGAGACTAAGAGGAAGAGAATGCATCCCACCTGTGTAGCAGCCACCACCCCTTTGAATTTGGAAGTGCTTCCCTTTTCAGATCAGATCCTTTGAGCTTGTGTCCAGTAGATAAAATCCACTATGAAGAATTTACTTTGAGGGATGGTGGGTGTTGTTCTTAGTGATTAAAAAGCCAAAAGCCATGGGATTGGCAGTCAAACATTGGGAGGCTGCTTACAAGGATTCATAGTTTCAATTTTATTTGAAAAACTGGACTATTTGACAACACTTACCAAAGAAGCAACAAAGCCCAATATTCCAGGTTTTTCCAAAGAATAAAGAAAGGTAAAATGGGTATAGACAGATGCCTGAGACGCCATCAAGTGTTCCCTGAATGCCGGAATTTACCTGTCAAATACTAGGAAACAGAGTGAGGTCCTAGCTTCTGATGCCTTTTCGGCTAAAGTCACAGGTGAGAAGTCTGCAGAATTTGTAACATCCACTGGGAAAGGGAAGTTAGCAATCATTCAGGCATCCTGCGGAGATGGGCCGGTGCAGTGTGCACATTCAGACCGGATCTTGAAAGATGTCCTGGAATCCTCTATTCTGGGATTGGCCATTGCAGTGCATGTGTTCAAACCGGATCTTGAAGGTTGTCCTGGCCTCCTCTAAGGTGCCAATGGCACATGGGACGCAAGGAGAAACGAAAACCGTGGTCTCTGTACAACAGGGACTATGACTAGAGTGACAGCCGAGTTGAGACTGTGGGGTGGACCAGAGTCTGGAAGGACCAGGCAGCTGCTGGAGGTGTACAACCTGCCGCTGGGTTACACAAGTCACACGGTCACGTTTGGTTTAATTGGTTCTTTGTCAATTCTGTACATGTGCATAATGAATTATGATTATTCTCCTTCCCAGCCTCCTTGAGACCTCTCCCTCCCTTGCTGAACTTTTCTCTTTCCTATTAATTTCTTCCACACATTCACATCTTTGTCTTGTGTCTCTCTGGATTTCACCAGGGCTATCTATAAGGCCATGAGATTGGAATTATCCATTGGATTCTGGAGGAGTCATCCATGGGTGTACGGTCGAAGACAATGGCTACCCCTTTCAGAGAATATCATCATATAGTTAGTTCATCAGTAAAGGGTAGAGTCCCATGACCCCCTCCTAGAGGTATGGCTGACTGCTGAGATACCCTGTGTCCTACAGGCCCAGCAATCATAGCGGCTTGTGCTCATAATTACATGGGTTTGCTGCCTTTCTCCATCTCTTTTAGTTCTTACTTTCTTTCTGTGGCTTCTTCTACAATGTTCCCTGAGCCTTGGGGAGGAAGTTGTTATGAGTGACTTGTTTAGTTACGACTAAGCACTCAGTTCTCGCTGTCAGCATCTTGGGCAGTCACAGGTCTCTAAATTCACATGGCTTTGTCTTTAGAAACACCTAGAGACAGCTTTCAGAAATAGGGGAGATGGGTACTTACGGGTTATAGTTTTCAAACAATGTTATGTTTGGGTGAGTGGTCCTCAAGCTGGTGTAGACAGAGGTCTTCAGTGAGATGCTGTTTGGATAGTCAAGTTTGAAATTAGTTCCTCGTGCATAGCTGTGCAAGGACCCCACTATAGAAACACAGGTCACCGCTTTTCATGAGTCTGTTTTCATGAGCCGAGGGGAAGAGTCTTTTGTGGCCCCAGAGCAATGGTTCAGCCTTTCTGTGTGTGACCGCGACTGGATTAGCTGGGCTCTGAAGGGTGGTGTGGAATGGGTGCTACAGACCTCAGAGTTTCTGGGTTGAAGTCTTTAGACTGCGGCACATCATTTGAAGCTTATCCCCCAGAGCACAATCACAGACAGCACAATGCTCTTGAACCCTCTACCTGAGAAACAACAATGTAAAACAGAATGAGCAAGGGCTCACCGGCTTGCACCTTCAAAGCAAATGCCCTTGAAATGCGTATTTATTTCCTGTTTTTGTTTTGCTTCTCGTTTTCTTCTTGAAGGTTGAAAGAGCTGTGTAACCAAATACCCAAAACAGAGATATGAGAACATAAGGAAGAAAGGAGGGTATGTTAGAACTGGGTGGGAGAGAAGAAATTAAGGTGACCAAGGAGTGATATTGATTTGACACTTCGCATTTCATAAATTGCTTTTATCGACACTATGTTCCTTGGCCTTTACATACTTGTAACACAGAAGTTTGGGAGTTTGCAGCCAGGACAACTAAGATCCACATTAGGATGGGTACCGCCCCCAAGGCTCCACAGCTATTAAGCGACAAACCAAGGATTAAGGGCACTTCTCCTTCACCAAGTACATGTCATTTCTTCGATCCCTATAGAATAGTTCGATATGAAATCATCGTCTCTGCTCATAAGAGCTCCCAGGCAGCTAGGAGAGGAGAGGAAAGCAGGCTGATATTACCTCATAAGCACAAGTCTTTCCCGTGTCTGGAGAACAAAGGCAGTTGCCTAACTGAACGTGACAACAGATGAAGACTATAAAGGAAGACGGGATTCCTTAGCAGACCTGATGGGGGCGTGGCTTTCTACTCTTCATTCTATCACTTTAGTTGAGCATCTCACTACCTTCTCCCCTTTTATCTCGAGGTGTGGCTTGGATTGTGACCACTCTCTAGACACATGGAGATGACCAGCGCTGCAAAAAGGACCAGCACCCCTGTCTCCCATGTCCTGCACTTTTAACCCCTTCACCCACACTAGCAAGGCCACAATTAGTCAACTTCCCGATTGCCCAACCAACCTTGTCAAGTCAAAGCCATGATGACGACCTCACACTCTCCCTGGACCACCGGACACACCTACTAAGTCTTTAGAGAGGGACTGGAAGTCGTCTTGGTGTCTTGTTACAGTGCAGGAAGAAATACGCAGCCAGGAATCCTAGCTACCTGGTGTCCTCTGTCTGCTACCCTTGAATACGCTGCTCAGCGTTTTCTATCTTGGTTTGATCATCTATGAAATGCAAATGCGATAGTTCCTACAGCTCCCCTGCTGGATTGTTGAGATTCACAGACGAAGCAACACACCGAAGCTCTTTGCTTCGGTGCCTGGCATACAGCAAGACTCCAGGAAATGCGTGCTTAATGGCTACTGTGATCAGGTGTCTTACTCTCTCGGCCAGGGCTGGAAGGCTGTGAGCAGAATGTGCTATCCATTGTTGCTGGAAATAGTATCCTATTTCTTCTTTTCCCTCTTGTTTCTTTCCTTTATCCCTCCTTTTCCCTCTCCATCCTTCCCTCCCTTAATTCCACGGGCTATCATACCCAATAACTGGGTCTTAAATATTTTTTATGTCTACCAATCCAAGGTGATACTCGCAAGTTCATGGTACAGTAATCGCATCCGTGTCGCCAAGGTGCCCTGACAAAAGAATAAAGAATGATAGCTCATGTTTCTAAACTTAAACTTGCCCTGCTTAGAAAATATGAAAATGAGAAATTTGCTTGCTCCCCCCACTCCTCCGACCACCCCCTTCTGCCCTTGCCTGTTCTCTTAATTCCTCCCCTGTAAGCCATATTCTCTCGGTCTGGTTTATTTCCAAATTTACATTTCACCAAAAAAATGGTAACTACGATATATCAGGAATTAGTGACAAAGAAATGTTCTTATCTCTCTCTCTGTCTACTGAGAAATATCAAAAAAAAATACTGTGGGAGTGTGGAGCGTCGATTCATTTACTAGTCTATTTAGTATTGGCAGTAAGATGACTCAGACGTTTTGCGGGAAAGGGCAACCTTTACAAATCAGACTCAGAAAAGTAGTTTGACCCGTGCATAGTCAGCAGGGCCTAGGCTTAAAGCCGTGTTCTCATAAAAAGTAACATAACATTTCTTTGGGAAAATAGCATTCTAATGTTTAGATTCCTTATCTGCCCACTATATTGTCTCAGGGATTAAATGAGCTATCAAGTGTAAAGAATACAATGCCATTCCAGTGGGTCCAGATACATAGTCACTATCACAAATGTATAAATAGAAACTTGAAAATTTGCATTAAAAGGTTTCTATAGACATACATACCAAATACTACTCTCAAGAATGATTG
Organism: Dicrostonyx torquatus; assembly: GCA_028555095.1. Taxonomy (NCBI): domain Eukaryota; kingdom Metazoa; phylum Chordata; class Mammalia; order Rodentia; family Cricetidae; genus Dicrostonyx; species Dicrostonyx torquatus. The sequence continues at coordinate 2,871,567 of JAQHUG010000099.1, forward strand.
CAGATACAAAGAATGAGAGTTTCCCTTCTACTTGAACTTGAGCTGGGCAAAAATTTCTTGCATAGCCAGAACTTGGCAAATGAGGTAGGAAGATGTGACCCCAGATGCTGGAGATAGCTGGTGAAGAATTCAATTACCAGCCTAACCGAGGGGCATCTCATTTGCCCAGGAATACACCTGGGGGAATCACTATTGTGTTCATCCGCTCTCCATCTAATTCTTCAGGGGACAGAAATATGTCACTAGAGAAGTCTATTTTCCATTTTACCGAAGGACAGAAGCTGCCCCTTCTGGGGATAAACCAAAGGACTGCAGAGAATTAGGCCTCTGCCCTCTCTACGAATGCTCTGTGGTGCGGGAGAATTGTCTGTATTCTGTCAATCATGCTTTAAATAAATGCTGATTGGCCAGCCAGGAAGTATAGGCAGGAAAACCGGACAGGAAGTAGAGGCGGCGCAAGGAGAACAGGAGAATTTGGGAAGCAGGAAGCTTCCCTGACATTCCCGTGCAGATCTCCAAGGAGGAAACATGTAAGCTGCCCGGCTGTGAAAAGGTACTGGCCATGTGGCTGACAATGGGTTAATATAAGTTATGAGAGCTGGTAGGAAGAGTGAGCTAATAAGCCAATGAGTTTATAACCTAATGTAGACTCTCTGTGTGATTTTCTTTGGGGCTTGCTGGCTGTGGGGTACTGGGCAGGACAGTAACCCCAACAAGCTGCCCCTCATGTTACAGCTCTGTACTGAGCACAGCGTAGACTCTCAAAACACAGGGTAAAACCTGATGATGGACAGATTGGCAGTTTGGGGTTTTAGTCTGGAACTTGTTGTTTTTGAGGCAAAGGCTCTGAGAGCCAAGGTTGATCTCAACTCCCAATGTAGCCAAGGCTATCCTTGAACTCTTGATCCTCCTTCTGCCACCTCCTTAGAACCCTGAGACTGTAGACATGTACCACCATTCGCAGATAGATTGGTGCCTTTAAAGCAGTTTTGTTGAAATATAACCAAATACAGCATACTCCATGTTTAACATGGACATTAGACAATGTGCTACACTTTGTCATTAAAATCTACCCAGGAAGCCATCACCACACTGATATAGACTCCTTACTACCCAAATCTTTGTGTCTTCAATTAATGCCTCCCACCAGGCCCTGCCTGTCCTGCTTGTGCACCAGGCACTCATGGATCTCTGGTCCCCACGGATTAGAAAATGAAGCCGCTCACTTTGTACGTGTACGCCTTTCACTCAGCAGAGCTATTTTGAAATTTCTCTGCATTGATGCATATGTGACAAATAGTAGAGACGGGAATCTCGAAGGCCGAAGTCCAGCAGGGAGTGGGGCAGGGAGACGGGGCAGAGGAGAGATGACTGGGAACAAACCAAAGTCAAGATTAGTGCAGAATGCCCGAGGAGACCCGCTGCCTCGTTTAAAAATAGAAATTAAAACAAAAAGCAAGGTGTCTTAACTCTATTGTTTTACCTCTAAGTAGAATCCCATGATATGGGATAAAGCACCAGATGTTTATTGGTTGACTTATTGATAGAAATTTATTTGTTTCCTTTCTTTTGAGGCTGGTTCAGATAAAGGCACTGTGAACAATTTTGTAATTTGTGTGTTTGTGTGTGCGTTTGTGTGTGTGCATGTATGTGTGTTTGT
>JAQHUG010000099.1:2873601-2906769 GCA_028555095.1 Dicrostonyx torquatus
GTGTGTGTGTGTGTGTGTGTGTGTGTGTGTGTGTAGGCTGTCACCTCTCTGAACAAGCATCTTGGAAGAAAACACCTTGGGTCAAATGGTAGGTTCAATTTTAGGGGTTGAGCACCAACCCGTTTTCTAAGATGTCGGTAGCATTTAATCAGCAGGGTAGCAAAGTTCACCTATACCCATTAATACTTTCTAGGCCAAGTCACTTCCTGTGCAATAATGTCCTGTGATTTTGATCCCCGGTGCTGATGAATTCTAACCCTGAGAGTATTTTTTCAGCTTACTTGCTATCTCTATCTCCCACGGGTTAAATATTAAGCTCGAATCTTCCACCATTCATTTATTTGACTTTACTTATTCTTCTTTTAGGTTTTCATGGTTTTTAAAGTATGCACTCTTGCTAAACCAAATCTATACTTACATGGTTTTTTTCCTAGTTCTACATTTTCCTTTTGTTAGTTTAAGAATCTGCAAAGGAACAGGGGATTTTAGTGCCACTGAGTTTGACTTCACATTTTTCTTTCTGGAGACGGTGCTTTTGTTGACCGAGCAGCTCTCTCGGCATGATCAGAAACATTTCCTCTTACATGTCTTTCTATAGGTTTGTGTCTTACAGCTTACATTTAGGTCTGCGACCCACGTGGACTTATTTTTATAAGCTGTAAGGAATGTAAGCGATCCGGCACTGTTCCTTGAAGAGCAGCTCCTATGTTACCTTTGTTGTACCTTCACCTGAAATCAGTTGGCCACATGTGCTCAGAATGAGTCCTGACTCTTCTCTTTGACAATCTACATGTCAGCACTCTGCAATGCCAAGATGTCCTCACTGTTCTGCCATCCATAGCGTAGCAGTAGAGTCCTGAAGCTCCCTTTCAATGCTATTCTGGATATTAGAGGTATCATGTATTCCCAAGAGAGTTTGACAATTATTCTGTCAATTTGTACAGAAACTTACTGCCGATATTTGTATCTGTATTGCTTTTAATATACACAGCAACATAAATAGACAATGTCTATATAGTAACAGTTGATTCACCCAGTCCATGAATATGGTATACCTTTCTGCTTATTTAACTGTGAAACAATAATTCTTTTTGTTCTTTATAGTTTTGGGGAACTTCTCCTTATTTATTCTTGAATCCTAATACTTTGATGCTATATTATGTATTTAAATTTATTTTTCTTATTGTTAATTATTGTATAAATACAATTGACGCCTATAAATACATCATTTATATATCTTATTGTCAGTTGATAATATTTAAATACAATTGATCACCTATCTTTCAATTTTGACTAAATCCATGTTGTCTAATACATTTTTGCTGTCCTCAGCAAATATGGTAGATACATAATCATGCCTTATCCGAGTATAAGAATGATAATTTTATTTTTTTCTTACTTCATTACACAAGTCTAAGTCTCTATAACAGTGATATGTGCAGATGTTGAGAACAGGGATCTTTGCTTTCTTCACGGTCATGGGAAGAGTAGTTAGTCTTTAGTAAAGAAGAGGGCAAGTTAAGCAGTTGTTTAAAATTTGTTCTCTCAATTTATGACATTTCCCTGATGGCCAAGTCTGTCTGTCTGTCTGTCTGTCCGCTCCAGTCTACTATTCTCTTAATGGTTCCGACTAGCTGGCCATCTCCTCTTTTGATTCATGTGGACAGTCCCTGGGCTGGAGTGTGAAAGAATGAGCTATGAATCTATCGTCTAAGGAGAATGAGTGGGAGAAAAAGGAGTGTCGAGTACCTAAGATGCTATTTCCCATGTCGCCTGTAAAACTCCATGTCTACAGAACTGCAAGCCTCTAGCTCTTTCCCCCTTCTCCAATTATGATCAGACTTCCGTATTTGCCCCAGGTTCTTCCTCGCTGCTTCCACTGTGTGTGACACACATCCATCCCCTTACCTCTGGGCTCCAGCATCCCGTTTTCCTGCCACTTTCTTTACTCCATCTGCCCCCTCCTATACCATTTGCTCGATGCCAGGTGATCCTCAGCACTCTCAGAAAATAAACATTTGCCTGCCGTTCCCTTGCTTAGAATTCTTTCAATAGCATCTCCCTCGAATAAAGGCCAGAGTCTTCGTGGTAATTCTTGAAGTGTTTCCTTGTGTAGGTCCAGCCTTGGTGGAGTTCCAGAGCTACCGACATCACTTTCTGGTTCAAAAGTCCTTTCCCAGAGACGAGACACTGTTATCAGCTTAGAGCCAACCCCTAAAACAATGATTCTCAACCTGTGGGTTGCAATCTCTTTGGGGGTCCAATATCAGATGCCCTGCAGGCCAGATATTTATATTACAATTCAGAACAGCAGCAAATTACAGTTACAAAATAGCAACCAGATAATATAATGGTTAGGGTGTCACCACACCATGAGGAACTGGATTAAAGGGTCACAGCATTAGGGAGGTTGAAAACCACTGTTGTAGAACGAAACTGTTTCAGTCAATCGAGCCCTTTCAGATCCTGTCATAGATCGTTAACAGTTTGGTTTTGGTTTTTTAAATAAATATATAAAAGTGAGGGAGGAGCGACTGCCTCAGTGCTTAAGAGCACTTACTGCTTTTGCAGAGGACACGTGACTTCAGTTTCCAGCGCACACGCGGTGGATCACGACTCTCCGAAGCTCCGTTGCCCTCTCCTGACCTTTGCAGGATTTTGCACACATGTAGAGCCCGTAACTCATAAACGGGCACAGGCACGCTCAGAAGTAAGTAAACAAAGAGCGAGTGAATGGCTAGTGCAAAACTAGCGTAAGACTTGCTGCAGAAAGCCCTTGAAACAGCCCAGAGCGTGCTAAGAAGGCCGTTCTTTTATTTTCATTGCCGTCTGCGTTTATTTCTCCATTGCTCACCTAGATGGACTCTAGGAAGAAGGCCTGGGAATTCAGAGGCAGGAGAATGGAAACTCCTAAGAGACTGGAGCAAGGCCAGTCCTCTGTAGATTGTGTTTTGTTTCTTTCCACCCTTCCACTCCGGGCTAACCTCCTGCTGGGGCCCTGTGCGTCCCTGGTGAACAAACCATTCTCCTGTCCAGTCACACCCACCTCTCTGCTGAGCAGGGACCAAGGGTGGCAGGAGACAGAGATTTCAGCAGAGTTCACCATTTTGCATTCCATTAGGGCTGCTGTTTTGTTTTGTCCTCCCCATCCCAGCTTTCTCCCTCTCCCTCTTTTCTGTGTGGTTGCAGCTTTTAAAGACTTAATTAGAGCAATAAAAAAAATACCAATTTCGCTTCTCCTTCCCCCCCTCCCTTTTAATAACAAGTAAAAGTTGGGAGGCAGCTGTGGGTGCCCGCTATCTAAAAGCTGCTACCAGTCTGAAGTTTCATTTTTCACCGCTTCCAGGCACATTTGAAAATTAGTGCTGACATGTGCAAATGAGTTCGCGAGAGAAGAAAAAAACACGCCTAGTACAAGGTGCTCAGAAGATTAGGGTGGGAACGGAGCCGACTTCTGAGGGAGTTCCCACTCACGGCAGCGGTGAATGACATTTGGGTCCTCCTGTGGGTTTCTCTAAATGGAAAGGCTTCTGGGTTTTCTTGGAGAGGGCAGACTGAATGGCCTTGAGCCTTCCTCTTCTCTTGGGGTAGCTTTCTGTCTAGGGCAAGCCCTTATGCCGTTCCCAGAGCGGGAAGCTTCCTGTCTAATACTCCGCTAAGTGTGAGATTGCCCATTCATATGTCCTGACAAGGGATTGCGGGAGTTTTTCATTAAAATTAATAGTAAAATCCTCAGATCATTCAAATATTTCTTTACAATGCTTGGATTAAGAAACATCAGTTGGAAGCTAGGACCATGTAGACATACATAGGATACATACGTATGCATGTCATATGCCATACACATATATTTTGGGGCCTTTTTTTGAGAAAAGAAAGAAGTCCAGTCAAGACCAAGGTGATGAAGAAGAAGAGGAAACTGGAAAACCTGCCAATAAGGCATGGAGATGACAGGAGGAAACTGGGAAGGGATGTGGAAAGGGAAGGATTGAAAGAGTCCCTTCAACTGGCCCAGCAGCATGGGATGGCTGTCATACGGAAGCACCCTGCCTGGGCATCTGCTAGCTTTCAGGTCTTCTCCAAAATCCATGCCTGCTCCCGCCCCGACCCCGGCCTCCTTGCTCTGGTCTATCTGTCCAAGCTGAATCCACTCCCCATCACCTCTGTTCATGACTCTCTTCTCGCCCATCCTTCCACACCCTCAATCATTGGTCAGAGGCTGAAGTCAAGGGCCAAGCTTTCAGTGTCAAGACTACACTCTCTCACTTGCTATGAAGGGAAGTGACCTAGAGGCGTCCCTGTCTGTTACTTCAGTCCTTCATTTCACGGCCATCCTGATGTCCTTCCCGGAGCCTGCCAATCGTGTGCTTTGTCATTGCCCGTGCTGTCCGGAGACGTCATAGGAGTCACGTTAGTTACTGCCTCAGTTTCTGCATTCGTTTTCTGGTTGCTGTGATTTTATATATATACATATATCCTATATATATATATATATATAACCCTATATATATTATATATAACCCTATACATCTGTTATATATCTCACAGACACAACGCAAAGCTGGGAAGATTTGTGTCGACTCATGGGGTTGCCAACTCCAGTCGTGGGCGGCAACTCCGGTCATGGTCACACCCCCATGCTTGAGCAGAAATCCTGGAGGTGGGAAATGCCACAGAAGGGTTTCTTCATCTCAAGAAGGGAAGGAGACATGGAGAGAAAGAGAGGGAGGGAGAGAGAGGGGGAAAGAGGGACGGAGGGAGAAGGGACATTGATAATATAGAAGAGGAGCTAGGGCAAATCCAGCCCTCCATGGAGTCATCCCTAATAACCTGCTTCCTCGGAGCAGAACACTTTTCAAGTACGAGTCTATCAAGAAATCAATCTGCTGATTAGATCACAGCCCTCAGGATCCAATCATCCCCCACAAAAGCCCATCTCCTGCAGTCAACCCCCTCCCCCACACCCCAGGAAATGAGCCTCTGGGGACTTTCACTTCAAGTCACAACAGACTGGAATGGTCTTTTAAAATCCAATTAGTTTTCACGTCGTTTTGCTTATTCTGTTTGTGGGTTGTGAGTCTACAGGTTGGGAGTTGTGTGGGACATATCTCCGGACCCATCTGCTATGTGGATATAAATACCCGGGTACAGCCAAATAGCCAAGGAGAACATAGCCCAGCTCACATGGTAGCTGCGACCCAGCACCGCCCTTTAGCTGGGCCTTCATTTTATTAGCAGATAATAAACCCAGCCAAAAATGCTCTAATGTGTTTACATTAGTCAACAGCCTGGGAATAATTCTAATTATTATTGAGTTTAGCATTGTGACTGTAGTACCATCTTTTTTTTTTTTTGAATTCCTGGAGAACTATTTAAGATGCAAATGATTTTTTAGCTTTATGAATAATTGCTGAAAGGGAAGATGCATGGTTAATTGACCCCTCCCTTGCAAAAACACCCATGTGCACAGGCAAGAAAACAGCATGCTCACTTGAAAGTGCAGTGCGATTTCTCTAAACAAGGAATTGATTAGCAGTTAAGTGTACAAGATGCAAGGCACAGCTGGTGGCAGCTGCTCCAGGCATGCTGGGCGACCACAGGCCTGACCCCATGGACACAGTTGGGCACATGAATGCTGAATGCCCACTGAAAGGAGTGACTGGGACACAAGATTAATCTGCACACAAGATTAATCAGAAGGAGACAGACATAAAAAGGCGAAAAAGCTGGGCAGTGGTGGCGCGCGCCTTTAATCCCGGCACTTGGGAGGCAGAGGCAGGAGGAGCTCTGTGAGTTCGAGACCAGCCTGGTCTACAAGAGCTAGTTCCAGGACAGGTTCCAAAAGCCACAGAGAAACCCTGTCTCAAAAAACCAAAAAAAAAAAAAAACCAAAAGAAGAGGCAAAGAAAGCCATGGATGGAAACAGATACCAAGCAAGCATCCAAACAGCAGATCCCATTTCTCCCCAAAATATCATGCTCCAGCTGCTTCCAGCAGGCACGTGGGAATATGGGGCCCAGGACAATAATGAGTTGGATCTCAGGGGATGGTGGTCTTCGGAGTAAGAAGAAATCCCGGTGAAGGGAGGAAGGTGGCTGAGCTACCTGTTCTACTATAGAATCGGGGTCAGGATGCAGAGCCCAAGTTTTCTGGAGCCGATGACCTATGGGAGCTGCCTAGGGACCGCGTGAGTCAGAGCTTGGACGTGTGTTACCAGAACAAGAAATATAAGAGATGGGCCTAAGGAGCGAAGCTGGTCCTCACACTCCGCCGAGTGTCCAGGCATGCATGCGCAGTTCCCAGGCACAGCCAGTGTGAACCCCCCATCAACTTCTTCATCGGTAAACTCGTGCGAAGCCTCTGATCATCAAGGCTGGAGAACCCTGCCCTGGGGAAGCCCAAGCTGTCTCCTGTGGGGATGTCAGCCAGCTGACTGCCATTCCTGCCAGCCGCAGAAAACTGTTCCAGAGGTTTTCCCTTTGGCTGAAAGCTTTCTCTGCTGCATAAGGTTTGGGTGATCGGCGGTCAAAAAAAACGCACCAGAGGTTCAGAGTCAGATCTCTGAATTTGCACACTTAAAATGCCCTGGCAATTCTAACTGCAACCTATGCCCAGGGGATCAGCTTCTTAAGCACAGGGCCAAGAACTTCCCTAATGGAACTTGCACGTATAGATGCAAATGTCTTTGTCTTGTATTATATTTTGCTTTGTTGTATAGCCTTTCATTATGTATAATTTGCCCTAACAGCATAAATAAAAAGATTTCAGAGAGATAGAGGTGCAGAGACAAAGCCATTAAAATGGACATGACGTGGTCTTAAGTTAAGGACTTTGCAAGGCGATTGTCTAGAGTCTCATTGCTAGTCTTTAGCGTGTGCAGCACGGTGCTTGGCTCAAGGCGAGTTTGGTAAGAAACTTCCCAGAAAAATCGCCATGTACCTAACAAGGGCATTCTCCCTCAGTCGTGGTAGCTTGCTCTTCAGCAAGTAATTTACAACGAACAAGAAGAAACACACACAAATCGCAATGGTTAGTAATGACTAGACCACCATACTGCAGTTTTGTGGATAGGATGGTGAGTTGTATAATGGAGTTGATCACACTTTGGAAAGACACACACAGTTGACTAATTAACCAATGAAAGTCACGGCAGTACGAAAAACAGAAGTTATGCGGGGCTTTGAGAATCCGGACCCCATGTGTTGACGTAGTCCGTAGACGAGCAGGGGAGGTTCCATTAGGACATGGGGGAACAAATGACAAGAGTGAGTGCCCACAGAAGTGGGTCTGTTCTCCCTGGGGAGAGTAGAGAGTTCACAGGCCTAGTCTTGCCCCTTCAAGGTTTCTGACAGGAGATTTAACTTAAGATGTGGCCCCTAACAGGATGTCTTGACCTAGGGTGTGGGGGCGTGGTGTTTTGGGTGTTAGGACGGTCATCATCTTGTCCACTACCTGGATCATGATAAAACAGTCTTTTGCTTTCTTCCTCTGTTGCGGATTGGGGTATTTAAAAGTCATAAGAAATAAACACGGGAGCATTCAGGATTCACTGGATGGCCCTCCCAGTACTTCCCTATGTCTCTGTATCTCTTGTGCATCTCTGTTTATCAGAACGAACATTTGTAATCCACACGCCCCTACCCTGGAACGTATGAACCCTCCGAGGTTGGACCCCTGACAGGCAAGAATGCCAGCTGGGAGAGAAAAGGGCGCATTCCAATAGTAACACTTATGAGAAAATATCGTGAGGCACGTTCATCTTAATTCTACTTCAGCATACAGCATTTTCGCCCTCAGTAAAGTGGCAGACACTTGTTGTAGCAGCCTGCGTCGTGTGTCCCATGGGGAATTTCTAGGGTAACAGTTGCTTCTTTCAATCATCCCCACTTCCAAAGATGTGTGCTATGCCATCTTTCTCCACCACCTATAGGTGCCCCACAATAGTAAGGAGGAGCCTGCTCACCTGCCTCTGCTCCTTTCTAGGGCCTTACCCCCCCTCAGCCCATCCTTACCTGCTCACCTGCCTCTGCTCCTTTCTAGGGCCTTACCCCCCCTCAGCCCATCCTTACCTGCTCACCTGCCTCTGTTCCTTTCTAGGGCCTTACCCCCCACCCCAGCCCATCCTCACCTTCTAACAGCATCACCTGCTCAGCTCATTCTGTATCCTTCGTGCCCTGAAGTTCAGGGAAACACATTTTACCCGTGTCTCAGCAGTGGGACTCTTGCGTCTGCTCTGGACATTGTAAATTCCATTCTTCTTATGCAGGTAGCATTCACGAAAATCTACTGTGTGCCAGGCTCAGCCTGCCAACACAAAAGGACAGTGGCTGACCTCGCAGTTTCATAGCCTCAACGAGGATGTGTGTAAATCAGAAAGTTACAACACAGTACAGAAAGATCAGAAGTGGGCAGCGATCATGAAAGCCAGGTCTCCTGGACACATCTTCACGCGACGACAAGTCTTTATTGAGACGGGGAGAAGAAGGTAGACAGATGAAACCTATGTGGTCTTTGCCCTTGGGGGACCTATAAGACTAAAGAAAAGCAACAAACGAAAGAGATAAAATTCATATCTTTTATATTACAAATAAGATAAATTATGATAGGATCAATGAATGAGACCAACAGGGATCGATAGGTTAAGAAGAATGGGGAGAAAAATGCCTGCTCGCGTTTGGTAGCTTCTACGAGGAGTTAGGTGTCCTAGATAAAAATCATCCACACTGTGTGCTTTAAAAGGAGTTCCATAGACTCAGTTACTCAAAGTGGAAAAATTAGCAATGCTCCAGGCTGGGTCTAAGACTGTTATAAGATAATGGGCATAAAGGCGGGGCGATTCCCGGCCTGCACAGTAGCTTCTCACAGCTTGCCTTTCTTGTTTCTTGTGTTACCGACCCATCTCTTGAGTTTCTCCTTCACTTCTGCGTTCCTTCGCTAAAACAGACCACACATCTCACAGCCTGCTGGGAAGGATGCTCCATGCGGTGCCAGCTGCTGCTCTGTATGGCTGGGAAGGTACTCACGTGATTGCCATTGTAATTCCTGGCACTGTTCATGGGTTTATGGTACCAGGCTGCCAGTCACAAGCAAGAGCTGAATGGGGACAACAGCAGTGGACACGCCAGAGTAGATGGGAAAAAGACCATGAGGTGTTGAAGAAATTCAAGTAACTAAGGAATGCTGAGACTAGGGAGTCAAAGTCTTCTCCGGAAAGAGCACGGCAATCGGTCATCTAATACCAAATGGCCAGTCCTGAAAATATACATACAAGTAACGGAATGTGTGTGTGTATGTGTGTGTTGGAGAGAGAAGGAGAGAGAAAGAGAAAGAGAGAGAGAGCGCGCAAAGACCTCAGCATGTAGCAAGAATTAACTAAAGAAAAAGGCCATAATTTTCAGAGGGCAGAAAGAATGTAATGGATAGTTGAGAGGTAGGAAATGGAAGGGGGAAATTATATGATTATATTATCATCTCAAAAATAAAATAAATGTTTACCACTTCCTGGAGAATAAACTGACAAGACTGGGCTTCAGCGTTCTGCATGGTGGACCACACCGGGCAGTGTCAATGCCATAACGAATGTCCTGTCATTCACAAAGGAATTCTACCCAGCAGAATAGTGGGTTGGCCCAAGAAAGGCCACTGTACACTAGATAAATTCACCTCTTCTTTCTGTGTCTCCACATTCTATTTTACTTACCTATGACTAACCACTATCCAAAAATATTAAATGGAAAATTTCCAAGGTAAACCAACCCTGCGTTTTAGATGGATGGCCATTCGAAACAGCACAAAGAAACCCCACACTGTCCTGTCTCAGATGTGAGTCATCCCTTTCTCCGACATGCCCACACTTCCTGCCCATGAGTCATTCGGTAACTGTCTTAGTCATCAGGTCATCTGCCACAGTGTCACTGCGGCTGTGGTCATGGATAGCTTGCTTTACTTTGTTATGCCCCCAAACTGCAAGACCAGAGGTGCAAAAGGCCTGCAGCAGGGAAAGACAGATCAGTCCTGCTGTTGGCAGTGCTCGGGGCAGCGAGGAAAGTATGGCACAGCTAAGAGTTGCCACTGTTGGAAGTCTTAGGCATCCGTCCTCTGTAGGCCACTGGGCAAAGAAGCCTGAGGACTCCGAGATCAGACATGGCTCCGAGGGTCCTTTATGTCATTCCACCTTTGGAACCCTCCCATTTGGACAGATTTCAAACTGCTCTCACACCCACTAACCCCATCGTCCTTCTGACTACCCTTGAGGTGAGCAGGAGGGCGGCCATCGTCTCCTCATTAACAGGAGGAGGAGGAGGATCCCATGCCGACCTGAATCGAGGGCTCACCTGTGGGCTGGATGCTGTGTATGGGACAAAGTCCTTAGTGATATTTGCAAGGCAACCAACCAAAGAGGTGAAAGGACTTGCTGAAACCCAGCCAGTTGGGGGCGCGGCTTCTCACTCCTAGCTCAGGGCTCCCCACTGCCATTGAAGTCTATTTCCTCGTTGCACAGACTAAGTTTTCCTGGCAACAAAGATGTCAGGAGTAGACTTTTGATAGGTGCTCAGCAGCCAGATCATTCTTCCTACGGAAGTCACAAATGGCTGCCCCTCCTCCTGCTGGAACAATGCAGCCCAGGAAGAAGTGAGATTCGCATTCAGCCTCTCTCTTCCTGTGCACAGCTGTGGGAAGCAGCTGCTAGCCTCCGCGCTACCCTCTTCCCCTTTCTCCCAGCTAATTGCTAGCAGCTAGTGGGGCTGCTATGAATACTGTAGCCTTGTCCCCTTGATCGGCCTCTGTCCAGCTGTTACCCCAGCCCTTCACGTTCAAAGATTCAGATTCCTCTGTTTGGATGGTTAATGGCAGACTTTTAATTGTGGAGCATCTCAAAAACCACCCCGACACTGCAATGTGTTGAACACAACTTGAAGCACTTGTAAGTGGGAATAAGGCTTAGAAATAATGATCACCAATGTGGCCTAGTTATTGAGGACCCTGGTACATACCAGCCCTCCTCCCCCGGGCTTCTGAATGTACAGAGCAAGGAGAGAGAGGGCATGGAGGAATGTGTGGCCTATGGCTAGATATCTCAAGATTACAAAAACCACTAAGCCCTAAATAAATATATACAATTATCTATCCTTAAACAGATGCATTTTGATTAAAATCCAGATGGCGTGGTTCTACTTTCCAGTTCTTGGAGTCTACAAAGTTCAGTGCAGGAGCATGACAGACTAGGGGGAAACAGCCCACGGACTTCCCTTTGTTTCAGCCCATCCTTACTGAAAAGGCGCCAGGTCAAATGCATAAGAACTCTGGTAGTTTTGTAACCCAGGCTCCCCACAGCTCACCCCTGCACACAGAGTCCTGCCCCCGCTCCAGTTTGGGAATCATACGACATCATCATATGCCGTCAGGTACTTGCACTCCAAGGAGCATGGGTATGAGGAAGACACCTGTTCAGGGTTTGCAGTTAGTCTGAGCAGGTGGTGTCTTACTCAGGCTTCTCTGGAAAGACTACACAAAGGGGATTTATTGGAATGTCTTACGGGCTGCAGTCTAGCTAACCCAGCAATGGCTCGCCGTGAATAGACAGTCCACGAATTCAGTAGTTGCTCCGTCCACAAGGCTGGATGTCTCAGCTGGTCTTCAGTATGTGCTGGAATCCCAAAGCAGCAGGCTCTAATGTCTGTAAAGGGATGGATGTACCAGCAAAACGAAGGCAAGCAGACAAAGAGCAAAATCTTCCCTCTTCCTTATATAGACTTCCAGCAGAAGGTGTGGCCCAGATGAAAGGCGTGACTTGTCTTCTCAATATCTGGATCAAAGGTGTGTGTCTTCCTATTGCCAAGGTCTGGATTAGACGTGGATTCCCCCACTTCAAACCAAGAAACGTCACTCACAGTTGGACCCTCCGTTTCTGGACTGTAGTTGATACCAGATGTAGTCAAGCTGACAACCCATGACAACCAAGCACAGCCATCACAGGGGAATGTGGATATATGAAACACCTAGCAAAATCTCAAGTACACAGCAAAGCAGCAATGAATAACAGCAATGATTACGACCGTCATGCTTGGGATGAACTACGTATAGATTCCTTTAAAACTGATAGACCATGGTACACACAGTCGAGCACAAAGTGCATATGGGTCTGGAATTACTTCCTTTCCTTGTGACTAAAGACATTGAAAAATGATCTAGGAAGTCATCAGCTTCCTTTGCTCGTCATCTTTCTGTTGACCTTATTGTTTGTTATGGGGCATGAATCCTTTCTGGTTACTGCCCATGAACATCTCCCAATCTCTGGGTACTGATCACATTCCAGCATTGTGTTTGACACCAACTAGAGTTAGTTTCATTGCTATTTTCAATTTTCCCAATATGCGCCCGAAGCATGGATCTGTTAGCAGTCACACTAATGTGGCCGCTGGAAGGCGGGACTTTGAGCAATCTGTTCCAATCTCCTGGTCACCCAGGTGTTTTCTGTTTCCTAGAGCATGTCCCCAACATTGGTCATATCTATATTCCCTGTTGCCTTAGTAAAACACTGTAGTTGATTATAATAAGGTCGTACCACACTAGCTCCTCTGCATGAGCAGGGAACAGGAATGGAACCCAGCAGCCAAGGGGAATCCAACAGCCAAGGGGAACCGAACAGCCAAGGCACTGAACACATTTCTACTCTGTATATACAGTACATGTGGCCATGCCCAGAGTAAGCTAATATCTTAAGGCTATTGGCTGAAGGAGCTCCCACAGCATCTCCTCCTTTTGTCTAAATAAAAGAGTTCTCAGCCTAATACAAAACTATATACAATAAAAACAAATTTAAAAGTATAAAAAATTATAATAGTAGTTTCTGCAGCAAAACACACTGACAGAAACAACAGAGGGGAGAAAGGGTTTAAGTTGGCTCCCAGTTCCAGGCTATAAACTATTGTGGGGTGGGGGAGGTGGCGGTTGCATCTTTGGATGCCTCTATGCATCCGTAGCTGAGAACAATGGATGTCTGTGTTCATTTTCTCCTGTTAATATAGTCCAGAATCAGCCCAGAGAGTAGGGTTCCCACTGACGGCATCTCTCACCTCAGCTGATCTATTCTGTATGATCCCCCAGAGAAATACAGAGACCAGAGGTCTACAGTCTACAGCTCATCAAGTTGACCCAAGATGAGCTGTCCAGGAATACCAAAATACGGATGCCTTCCTGGGTAAATGCTAAACTCTGCTGTTCATGCCTTACTCTAAATTTAATTTTTAAAATAGGAATTTGTAAGTCATGAAGGCATGGAATGTTGAGGTATTACTTCAAAAATCAGGCTTACTTCAGGTGGCTTGCTATGCATTTATACTTAGAAATTAGACATTCCATCCTGGTTCCTCCTCTCCTCTCATAAAGCGTAACGATTCGGCGCTGGGTGTCACTTTTACCCAGCACCCTTTGCTGGGTCATCAATGTGCCTAGTAAAGCCTTCTACTCACACATTTATGCCAATGATGAGAACACAACACACTCTTGCTCATTTTCTCTCCCTCGTCTTCTCTCTTGCTGATGAGGCACTACAATCTATAGAATCTATTAACAGTCTTTTTATAAGTCTGAGGAGGGTAAGAAAGCAAGAGTTCAGTGCAAAATAACTAAGCCCAGCTCTGCGATGTTAGGAAGCATTTCCAGATTTATCCTGCTGTGGGGAAGCGGCGATAAAGGGGCAGTAAATGCTTCTCTCGCATTTCCTTCTCACGCTGTCAGCAGAAGGCCCACACAGGCAGCTGGGGCTAGTGAATAGCTTGATGTCTCTAGGTGAGAGTATTCTTAACTAAGAAGGGGGAGCTGGATTTCCGGTTGCTGTGACCGAATACCCAACAAGAATCAAACAAAAGGCAAAGGGATTATTTGAGCTTACAGTTTAGAATGGATAGCGCCTAGCCAGGTGGTGAAGGCGAGGCAGCCTGAGGCAGATGGTTGGATTGCATCCCTCGTCAGAAAGCCGAGAGTGAACAGGAAGTGCATCCAGGCTATTAGATCCCGGGAAGCCACTTCCTAGAAGTTCTACAACCTTTCCAAAGAGTGCCACGGGCTGGGCACCAAGCATTCAAACACATGAGCTTATGGTAGCCATGTTACCATGTCAGCAAAAGCGTGGCCAGAAGATGTAAGTAATAGAGTCATGGTGACTTAACCTGGACTCTAGATCTGAGACACGCTCTCAGGATGGCCCGTATGCTAGTCTGCTCAAACCAATTTTTATTTTAAAAATAAATGTAGTAAGAGGTGCATGGGCTGCTTCCCGCCCGGCTCCTGGTGCAGTCGGGCTGTGTTTCCGGAATAACCACACGGAAATTGTATTAATTAAATTACTGCCTGGCCCATTAGTTTTAACCTCTTATACGTATTATTTTAACCCATTTCTAATAGTCTGTAAGTCACCACATGGTCGTGGCTTACCGGGAAGATTCTAATCAAAGTCCATCTTGGGCTGGAGAAAACATGGTGTCTGCCACACTTCCTTTCTTCCCAGCCTTCTGTTCTGTCTACTCCGCCCACCCAAGGGCTGCCCTATCAAAAAGCCAGTGCAGTTTCTTTATTCAACCAATGAAAGCAACCCAAATACAAAAGAACCCTCCTACATCAAATAAATCCATAAGCAATGATTATATGGACACAGCAGGATCCTAATTCATGATACGTGGGAGGAAAAGACAACAAAGCCATGACCACGACGGCAGCTCACCCCTCCATGCCACAGCTTCAAAGAGAGGAAGAGTGAAAATGCTGTATTGGTTTCAGGGAATCCACGGGGCTGTCACTCTTCAAACACAGCCACCACCTGAAGACTGGAGTGCTGAGAAAGACGGGCGTGACAGAGTTTTCTCTGCTGCGTGACTCTAGCTAAGTCTCCCTCTTCCCCTAAGCACCTGAGGTTTGCCACTTTTGTTTTGCTTGTTTGCTTGCTCTTCAGAGTGATGGCCCTGGTGTGTCTTTCTGAGGTCATGTGAGCAGAGGTGACACTTGGTGACTAAAGAACTTGGGGGTTGTGAGAACCGAGCACATTGAGGCAGGAGTCGGGCATAAGCTTAGAGCAGGGGCCCAAGGCCTCCACAGGGCCTTGTGCTCACACCGTGACTGTTGAGTTGGGTGGGGTTAAGGGGGGTCCTAAAGGAGAGAGTGACCAGGAAGCAAGAATAGCCACCGCGGGAAGCAATTAAGTGTCCCGTGACAGCAGCTATTCATCAATCTGCACAAAACTCTTTGAATATGTGAACGGCTTACATTCTGTCCCTGTGGCATTCATGTTAAATAGCTTGGGACTGAGGATTAAGTAAACTCAGCTATGACAGTGTTCAGCCTTTGCCCTCTTAAGGAGTAGGACACATTCAGAAAATAAGTTTGTCCTCTATGTTCCCATTCTCCAGTTGCCCAGCTTTTCTGTCTACACCAGGCCATCTCTGGGTCATTACTGTAACTCAATAGCTCTTCATACTTCAAAACAGGGATGCCAAGGTACAGACTGACTCCCAAAACAACTGAATCAAAGTACTCCTTCCTGTCTGCCATATAGTTTCACATTGCCTTTTGAATTAATAGCGTGACTGACATTTCCAAGACTATAATCCTCCCTCCCCCAGCCTCAGGTGGCTCAGCATGAGAGAAAGTAGAGACCATAAGAAAACAGGCCTGCAGCTGACCATGAGTGTGGCTGCCTGCACGCTTGCCCCTCCCTCCCTTCTGAGAGAGTCTTGGCTGTATACTTGAATCCGAGGAGGGAACAAGGCCCTGGTTAGTGGTCATCTATCAGGAACTTATCTTCTTGCTGTCGCCAAAGTACCTGACAGCAACTGAAGGAAAGAATTGGTTTTGCCTAACAGTCCAAAAAGATACTGTGTGTTTGGTGGTGGTGGTGGGGGGGGGCAGGTTGTGGACACAAGCGCTTGAGACCGCTGGTCACAGAGAATCCACAGATGGGATGCAGGCTGACAAATGGTGGTGGTTGGCCTCCTTTCTCCTTTTTAAGCAGCCAATGGAATGATGCCACCCACATGTAAAGGCAGGTCTTTGACATCAATTAACCTAATCCAGAATATCCCTCAAAGATACACCTAGACGGGTGTTTCCATGGTGATTATAAATCTCATCAAGTTGACGAAAAAGATTAGCCATCACATCCATAATGTCACCAGGGAATCTAAAGAAACACCAGTGCTACACACACACACACACACACACACACACACACACACACACAAGGTGGGGGAGGAAGGGAGGGAAGGAGGAGAGAGAGAGAGTTAAAAGTTCAAATGTTCTTGGAGAAGCCTTGTTATTGGGATTTTAAAAGCCCCCCTGGGTGCTTCTGATGGGCAGCAAAAGTAAAGAATTTGTCTGCGCGCATATGCGAGCTTGAGCCAGGCTCAATACTCTCCCTCAACCTCTGCTTCTCGAATGCTCAAAGTCAATCTGAATCTATATTCACCAAGGAGCTTCCTCCTAAGGAGAATCCATGAGAGAGTTGTCATAGCGACCCTGTGTTTATCCTTCTGCCTTGTTAGCAACCGAACTATTTGTGTGTATGTTTGGGCTTTTCTGTTGCTTTGTTGACATTTTAAAATGCGGAGAACTTCTCCGGCCAGAGCTCACAATGCGGTCACCGTAGCTCTGGGATCTGTGCGGAAGGAACAGGTGAAGGCCGAGTGAAGTCACTGCCTGATGAAAAGGTCCCCCTTTAGCTAAATTTCTCTCGTAGGTTTCTATACTCGCGAGGAACAGGGCTTTGCAAAGACTTTTTAACAGAACAAAATAGGCTGGCGTGTGTCCGATGGATGATTTCAGGGTAAGCAGAGCGAAATTAAGACTAGGAAGTAAGTCAGTCAGTGGCGGTGTTAAGTTTGACACGTGCTGGCTTCTACAGTAGATTTAACAACCCAACGCCCAGAAAAGCAGTGGAAGACACGGTGAGGGTTGGTTAGTTTCAGAGGCAGTTCTGCCATTGCTGTCTCCATCTGGAGCCTGGGAAAAGCAGGTGCTTTTGGTGCTGCAGTTCCCACATCCTGTGTGACTCAGCCTGGGGAGCACGAAGGCTCCGGGAACAAACTTTAAAGGGTATGGCTCAAAATCCCACTGATTTCTTTCCGAGATCAGGAACCTTAAGCCTGGGACATAGACATGACTTTTTCCCTGTTACGCGGTGAGGAGCTGTGTGTCCGACAGAGTGTGAACTTGAACCATGCTCACCGGAAACCCAGAACAGGCGTCTCTCCTATGTATCATAGCCCATGAACGGGAAGCCAGTCCTGCTGCGAGCTGTAAGAAAACTCCCGCCCAGGATTACAGGGGCGTGGCAGTGGGGTTGGATGGACAAGCCCAGGTGCCTAGGGTCAGCACGGGTGATTTGGGGTACCATTAGAAATCTAAACTCTCCTTGCTTTCTGCTCTGCCGTCCTGAGCTTCTTTAGGGGAGTTGCCTGACTATCCTCATCACCTTTTCTATTTGTTAACTGTGAACCTCAGTTGCTTCACCACCCTATGATCAATTTTCCTATCTTTTCTAGGAACCGGTATGAGATTGAATTAGTGATCGGTCAAAGGGGCTTACAAACCATCTGTCTTAGAACTGGAGCTGGTTTTCACCTTAGTTTTATTGCTATGGTTGTAGGTTTTAATGTTACAGGCATGGTGCTTCTTTGGTCTATTTGTTCATGAAATGAAGACGGCATGCACACCCAGACTACAGTAGGAGATCCCATGCGTGATACTGGCTACAACACCATCCTAACAAAGCACCGAGCTTCATAAAGAAAGGGGGGTTAAAGGATACTAAGTAGGCAACGCTCGCTCCAGTAACATCGGGACTAGCCAGCTTCTCTGTGAATTTGAGGCATAGTACCAACTTCCCTGACTCTTTAGTCTTGTTAAGTACTGTTTGAGATAAGGATCCCCGCTCATCTGTCTAACGCAAAGGTGTTCGTTAACTCTAATGACGAAGTCAGAGGACACTTGGTCACCTGCAGACTGATCTGTAAACATCTCATTATCCAACCAATTCATGGAGTAAGAATTCAACCTTTGCCCAAACACCGCCACTGAGGCTTGAAAGAATGCTGACCTAGGAATGAGAATGAGAATGGGTTTAAGTCATTCCATGGTTGGGAGGAAGGCATGTGTTTGGGAATGGCAGATTCCATGTGGACTTTCTCTTCCTACCTGAAATGACCTACCTAGGGGAAAATATGTTACTCTAAGGGGAAGGCAGTCAACCCTGTAAGTAATAGTGTCACAGGAAACTATCGTCTTGACAGATTTAGTAGACAAAGGCGTACTCCATGTCTCTTAAGGATATATAGGAAATGATCTTACGGCCATTGAAAAATCTAAGCAGAAATGTTCATGTCTTATTAGGGTTGAAATAATTAGCAAGCTATGTGCATGGAGTGCATGAATATATCAAGATGTCTGTGTCTATCCATGTACTTCGTATGCACAGGTTTTATACTACATGTGAATATACACTGTATACGTCTACAAATCTCTTCATATATATACAGGGTATACCGGGTGATCATATGTGTGCTCACAAGAGCATCACGGCTATAGTCAACTGTCTTGAATGCTGTTCTTAAATCCAGCTTTCATATTTAAAAACACTGCTGCCCAGAGAACACTGTGGCTTTCCCTGGGATGTAATGACTTGCCTGTCACTAGAGGAATCAAGCAGTTTCCAAATAGCCACTTGGCAGCACTGTGGTAGAAAGAATTCAAGTTGCAAAGGCTGGAAGGGGGTGAGGGAAAGGGGAAGACGCAGATTAAATGACCCTGAAGAAGACTTTAAATTTGGCAAGCATGTAAGTGGATGAACTACTAGCTCTCTTGGTCACATAGATATAAATCTATTTCTCATGCTATAGATTTATGTCATATTTAATAGAGCATCTATTTTGCACATTTTTCTGTCTTGCGTTATGTTCTACTTTCTGAGCTAATTGGCGAAAATCAGGTCTGACTTCCTTGAAGTGAAAGAGACAGTAGAGATTCATTTAGTGTAATCACCTCACAGATTTCACCCAAGTTCCAGGACAGTCTAGACATAACCAAGGTCATTTGTCTAGACTACCTTAGAGAGTCTTTCCGGTTCCTCTTTCTCAAGCGTGTTCCAAAATGGGGATTCTTTTGAAAGGACTCTAGCTTTGAGCGTGGCCCCCGATAAACAAACAAACCTAGCGGGCAAGTTCACAGAACAGTGAGAACAGGAAGAAATGTTTCCAGGTCCAAGACCTTGCAAAATTAACAAAGTCGGACAGTCTTCTGGCACTGTGGGTATTTTCCAGACTCTATCCGTTTGACAAGTGCCTGGGAGACACAACCTAAGAAAGGACAACTCTGACCCGCTTTGTGGCTTTAAAGGTTCAGTCCTTGATTACGTGGCTCTATCCCTGGGGCCTTCGGTGCAGAGGAACATGGCGGAGGTGAAGACCAAGTGGAATAAAGATGGTGATGGTGATGGCCTTAAAAACATAGACAGACAGGAAGAGACCAAGATAAGAATACACCCTCAGTGGCACCTCGAGTGACTCACTTCCTCCCACCATGCTCCACCTTCTCTTTCAGCAAAGCCCACCAGTATGTCCGGATGGTAAACTCGTTAATACATTCATTAGCATTGATCAGGTCACACCCTGCATCCAATCCTCTTCCCAGGTCTCCTCACAGACACGCTCCTGGAGGCCTCCTAGTATCTCCTCATTCAACCAAGTCAACCAATCAGCTTAGCCACCGCTGGAGGACCTCCCCCTGCAGCAGGCAGCTGGAGTCACTGCGAAGGGCAGCCCTACAAGGGCTGAAGGCATCAAAGGCAAAGCCAGCTGCAGACTGAAGTCTTGGTATGCTCACACAATATAGAGTTCCTTCTCCTTCGTCTGGAGCCCACTCAAAGCCAGGGGCTGTGCTAACTCTGCTTCCTTCAGCCCTTGAGTACTAAGGATGAATAAAACCTTAGCCATACTCACCATGAAGCTTCCGCGGTCACCAGGGAATCGTCACTGCAGATAAGAGAAGACGGAATGGTGCGTGAGGTGTCTGCATGGCTCCTACCTAGAAGTGACATTTGTCACTTCCCCGCTCATTCCACTGGTTAGAACTCAATCACGCAGCCACTGACGCCGCAGGGGAGGCAGGAAAACAGTTCAGCACTGTGCCCAGGAGAAAACTTCTTGAAGAGTTGTGGTCAATACCTCGCTAGTCGCCACCACAGTGAGCGTGCGGTCTAAGGCATCAGCAAGACCCGTTGGACTCTTCCCTGCACCTTGCTAGCTCAATGCCGTTTTATTGGTGCCCTTTCCCCTTGGATAGCTAACTTCACGAGTCCTCAGTTACTCTCCTTTGTTGCTACACAATCCATGCCCTTCTTCAGTCCACGGTCTCGGTTTTCAACCTGAAGAATTGCGGTTTGGCATTTTACAGCATTTTCTAATGTTCTGCTGGAAATCCTCCGCGTTGTCTTTCTACTTGGATGAGCTCCTCGGTACAGCTAATTTAAATGCTTCTGTCTTCTAACTCCATTATCTGGATCCCCAGTAGGCCTGTTGCTTCTGTGTATCGATTCTACTGATTTTCAGTCAAGTCTCTTGTCTCCTCTTCTGCCTGATTATCATTTTTTAATGCTTGTCCTCATATATAAAACACTGTAGATTTAATTTACATCCAACATAGCATAGTTGGTTTTTTTTTTCACTCCAGAAAATATATACATTGGCGGCTGGTAAATATACTAATATGCATTCTTACTTGGGACCAATCAATGTGGGATTAAGAGATGTTGGAGGTAGAATTCATTTCCTTGGAAGATGAGTCTATTTCTGGTTCTCCCTTCTTTCATGGATAAAAAAGAATTTTTTTAGCTTCTCTATTGAAATTAAAAAGGTTTATGACAATGGCATCCCCAAGCTTAAGAGCCTAAACCCTATTGTTTTGCTCTCTTAGTTCGATAATCCTGTTTGAAGTTGAATTGAAAATTTCACAGTTTTCTTAGATCATGGTTTCGGGGGCAGAGGGCATTTATTGTGGGGAGGCTATCCCCAATACAGAGCATTTTCTTTCTATTTTCTTACATCTTAGATGTAAGATTTTGAAATCTCTACTTATTTCAACAGGTTTATTTGTCTGAGCCCAGCTCTCATAGTTAGGGTAGCTACCCGTCCTTGCTTCCCTTAGCAACCCCCTGTGGCCGTTTTATCAGATTCTGTGTCTACATTTTTCTTTCTTAGATTTCAGCCTCTCACCCAGTACACTTATTTAACCATTTATTTAACTTATTGCTGCCTTATTTAACCAGTTCCCTTACTGATGAAAATGACTTAGTTTGATCACGGTTTTTCAGGGCGAACATTATGCATACAAGACTATGCCTAGGAGATGAATATTCCAGAAATAGAATTGCTATTTTGTTATCAAATGATCTTCCTGGAAAAGTCCGGTTTGCCTTTCTACCACTTGGGTACCGAATGCTGCTTTCCTCATCAACTTGTCCCTACTACAGCATGTCGTTCCAGATTGACGTTGAATGTAGCCATTCTAAACTGCCCTCCAGGTAGCCTCCTCTCTCTCCCCCGTCTAATCACATATGATGAACACATGCATTTATTAATCACGGTATCTGATCATGTCAATTTCCTCTCTGAAACTGCTGCCCACCTCTACCTCCTTACAGGCAGAGGATGACCACATTCACAGGAACTAACACTTCCCCCCATGACCCTGCCATCCCCAGTCACTCAGGCAGTGCTACCCACCAGCACATTCATGATTTCTTCAAGGCGCTCTACAGCTGCTCCTCCATCTCTCCGGGCTCCTCTTTGACGCATATGGGGGAAGACAAACATCCACAGCCCGCTCACATAGGAGCCATTCTTTCCAGAAAGTCTCTTAGAAGGGTTGTCCCTCTGCCCGGCCACAGGATTGACCATCAATGGCCCCTGCTGTGTTAGTCAGCTTTTGAGCCCTGTAATAAATACCCTGAGAGGATCCATGGAAACGGAAGAAATATTTATTTCCATGCACGGTTTCTGAGGCTCCCACCTATAGTCACGTGGCCCATTTCTTTGGTCCTGTGAGGGCAGAGTGTATTGTGGGGGTTGGATACGTGGCGGAGGAGGCAGCTCACCACATGGCAGGCAGCCGGGAAGCTGAGGGTGGGGTGGCTAGGTTGAGTCTCAATGTCCCCTGCAAAATGGACTCCCAGTGGTTCAACTTCCTCCTAATAACCTCCACCCCTTAATGCTTTTACAGTATCAGGTAGCACTATCAGCTGAGAGCAAGCCTTCAACACACACAGACACACACTCACACACACACACACACACACACACACATTTGGAGGCTGCGTTAAATGGAATCTTAGCACCTTCCTTAACATCATCCCTTCCTTTCTAAACACTCCTCTTGTAACACGCAGACCGACACATTGCGCACCGAAAGTCTTCCTTCTCCACCACTGAGATACAAACTGGTGAAGGAAAGGAGCCCATCTTGGTCTACCCCACTTCTGTGTCCGCTGGCACACTAGGCACAGAGAAAGTGCCCAGGAAATGCATTTTCAAATGTAGGCTGTTTCACCTCGGTGAAACACTCCCAGCACAAGCGTTTGCAAAACAACCTCCGCCTTCCCATGACTGGGAAATCTTCGGGCAAAGTTCTTTGTGACCTAGATTTAACATTCAAATCGCTGCCTGGGCATACAGAGCCCCCAAGAGGGAAACAAAAGTTGTTTGAGTTATTTGTTGGAACCTAGATTTTTGGCAACAGTTTTCCCTTCAACACCTAAAGCCATTTGTGTTCGGGACAGTATGTCCTCGGTGAAAACCAGAATTTGCTGGGAATTGAGAGCCTTAAGCTCTTGATGAAAAGCGTTGTGTTTGGCAGCCCTGATTTTTCAGCTGCCATTGAAATCAGGCAAAATTTTGAGCCTCTTTTAACCCCGGGCATAGGACCGTGCATGCATTTCCTCTTCGTGTAGCACTAATAAGACACCGTGGACTTTTAATGGACATTTGACAGGCAGGGTTCTTACCCAGTTAGTAGAAAACAGAGGAGAAGAAACGGATAAGTGATTTATCTGCTTTGGGAAACAGATCTGTGTGCCTACCACGGGAATATTTTATCACCCCGCGGAGGCAACATTTTCAGCCTATTTCAATGCCAGGTAGCAGGGGACCCAAGGGACTGTGACAGCACCAGCCGTGATTGCAGCGTGTGACTCACCTTCTCCCCCAAGGGACTCTGATCTGCTATGCCCCGATGGCTCATCCGTTCAGTAGCCCACATGACTGGATTCTATTCGCGAATAGATGTTCTCATCTAGGCAGCAAAGACAACATCCATCTCCCCTGATGACCAGAGGCACGATCATGACCGTGGTAAAGATGGCTTCAGCATTGCGCGTTTGGATTCAGTGCCATGCTTGGGTGAGAGGAGCCTGAGATGGCACGGATTTTAAAGGTCTTAACAATTCTTGAATTTTCTCTACAACACCCCCACCAAGTGGTTACAGCACCATTACCAAAGTTGCTCTCCCGATTTTCTCACAGCCTTTCCTCCTGAGGTACAACCGCTTCATTCACATCAACCCAGAGGAAACTTGTCCCTTAGTTATTTCTACATGGAAACCCTTGGGCAAAAATCATAATTTTCCATTGGGTTTTTGTTCTTGCTTATTCTGTGTGAGAAATGCCTGTGCCTGGAAGAGCCCTCTCATTTATGCGTTGAATCATCCATTCTGCCTTAAGCTTCCACGCCAGTTTTGAGTCTTCACCGTTTGGGGCACTCACTATTCTGAGAGTGTCCAAGACACAGTTTCAGGTGTTGTTAAAAGGCCCATTAAAAGACTGCATTACTTGATGAAGGTGCATAGTCAGGACCGGGAGAGGGGAGGACTAGGTCTCCCATCCATGATTAAATGAAGCGTTGGGTGGCATCTCCTCTCTCTGCTAGTGCAGAAATTTCTGGGACTTGTTTGTCTGCCGTTTCAGTAGAATGAGCTATCCCTACATTAAGTCATAATCCTACAGAAACTTCCTAAGCCTCTGTTCACCAAGGAGGACCTCTGTGTGGACTTCTAGAAACTCTCCTGATTTACTGCAGTGGGAGTGGTTGACGATAGAATAGAATTTTTTTTAAGGTGATGGTGTTGATTGAATACATAGCAGGAGGGTACTAGTCTGTATGAGTGTGCATGCAAAGGCCATGGTGTTGATTAGATCCGTATCAGGAGGGTACTAGTCTGTTTGAGTGTGCATGCAAAGGCCATGGTGTTGATTGGATCCGTATCAGGAGGGTACTAGTCTGTATGAGTGTGCATGCAAAGGCCATGGTGTTGATTGGATCCGTATCAGGAGGGTACTAGTCTGTATTGTGCATGCAAAGGCCATGGAGCAACCGTGAGTTCTGTCACTCAGGAGCAATACCCCTTCTTTTATGAGACAAGCTAGAACCTGGTGCTCACTGATTAGGCTGGACTGGCTGACCATTAAATCATGGGCATCCTCCTGTCTCCACCTCCCCAGCAATAGAATTACAAATATATACCTCATATTTGTTACTGTTATGTGTATGCATGAAGAGAGAGAGGCTGGGAGAGAGACAGAAGCAGACACAGTCACACACACAGGAAGAGAGAGACAGAGACAGAGAGATGGGGAGATCATAACTTTCAAGGGTCAGATCTTTCCTTCTACCCTGGGAAGAAGGGTCTCGCTGTTTCTGATCTTCTGTGTGCTCCCGGCCAGCTGGCGCTCTAACCATCCAGGCAGTTTCTGTCTCTATCTTCTATCTTGCCGTGGAGTTTAGGAGGGCCAGGATTTCAGATATGAGCCAAGACCTACGGATTTTTTGAGGACTCCCAGGATCTACCTAACTCAGGTTTTCAGGCCTGTCTAGCAAACGCTTTTTCCCAACCGAACCATTTTAGCAGCCCCACAGCGAGCTGTCTGCACAGACTCCCGAGTCTGAAGTCTGATGTTTCATACATGAAGAGCTGAAACTTTGCAGACTGAGCTGTCTCGCCAGCCTGTGCTTCCGCGTTTTATTTGCTGTGCATGGTTACAAGAATTATTTGGTTTCTCTGAGCCACAGAGTCTCTACATAAAAGTGGGGATAATCGCAGTCATCATGCTTATTGAAAATTAGCGATAATATATACAGAGTTCAGCGCAGTTTCTGGGAAATAGCAGGTGCTTCATAAATAATTGATTGAATTATTTGAAGAATGTTCTTTACCTCGTAACTCGGTTCCAATTCTCAAGCTGTCACAAGATGGGAAAGCTTGGCAAAACCATTTGACTCATAGTCTCCTTTTTAAAACTGGGTAACAATTGGTCCTGTCTCCCAAGTTGGTTTTTATTTGGTGAACAGAGACATTGTAGTAAAGTATCTCTCTCGCTTCATTATATATGATAGACAGCCTTAAAGAGTAAGATGAACTCTTTTTAATGCAGCTCCATGTTGCTACCACGGTGCCTGGCACACAGTGACACCCTCCCCAATGCCCAGTTCACAGTATGGATGTTTGCCTCTCTTTCCTATCACTTCCACATACATGACCAGGGCACACAGTGCTGTTCCATGGTGACAGTGACCTGTAGAGGTGGAAATGGACAGGGCAGTGGTAGCCCTTCCTGCATCATCAGCTCGGGCCCTCAAGAACATCTCGGTGTTGAACAAGAGACATGGTGCCAGTAGCTAATTGGATACGGCATTGCGAAGCATGTGTTGGGGCTCCCAGTGGAATAACTGACCAACTCTCTAGAGGAAGGAAGCATGGTTTTCAAAGAACAGTGCTTGACAAATGCAGAAGAGTTGGTTGGGCAGACGTAGCAGAGAAGAGCGCGTTTGGGAGGCAGCATCTACCCACAGGGTCGCAGGGTTGCAGGAAACAGCATGCTTCATTCAGAGAATTGCTAATGATTCATAAGATTGAAACAAAGAATAATTTCAGGCAAGAGAAGTCATGTGACCAGGCATGAAGAGACTCAGATATTCTGTTAAGGAGTTTGGATTTGATGCTCTACTCCATGGGTGGCTGTTCAAGGCTATTGCTCAGAAGAGGACCTGTCTGATGAAAAAGAAATATCCTTCCAGACTTTGCAGAGAAATTGAAATAGGAGCAGAACTGGTGCTTGAAGGCCCTCGGTTATTTATCTCCTCGTGCTCCTAATATTTAATGCATCTAAATTATCTGTGCACAGATTGGGTGTTCACCATTTGGCAATAAAACTTCAAAAGGAATTGAATTTTCTTTCTTTTCCCAGTGCTACCTGGAGAAATTTTAATAATAAATAAAATTTAAATCACCAACAAAAGTCCCCCTTCCCATTACCTAAGTCATCAGCGTATTATGGGAGATGCCACTTACTTTATAAGGCAACAGAAGTTGAAGTATTACCCAGCCCATGTGGTTCCTATAATGTTAAAGACCAAAGACAGGTGAGAAGAATGTAGCTTATGAGATTCAATTAATTATTTTGGGCGCCAAGTGTGAGATTCAATTAATTATTGCCCAAGCCAGCTATCTTTCAGACCTACACTTTAATAGGAGTAAGGAACACAAGCAGATTTACAATACCAGGCCCTGGATCCGTGCTTCTCCGAAGATGCTCACCAACCCACAATCCGCAGGGAGAGAGAGCTTTCCCACGTGAACCCAACCTTTTATACCTAATTGGGACCTGATGGTCCAACCCTGAATAATTAGCTAATGGCTAATGAGGGGCGGAAAAATTAGCTAATGGTGGGGTGTGGCTATTAGCCTGATAGGCTAAAACCGTTCCCCATCAGTAGCTTGCTGGGAAAGTGCTTACCTAACATGTACCAGGTCCAAGTACATGTTGGTGCATCCAATCTCCAACACCACAAACAGAGCATTCTGATTGACGATGCATGTTGGAATCTCAGCACGTGGAGAGTGCAAGAAGAAGGATTGAGTTCAAGGTCAATCTGAGCTTCACAGGGGAACCTCACCTCCAGCACACGCGTGCGTGCACGTGCACACACACACACACGCAGGCGCCCACACACAGATACACACAATCGCAGTTACAGATAATATTTGGTTTCACTATAGTGCTTTTTAAATGTTGTGTACCTATGTTTGAGAACACACAGTGTGTCAACTGTCTATGTCCGGCTTCTTTCAGCCCTCATCGTTTTGGTGTTTACTCTTTTTCTTAGGTACAGCAGACACCCCTTGCTTTAGTTGATGAGCACTATTCTAAATCTACTGTATTCTTTGCGCCAACGTTTGATGCTTCATTTGTGTGTTGATGGGTATTTGGCTCGCTTTCAGTTTGGGGTTGTTTCAGACAAATGACTACAATCAGTCATCTTAGACAAAAGTGTGTAACAGCGAGAAAATAACGTCAAGTGGCATTCCTTGCCTTCCGCCTTGTGTGAAACAGTCTCTTGTCCATTGCTGTGTGTTCTATGAGAGTCTTCTTCGCGCTTCCAGAGATCATCCGGTCTTAGTTTCCCATCTGACTGTAGGAAAGCTGAGGTTCTGAGTGTTCATCTGGTCTTATGTGGCTTCTGAGGATGTGCACTGCGGTCCATGTGCTCGCAAAGCGAGCTCATTACTTATTCTGCCATCTCCCTGGTCCCTTGTATCTAGATGCTAAACATACTGTTAACCGGAAGATACTGGTCCATCACACACATGGTACAAACATGCTTTGATTTCTAAAAGAGTGAAGGATTTAGTGAAAACAGTCATTGGGCTCCTCAAATGACATAGTCAGAGCAGATCCTTTGACCCTCTCCCTGCACTAGAGCGTGCTTCAGTCACTCGAGGAGACCTTTGAGGTTCCCAATGGACTTGCCAGTTTGGAAACAGAGCCTGTACGTTCTACACTGAACCACTGCGTTGATGCCTCTAGCAAGACTCTTTGTCTTAATCGGGATTTGGTTGCTCATGTCAGCTTTGAAAACACATGTACATTGGCATGAGAAAACATTTCCAAACCCTTGATATCCAATCAGAAGCCATTGAAATCTGCCCAGACAAACAGGTTCAGTAAGGAGAACGCAGGCGGGCATTTAACAAATATTTGACACCTGTGAACAAGGTGCCTTTTCTGAGCTCCCAGGCAGCAAAATCGCAAGGCAGTCCACAGCGTAAGAGTGTCTGCTTCGGAGAGAGTGACAGTGAGCAGACACATCAGTCCTGCTGTCTCAGCAGTGTGAAGACACAGAGCATGTTTGGGGTGATGATGGATGATGGAAAAAGCAAGCCATTTCTTGGGATGGCTTTCCTGGGAACAGTAAGTTCTAGACCTTCAGAGTGAGGAGTTAGCTTCTAAAACACCTCGAAGGAAAACCGTCAGAGTAGAGCATGCGAGGCTGAAAGCCCTGACATAGCAAGACATTTGGGATATTTTCTTTTTTTTAATTATTTTATTTTATTTTATTTTGGTTTTTCAAGACAGGGTTTCTCTGTAGCTTTGGAGCCTGTCCTGGAGCTAGCTCTTGTAGACCAGGCTGGTCTCAAATTCACAGAGATCTGCCTGCCTCTGCCTCCTGAGTGCTGGGATTAAAGGCATGCGCCACCACTGCCTGGCTTCTTTTTTTAAAAAAATATATTTATTTATTAGTTTGCTTATTTATTTATTTATTAGGTATACAATGTTCTGCCTGCATGTATGCCTGCACCAGATCTCATTACAGATGGCTGTGCGCCACCACATGGTTGCTGGGAATTGAACTCAGGACCTTGGGAAGAGCAGGTATTGCTCTTAACAACTGAGCCATCTCTCCAGCCCCATTTGGGATATTTTCAAAGGCTGAAATAAGTGGAGGGGGGAGGGTATGTGTTGATGAGATTGTAGACGGAAACAGATGTGGACATGCGGGGCCACGCAGAGCATCACACGGGGGAGGCTGGGGTTCCTTCTGGTTGCCTTGGGAAAATACTAGTGTCAGATAAAAGCAGTGTGCTCTACTGTATCGTGTTAAATGACCCCCCCCAACTACCTTCTGCTAGGAAAGACAGGTGATGGGAGAGACCTGCAGAGGATGAGAAGAAACAACAGTTAATAAACCAATGCCACATCCCAGTATAAGGTGCGGACCCTTAAACAAAATAACACGGGATTGGCATTTGGATTGGGAGGGGATTTGAGCCAGCAGAACTTAGGAATGATGAATAATTAGACATGGGGAGGCAAGTGAGGGTGATATTTCTGTCTATGCAACTAAAAGGGGAGTGAGAACATTCCTCGGAAGGGCAGGGTCCCAGGAAATCTGTTTCACGGGATCGGAGGTGTGAGGAGTCTGTCTCAGTCCTGATGTGACACATGCCTGTCTCAGTCATGATGTGACACATGGCTGCTAAGAGCCATGCAGAGAAGCTGAGCAGGCAGATGGAATCAGCGTGTTACTGGTATTTAAAACTAAATGCAAATGCAAACTGAAGGGAAATACAGAGGAAAGAACGGGGACTAAGACTGAGCCCAAGGCTTGCCCATACTCAGGATCCTGGAAAAGAGGGACAACAGCAGGGGAACGGTTTAAATAGTCTTTAATGGAACTAGTAAAACAAACACGGTATTATCACTGGTGACCACAGGGGGGAAAAAGTGTTTCAAAGGTGGAAAAAATGAGCAATTGTGGGCATGTAATTCTATAACAAAATGGAATAACATAAAAATGCAGAATTGAGTGATGGCTCTTTTTTGTTTTGAATATTTTGAGACAATACTGTTATAGCTAGGTTGTGAGGTAGATTGATTCCCAATTTTCTGAGAAACTGCCACACTGATTTTCAAAGTGGCTGTACAAGTTTTCACTCCCACCAGCAATGGAGGAGTGTTCCCCTTACTCCACATCCTCTGCAGCTTAAGCTATCATTGGTGTTTTTGATCTTAGCCATTCTGACAGGTATAATATGTTATCTCAGAGGCGTTTTGATTGTCATTTCCCTGATGGCTAAAAATGTTGACCAGTTCCTTAAGTGTCTTTCAGTCATTTGCAATTTTTCTGTTGAGAATTCTCTGTTTAGAATTGTACACCATTTTTGTTTGGATTGTTTGTTAATTTGATGTATACTTTTCTTGAGTTATGTATTTTAGAGAACAGACCTCTCTCTGACGGAGGTTAGTAAAGATATTTTCCCATTCATTTTGTCTTAATGACTGTGTCCTTTGCTTTACAGTAGCTTCTCAGTTTCAGGAGGTCCCATTTATTAATTGTTGCTCTCACTGTCTGTGCTGCTGGGGTTATATTTAAGAAGTGATCTCCTGTGTCCATGCATTCAAGGCTACTTCCCACTTTCTCCTCAGTGAGATTTAGTGTAGCTGGGTTTATATTGAGGTCTTTGATCCATTGGACTTAAGTTTTGTTCATGGGGATAGATATGGGTCTATTTTCATTTTTTTCCATGTTGACATCAGTTATGCCAGCACCATTTGTTGAAGATACTTTCTCTCTTCCATTTTATAAATTTAGCTTCTTTATCAAAAATCAGGAGTTCATGAATATGTGGCTCAATATCGGGGTCATCAATTCCATTGGTCAACCTGCCTGTTTTTATGCCAGTACCGAGCTGTTTTCATTACTGTAGCTCTATAATAGATGTCAGGGATGGTGATGCCTCTGGAAGTTCCTTTATTGTACAGGGCTGTTTTGGTTATTCTGGGATTTTTGTTTGTTTGTTTTTCCATATGTAGTAGAGTATTTTTCTTTCAAGGTGTGTAAAGAATTGTGCTGGGATTTCGATGGGGATTTCATTGAATCTGTAGATTGCTTTTGGTAAGCTTGCCATTTTTACTATGTTGATCCTACCTATCCTAGAGCATGAGAGATCTTCCCATTTTCTGGTATTTTCCACAACTTCTTTCTTAAGTTCTTGTTGTACAGGTGTTTCACGTCTTTGGTTCGTGTTACCCAAGATATTTTATATCCTTTGTGGTTATTGTAGATGATGATGCTTCTCTGATTTCTTTCTCAGCCTCTTTATCTTTTGCATATAGAAGAGCTGATTTTTTTTGAGCTGATCTTGTATCCTGTCATATTACTGAAGGTGTTTATCAGCTGTAGGAGCTCCCTTGTCAAATTTTTGGAACCACTTATGTATACTATCATATCATCTGTAAATAGAAAAAGTTTGATTTCTTCCTTTCCAATTTGTATCCCACTCTAGGCGAGCGCTGACTCCCACAAGTGGCCTGTGATCAATACATGCCTGCTGCAACATGAGTTCCCACGCTGACACACATACGTCATCCATGTATACATACACACAGCAAAAACAGTCAATACAATTTAATATGAGAAGTAGAATCCGGCATTGCTATGGAGTACACCAGTACATGTAAGAGAGCTCAAGGTGGTTGACCATTGGCCTTTTAAATTCACCATTTCCTTTCCCTCGTTCTTTGGGTATATGTAACGAGTATGTTCAAAATGACTGTCAGGGATGGAGGGATGGCTTGGTGGTTAAGAGCGCTGATTGGACTCCTCACTTGTAGCTTTGATTCCTAGCACCCACAGAGTAGATTACAACTTCCCAATCTTTCGCAAACAGTTCCACCAATGAGGGACTGAGTATTCCAGCAAATGAGCCTGTAGGACCGTTCTCACTTCATATTCAGAATACAACTTATGACTTTGAAAATGCAGCTCAATGTTATGCCAGTATGCTCTTTGATATTCTTTATGGTTCTGAGCAGAGAATCAAACAATTTCTCATTCCATCTGCTACAGAACTTGTTTTCCCAAAATCTAGACTACCGCAAAAAAAGTACATGTTTAATGACATTATAGTTTGTCTCAGGAAAAAAAATCTCACCCATGTTCTGGTATCAAACCAACAAACATTGCTGTATATACACAGCCACACAGACATGTGCACACAAGGGAACACACATGCATATCACATATACATACATGCCTAAAAGAATGAACTATGACAGTGAGTTTATTTTTCCTTACAGCTCCACCAAGTTTGTGTCTGTGTGTGTGTATGTGTATGCATGTGTGCATGCATATGCATGCACTGAATGTGGACAAATATTTCTTGTGTTTTTATTAAATCACTTTTAAAAATCCATTTAAGGTTTTGTTATGACTAGTTATATTCTTAACTCATAAATTTACCTTAAAATTTTATTATATTTCATTTATTTGTTTTCTTTATGTGTGCATGTATGTATATGTACATATGTGCGTGTCTCCAGGCCATGGTACAGGCAGAGAATAGAGGACAACTCTTGGTAATA
Source organism: Dicrostonyx torquatus (assembly GCA_028555095.1). NCBI lineage: Eukaryota > Metazoa > Chordata > Mammalia > Rodentia > Cricetidae > Dicrostonyx > Dicrostonyx torquatus. The sequence goes on from JAQHUG010000099.1 coordinate 2,905,839, forward strand.
AGTTCTCTTTTCATCATGTGGGGCCCTGAAATCAAACTCAGGTCACCAGACTTGCCCAAAGGTGGCTCTACCCACTGAACCATCTTGCTGACTCTAATTTTACTTTTATGGTGTTAATATGTAATTAAACAATTACTATGTCTATTAACATGCTATGTTTTTGCGATGTCTCTGATTCCTTAGTTGTGTTTTACAATTTGAGGTTGATTTATTGCTAGTAATGTACAATTGGATCCCTGCCGGTTAAGTCATTTCCATCTTTGTATTGACATTTAATCATTTTGTGTGATTATTGATGTCATTAGAAATGTGCTGGATTCTGTCTAAATCTGTTCTTAATCTGTTTTTCTTGTCTTTTTTCTTGAACTAATTGAATGCTTTGTGATTGAGTTTTATCAGTCCCTTAACAAAAACTCTTTGTTTCATTCTTAGTGTGTGCTTTAAAATTTATATACATATACATTAAAATACACACACACTTTGATAGCGTCTGATTTTGTAACTGTGGTTAGCCTAGAACTCACTATGTAGACCAGGATGACCTCAAACGCACACAGATCACACTCCCTCGACCTGGGACGTAAGGCATGTGGCACCAAGGCTGGCCTTAAAATGTACCTTTGTCACAATCCTTCAAGTCACATTGCATTTCATCCAGTGTAACTTATTCATTATGTCATAGTGTTCCCTACGGATGCCTTAGTTATTTTGCTATTGCTGTGGCAAAACCCTATGAGTAAGAAAGCTTATAGAAGAGAGCATTTGATTTTCAGAGGATTAAAGCCCATGACCGTTGTGGCGGGGGTTATGGCAGCAGGCAGGCAGACAGGTAGTTGGGGTGGCTGAGAGCTTACATGGTGAGATGACAATGGAGGGGCAGGGAGAAAGCCAAATGAAATGGCCTGGGCTCAGAAGCTTCAAAACTCACCCC
>JAQHUG010000099.1:2908789-2929786 GCA_028555095.1 Dicrostonyx torquatus
CTGTGTGTGTGTGTGTGTGTGTGTGTGTGTGTGTGTGTGTGTGTTTGCCTGTGGCAGGGTTTCTCTGTGATACAGTCCAAGCTGTCCTGGAACTCACTCGATAGACCAGGCTGGCCTCAAACTCACAGAGATCCCCCTGCCTCTGCCTCCCAAGTGCTGAAATTAAAGGCATGCACCACTACTGCCTGGCCAATTTAATCTTTCCTAAATGCACCTTACAACTTTGTTCCTCAATACTAAACGAACCTTTGTCTGCTGCTAATTTTATCTTGCAAATAAGACAAAATTTGTTGTCCCATTTTACCTAATTTTTCTCTACTTTTCTCTCTAGCTAATGAGAGAACAAACACAGACCCATCCCATTCTAAGCTCCAGTTGTGGCTTGTTGATCCTACGGAGGCATTCCTCCCCTCCCTTGGGTGGTTTTCTTCCGGGGTAGCTGATTCATAGCCTAGGACTCATCAACACCGTCTGTGAATCTCCAGGGCACCCTCTAAGCAGTTGGCCTCCTTTGGCTATTTCTGACCTGTGAAATCTATGTTATTGTTGCTGTAACGTCAAAGGGTGGACCCATTCTCTTCCCCCAGGTCCCCTCACCGTGTCCCTGTGCTGTGACTTGAAAGGCCATAAATGGGCATCAGAAGAACCCTCTTCATTTGTTCCTGTCGGGGACTAGTGGTTTCCGCTGTCTGATGTCCACTGTCTCGCTTTGTTCAGTCCTTTGGTTCCATGAGATCACAGGGTATGTCTGCGCCCAGATATTCCATTCTAGCTAGACTCTACAGGGTAGCATTTCATAGTCTTGCACACTCGATAGATCCTCATACAGACAGATCTTCCATGCAGAAAATGACTGTTGAAGGCTTTCTAGACTGGCGGTCTAAACATACAGTGTAAGAATCAACCCTGACAGGCACGAGAGGGAGAGTTTGGGGTCACTGTAGCTCGTATAGTGGAATCTAAATAATTGTTCATGGAATAATTGATAGAGGAATAGAATGACATTAAGATCACCTGAACAGTTACCAGATCGTCTCAAAAGTCATTGGGAAACCCAGATACTAGGAGCTCTCTGCTCTTATTCTAGAATCAGACTTCCCACGTGTTAGCTTTCACTTACAGTAGGAAGGAGGGGCTGTGTTAAGTGCTTTTATTGATTTCCCTGCCTTTGCATGAAAGACAGTGAGAGGGGGGAAAATAAACAAATGGAAGGAAATTAATAGAAACAGGCCTGAGGCTGCGATTTGTTAAATTCACAGCAGGATTGATGCATCCTTTTAATACAGTTTTTTTATTATTAGCATTTTCAAGAATAAATGCTAATTTTACAAGGTTTGGCATCTCCTCCCCACGAGAGAAAGGAGCCAGACTTGTGCTATTTGCTAAATTCTGGCCATTTGTGACTATGTGTGTCCCAAAGCTTCCCTCTCTGCACCAGTGGGAAGAGAATCTGCCTATTACCTTTTTCTTATTCAGGACAAAACACTACACCCCGAGACGTTAAAATGAGACTGGACAAAGGCTAAGAGGAGCTGCATCTGTGAAATAGGTCTGTCGGGACGGCCGGGGAATAAGCAGCGTATCAATTATTCATGCTCCTACTTACATTATTTGGATTTTCACGATGAACCCAAATGCAGTGGCCCCTGGGCGCTCAAACCCAGGGAAAGGAAATGACTTATTGACAAATGATGCTAACTACACAAAGATGCAACAAATATGGTGATGGCCGGCCTGCAGGCCAGGAGGGTGGTGTATTGGAAAAGAATGTGTTCAGGATGTTTTCATCACGTACACACACGGCTAATATGAATGAGGGACCCCAGAGCCAAGGAGACACAGTGTCAAGAAGAGGAGGCAGGGGAAAGGTGACAGCTTCACCCTTAGAGCAGACTCACACCTGCGTCAGTGTCTAGACACCCTTCCCCGAGTCAGACTCCAGTCTGGATTCCGGTCTGGAATGTGTACACCTAGAAAAAGACTTCAGACGGTAGGAGGTGTTGGGTGTGACAGGAGCATAGGTTTGGACCTGCAAGTGCCCAGGTTTTGGATTTTCCGTCACTCATCACCAGGTTGCACCTCGACCCGTTCACTAAAACTTTCTGAGACCCCAGGTTCTCTTGAGTCAGTGACACCTGCTCTGGGAACGGAGGACGTTTGACGGCAGGGTTATAAACATCCGAAGCCAGATAAGTCTTTGTCATGGTAGCTCGCCTGGGAGCGTTAGCATGTCTGCAGCATGCTTGGCCTTTAACTATTAAATGCAGCAGCATCACCCCCTCCTAAGGGTCAATCTGAAAATGCCTGTAAACACGGCCAGAAATCCCAGGTGGCAAACTTGCTCCAAGTTAAAAAAAAAAAAAAAAAAAAAACAGAACACTCCCGGGTTGTTTTTAGTATGTTGAAGAAGGTCTGCAAACCGCCCTTTACAACTCAAGGAAATCAGCAGAGTGGTTACTAAAATGGCTTGGCTAGGGAATGTCAGGGCTAGCTCTCACAATCAGTTAATGCCCCTTCATCCGGGGCTTCAGAAACAAGAACTAGAAGCCACCTGAGGAAGTTTATAGAGTCAGAGAAAGAGTGTGAGGCTGAGGAACTCACTTAATAGAACATTGGACCATGAAGCAAAGCCAAGTTTGTTTCTGCTCTGCTTTGTAAGCCTTGGGGAGCAGAGGAAGACCTCGGAGGAGCTGATGGTCCATACAAAGACGGGCTAAGCCAGGAAGAGATTGTTCTATAGCCTCTCTGCTCGCTTCATTAATGCAGAGTGGGTGCTGAGAGTAAAAATGGCGGCTCGTACTCCGAAGGCTTAAGTCTCAAGTAGCTGGGGGTGCTCCAGACAGTGCAGATCAGAAAGCACTAAGTGGTTTATGGAACATGGCCCTACTGGGGTGCATGAACCCCGGGTGGCTGTCACCCTTTGAATCACTCTGCTCATGCTGAGACTCCTGGGAAAGAGTATCTAATCAGGGTAGGCATATTCTCATCTGCACATCCTGCCTGAACCAAGGTTCACAAAAGATCCAACACCAGGAAAGCGTGGAGCTTCCAGACAGATGCCAGGGTGTGAGCAGAGGGGACAGAATCCTCACGTGGAGAAACTAGTAACCATCCGTGAGACATAAAGAGACAATTTCCTCCTGACACAGCCAACCCAGCACACACTTTGGTGTTGACAGACACCTCCTCAGCAGATAAAGCCCTCATCACACTGAAGATGTGAAGGGTTTTCCTGTATGTTATGAAATGGGGATAAAAGCTATATACATATTTCACACTATTGTAGCATTCAAGCCACTTCAGAGCCTGAAGACGAAGGCTGAGCCACTAGAAGAGTAGCAAGACAGGTCCCAAAAACCTTTCTAAAATTTTCCATAAATATCTCAAGGTGGATGCGACTCTTGATACTGATAGATCCAATGGTTATGTGGGTGAGTATAAGTCAGAAAAGAGGGGGAAACTCAGCTCTGACCTGTGATCAGGGCTAACCGCGAATGCCAGGTTAGCTTTACTCTACTGTGATGAAACAGCAAGTCCGAAAGCAACTTCGGGAGGAAAGGTTTTATTTCACTTACGCCTCCACTTCACAGTTGCTCATCAAAGTCACCGGAAGTGGGGATTCAAGCAGGACAGAAACTTGGAGGCGGGGGCGGATGCAGGAGCCATGGAGGAGTGCTGTGTACTGGCCTGTTCCCTGTGTCTGGCTCAGCCCACTTTCTTATAGCTGCCAAGACCACCAGGCCAGGGATGGCACTACCCACAACACATGGGGTCCTCCTACACAAATTACGAATTAAGACAATGGCCTGTCGGCTTGCCGACAGATTGAGCTGATGGAGAGAATTTCTCCATTGAGGTTCCTTCCTCTCAGATGATTCTAGGTTGAGGAAAGGTCACAGAAAATCAGCTAGCACATGTCCCAAGAATACTGTAGATGCCACTGTCGCAGTGACAAGCATATAAGAAGCATGTGCTAGGCATTTCTCAATTAGTAGGGTGGACGGTAAGTACAAAGTATTCAGTTGGAGTTTTTGCGAGGTGAGGCCCTGAGAGGGCGGTCAGAGTCTGTTTACAGATTGCAAACTAAACTGTTTGGCACGACTGAATAGCAGTCCTCAAACTGTTGGACTTGTTTCATTCTTTAAAGTGTAGTTTGAATTGCTATGTGAGTTATGTTCAGACTTATTTACCCTATAAGAAATGAACACTTACTTGAAAAGTATTTCTTAGACATTAACATAATAAGGAATCCATTACATGGTTATATAAATGACATTTTTTAAAGCAACTATATTTTCTTAAACAAAATGAGTTATTTTTTATCACATCTAAAAATCTTTATGGTGGCTTAATAAAAGACAGCGATATTATTGTATCTACTATAGCACTGAGTATTTAATAATTAAACATCATATAGTCTCTAGGAAACTGTCTATAAGAAAATAAAAATGGAAAAAAGAGAAGCCCATGCCAACACGACTAAGAAAACAATCGATTTGACTTGTGGACCATTTGATGAGGGTATTGGGGACTAACAGAGATTCCCCTGGAGATGCTCAGAGAACTCCGAATCTAATTCAAAGGACAGTCTAGGAATCCATAGGAAGAGAGGATACCAAAGAAGTGGATCTGGGACTTGGTTCTGATGGCCAGTGTTTACCGACTTCCTGTGTCATGAAACACTACCCTGAGTGAGATTAGAAATAAATGTCCCTGGAAGAGAAGCTTCCCGTCCAAAACATTTGGAGAAAGGTTTATCCTTAGCCCCCCACTCAGAAACCACCGAGCCTGTTCGAGGTTTCTGGGATCCTAAGATTTAAAATTAATCTGTATAAACTCATATACCCAACTCTCTTGATCCAAGTAAACATCATTCATTTTACCTCTTCATGGTCCCCCTGCAGATGTTTGCTTAGACTGGGAAAACCTTCAGTCCTCCTAGGAGTAGGGATAATGCAACTGTGGAAATCTCTCTGGGTATCGTGGCATTAGCTTTAAGAATAGAAAGTTCAAAAGCAAGGGAATTGACTAAAAACCTGGCATACATTTTTTTTAAAAAAGGTTATGAGGAGATTGGACTTGGAAGTATTGAGTGGCCTCAACCAGGAGTCTCTAAGACAGCAAAATGGTTCTTCTTGGTGTCAGAAAACATGAGAAAACTTTGTTCCTTTTATTTAATCCACTAAAACCATGATTTTGTGTTTGTTTATATTATGCATGATTCTTTAGAACTGTGGAAATGTTATACGTTATAGCGGTCCAGCCGATCAGAACACAACTAGGGACTCAATAAGGGACTTAGGTAACCTGATGGCCCACACATTGAGGCCTTGATTGCAGCATCACTAGTATCTGGAGCCCCAGAGGAAGAACCAGGGTGGCCATATTGAACATAGGAGAAGCTGGAAGCCTCAGACTGGGTACCTGGAACAGACACACCCATGTCTGTAGCTGAATATCAGCCAGTCACATATGTTGTTTTTAGATGGCAGGTGAGTATAAAATTATTCCCGAAAAGTACATGACTTATAGAAGGTGAAAATTAGCCGGGCGGTGGTGGCGCACACCTTTAATCCCAGCACTCGGGAGGCAGAGGCAGGCGGATCTTTGTGAGTTCGAGACCAGCCTGGTCTACAAGAGCTAGTTCCAGGGCAGGCTCCAAAGCCACAGAGAAACCCTGTCTCAAAAAACCAAAAAAAAAAGGTGAAAAATATGCATTTAGGATGCTTTTTAAGTCTTAAAAGTAGTTTATATTATTTTGGAGTAGCATGTATTAATTGTATACGCTAATGGAATTCAGTGCGATAGTCCAATAGATTCGTAACAAACACAGTAATTAAATCCAAGCTTTGCATTCCCAGCCTTCCTTTCCCACACTGTTCTCAACATCAGTGAATCACTGCTCTGATCTCAGGCAGACTTGTTAGGTTTCATGTGTGTGAGAGGCAACGCATACTACTTGTGCTTTCACGATGGGCTTCTTTCACTTAACACGATGTCCTCCAGTTCTTTTTATGTGTGGTCGACAGGATTTCATTCTACCCATGGCTGTATTCTGTGTGTGTGTGTGTGTGTGTGTGTGTGTGTGTGTGTGTGTGTGTGTGTGAGAGAGAGAGAGAGAGAGAGAGAGAGAGAGAGAGAGAGATCTTTGTTAATCTACTGATGCTCACTTAGGCTGATAACATATCTTAATGTCTGAGAATTGTGCCACCATAAATATGGACTTCCCTATCTCTTTGCCATGATGATTTTGTTTCCTTTGGGTATATGCCTAGAGATGAGATATTCGGGTTATTTAGTGTATTAGTTTCTGAGAGCATCCTCACAGCCATCCACACAACAGCACAGAGATGGCACCCAGCATTCTTCCATAGCCCACAAAGTTACATCTCTGAGGACACGAGGACCCAAAGGTTGAGTAGAATAGGTTCATGGACTTAGATCATCAAGAACTTGAAAAAAAATACCATTGCTTGGGAAGTCTAGAGTCTAGAATCTAGCACTGATGGCTTGTTCACAGCATGGCTAGCCATCATGTAATGTCCCATTCACTGCAGGAATAATTTCTGTTGCAAGAATTGCTTCCAGTAACATCTACTTTAAATAGGCACGCAGGAGAATCAAATAAGAACCCAAAGTCGGCACCTTTGCTTTCCCTTTAGTTACAGATAGCTTCACTATTTCTGTTCCTGGGATTAATTTAAATTTAGAGTGTAGGTCTTATGAAAATGTTATTTTCAGTGTCCTTCCCTGTGTCGACTGATGAACAGGTGCACATATTTCAGATTGACATACAGCAGCCAATGTGATTGCTGAGTTAGTAGATAGGTCTCTCTCTGCACTCTGCACTCTTCATAGAAAATACCCAGCTGATTTCCACAGGAAATCACTAAGTCTGTAAGCTCCTGAGTCCACACGTCTTCATCAGCTCCTGGCCCTTGCCTCCTTTTAGATGACAGAATTTGGGTAGATGGGTGACAACATCTCATCATGCTGATGTTTGCAAGAGTTTCACATGCCAAAAGTCTTATGGGGACCTGTGGACAGTATTTCTGGAGTGGCCTAGAACCAAATTAATATGTAATGTTTAGTTTTGGTGCACTGTAAAAGATCACGTGACTTTGTGATCCATATTCACACTAAGAAAATATAAATTTAGGGGGCTGGAGAGATGGCTCAGAGGTTAAGAGCACAGCCTGCTCTTCCAAAGGTCCTGACTTCAATTCCCAGCAACCACAAGGTGGCTCACAACTATCTGTAATGGGATCAGGTGCCCTCTTCTGGCCTGCAGTCATACACACAGACAGAATATGGTATACATAATAAACAAATAAATATTTTTTTAAAAAAAGAAAATATAAATTTATTCTGAATCACAATTGAAAATTCAAACAAAAGCAGCAGATGAAGAGTGACAGCCAGCTTTGGCCTCCAATGGCACAGACACACACTTGTACCCCACACCAAAGACATAGAGGAAGGCCTATTCTTTCTCAGTAAAATTAAAGTGTTCATGTCTGACAGGGCACCCCTAACGCACAGGGAAAACTCAGTAGGATCGAGTTCAAGTTGAGAATTCCAGTCATCTGGTTCATGCTGTCCATTGCCTGAGACAAGGAAGCCGAGAGCCACAGAGGGATTTGTTGCCCTGTGGTCGTGGGAAGTAGAGAACCCTGTGGCGAAGCGAACACTGAGAGGTGGGTTTCACAAATACGTCTCCAGTTCTCCTGTAGCCTCCAAAAATGTGAGTCCAGGGGTCTGCTGCAATTAAATTGACCTTGAGTCTGTTAAAGCTGGACATTTCTATTGTTTTATCCGAGTAAGCTGATGAAACTTGAAGTTAGAAGTCATTGGGCCAATACCCCCAAACGGGTAAATAGACAGTGGTTAGTAGGGCCCTTGTCACTTCTTGTGTGTGATATGGAGAGGCGCCCTGCCGTGAGCACCTCGTGGGGCATAGCGGGGCCTTTTGAGCTCCTAGGCTCTTCCCGGGTCTCTGGAGCCAACGTGTGAGCCTGAGGCAAGACCTGGTGAGCACAAGGTCAATCATTGCAGCATAAAGTCACACACATACACACACACACACACACACACACACACACGCATGTACGTGCACACACACAGAGATTTTCTCGATATAAGACACAAATTTTTAATTGATGATTAGTTGCTAATTTTAATTTTAATTGATGATTAGTTGCTAATTTTAATTTTAATTGATGATTAGTTGCTAATTTTGCCTCTGTTTTATGAAAGTGGTCCCTCACCTTTGCCTCTGTGTCGGCTTTGATTTCTCTGCTGCCGAATGGCCTGGGTGCAGGATGACAAGCCACACCCCTGTGAAGCCCCCTCTGGTGTTATGTCTATTACGCTGCCTGCACTTAGTAGACAAGCAGGCTCGGGCTCTTGACTTAAGACACAGAACAAATGTAGTCATCCTGATCCCAGAAATAATTGTTAATGTTAAATCTGGAAATGAAAATAGTGGGTAACATATACGGAGGATTTCTTTTGTCCCAGGCATCATGCTTATAATTGAATGTTGTGGCATCAACTCTTCAAATAAGAGACTGCGTTAAAGACGCCGCCAAAGACTCTATGCCGTTCGCACCACACAATATTCAGTGGACAAATGTTAGAGGCTCCTAGTATTGCCCCTGCTAGCGAGAAGAACAAGGGCGCTATTTGCTTCCCAAGAGGGGTCTGGGGAAGGTGATGTGTTTCAAAGTAAAAAAATTGATTTGGACTAGATTTAAGTGACCTTCAAGACCACATGTATTTGATGAAAGAACTCAGATGGTCCAAGGAGATGATTTATCTTGCAAGCGTGGGGCCAGAGTTCCAATCCCAGAAACTACATACATGCTGAGCGGGTATGCTGGCCCGTTCATAGGCACTGTCCTGGAAGGCCGAGACTGAGGCTCCCCAGAGCAAGGTGGCAAGCAACATGGGCCGTGTCAGTGAGCTGTGGACTTGGTGGAAAGACCGTGCCTCAATGAGCAAGGTGTAAAAGCAATGGAGGATGGTTTCCGATAGCAACCTCCGGTCTCCATGTGCACGTGCACAGATGCGCGCGCACACTCTCACCCACATGGAAGTACCAAAAGAAAGAAAGACGAGAGAAGAGGAGGAATCACGTGTGCAAGAGAAAGAGGTGACAGAAAACGCCAGAGGCGGGGAGTTACGCTCTGAGAGAGAGTCACATCACCCGACCTGGTCAGCCAGGAGTGACCCTTATCCATTGTGCACACCTGGGTTTCGTGGGAAGGGTTTCCAATGCCGTGGCAAGGGGAAGCCTCTGTCCTCTCAAAGACAGACTCTCTGAGCATCTGCTTGGCAGTGCTGCCAGAAGCTGCGACGAGAGATGTCAGTTTCATTTATAGCCTTGAGTGACATGACTAAGCGGTCCACCGTGCTAAGTTTAACTCTGTTTCCTTGTTGGGACATTCCCTTAACATGAAATGCCTCGCTAAACAGCTTTTGAGGCCATATTGTTTTCCAGATACACAAAACAATATTTATCTTCACAGGGTTCGCATGACCCCGGCATGTTCTTTACACAAACACTTACTGAAGGCAGACTACTCCCGTTGCTCGGCGGGGTGGTGCACGGGAGACGGTCTGTGAAAAGCCTAGGAAGCCCGGAGACTTCAAAGACAGATAAAAAGGCTTATTCTACGCAAAGGGTAGGATGATGGCTGTGGCTTCACTTTGCTTACCTGGGGGCTTCAAAAATGCACCTTAGGGTTTGAAGAGAACACCAGATAGGACTCCCAAAGAGCAGGGCTGCGGTGGGAACCTGGAAGAGATGCAGGCCAGGATCCAGACAAGAGACATCCCTCCTATAAACTAAGTTTTCATTTTTTTTTTCTCCTTTTAACATGCTGGGCTTTCCCACTGCCTTTCAAAATTGCTGTGCTGGCTAGCTTTCTGTCAACTTGACACAAGTTAGAGTTGTCAGTGAGGGCAGAGTCTCATCTGAGAAAATGCCTCCTTAGGAAAACCTATAGGGCGTTATTCTAATCAGTGGGTTTTGCAGGAGGGCCCAGTGCATCGTGGGCGGTGCTATCCCTGGGCTTGTGGTCCTGAGTTCCATATGAAAGCAGGCTACGCGCTAACTATAAACCAGCCCATAGGCAGCGGCCTCTGTATCCGCTTCTGCCTCCAGGTTCCTTCCCTGACTCCCTTCAGAGATGGATTGAAAGTGCAAGCCCAAATAACCCTTCTCTTCCCGAGATGCTTTGGGCCATTCTATTTCCTCGCAGCAAATGGTAACCCTGACTAAGGCAGCTGGCAAAGGAGCACGTGCCAAATCACCAGCAGTCCCCACACTAAACCCTCCCAGCATAGAGAATGGACCCTAATACGATGAAAATTATCTGTGTCTGCTGTCAGGAAGTCCTGCCCAAGAGTAGGCCTCCGTGATGTTATCTAGTTCCCAAACCATACTTCTTTCTTGAAGACTTTTTCTCCTTTGGGGAAAGGGAACTGTGAGTAACTAAGCCTGGGGCTGTGACCAATGTCAGTGTGACCAATGACAGTGGGCAAGCCTCTTGTCCTATATGAGTACCCCCCGCCCAAGCCTTGCCTGCCAGTATTGTTTCTTACCACCTTTGGAATCTTTGTCACCCAAGGCAAAGTCACACTCTTTCCTGATACAAACACGGGAGAGCAGTCCTTGTATCTCCTTGTCTGTCATGCCAAAGGGAAAAGTTCAATCCTGAAGGAGGTTGGGATTGAAGCCCCGGAAAGGAAGGAGGGAGAGGGGCTCTCTGCTCTTTGTGACTTGGATTTGAATGCTGTCTTCAGGTTGACACTTGGCAGCACGGAGGTGTCTTAACACGAGTTATTTGAAGCAATAAAGAAAGCAGCTTGCCGCTTTTATATAAGTAATAGAAGTTTTGTTTTTTTTTTACAAGGCAAGCGAGAAAATAAAACATCAAGGCATTATTAGTTTGGAGATTCTTATTGGACTCAACTAAGAGAAAGAAAAGTCCATTTTTCAAGGGCGACATCTGCAAGAGAGTTCTGAACACAGATAGCCTCAGGACAAAGCTGCTGAGAAGATGGAAGACAGACGAGCAAGGCTGATTCCCAGGCCTGGTGAATGAGCTCATAGCAGACAGTGAAAGCGACTCAGGTCCCGAGCGTTTGGAAGAAACATTTCTATTGCGCTAAGCCCTAACATATAAATTGTATAATCAAAGAAGAACAAAAGACCGGAAACACTGTTGCCACTTGCAGCAGAGGCTAAAAGACAAGTGGAGAACAGAAGTGAGAGGCGCTAAGCTCGGGGGTCATATGGAGAGAGGCATTGCTGTAGAGATCGATCTGACGTCTGATGCAGGTGCGATTCCCACCTCACATCTGTGTGAATTGAACGAATGCCGTCCTATCTCTGAGCTTCCAGTGAGAACACACACAGGGCTGGCGAGAAAGGGCTCAGCCATTGAGAGCTCCAGGCTGCTCTTCCTGAGGACCAGGATTTGATTCCCAGCACCCAGATAGTAACTCCAGTTCCAGGGGATCTTATGCCCTCTTCTGACTGGCCCCAGGCAAGCAAAACACCCTTGCACATAAAATAATATTATCTTTTTAAATGAGAACATAAGCCTAACCAGTTACAAAAATCAATCGTGTGCGCTATTTGCACGCACAGCACCTCCCACCTCGCCCAGCCTACTGTAAGAGGTGGGTGTGTAAATTCTTCTTCTCCCACTCTCTGGTGACCTGGGTGTGGGACTACCCCTCCTCAGGCTCTCTTAGCGTTACCATCCAGTCAGGGGTGAAATGGAGGCGGAAGAAAAAGGAAGCTCCTCATCGAGGTTTCATTGTCACATAGTCAAGGCTGTGACACAAGTGGCCAATGAGCAAACAAAGAAGGAGCTGAGCTTTCGGCCTCTGAACCTGTGGTTGGCTTTCTGTTGCCAAGCCGCATGAGGCCCTGCTGCCTGACATTGTAAGTAGGCACCCAGATGCCACATATAATACGGAAGAATAAGACAGCTGCCTTCGTGTTTGGTGTTTAATCCTGGCTTCTAAGCTTTTACAAAGCAATAAAAAATACTTTCGTATTTTTCTACTTGTAGAAATAAATGTTTTTACTGCCACCTCCATGTTTTATTTTCCTTACTGAGAGTACAGTTCGTGACGTTTTCCAGTGCCATGGGCTGGGGGGACAGCAGATCAAGCAATGCTAGGGCCTTCTCAGAGAGGGCCTGAGCCTGGCTCTAGGAAGGAGGATAGCCTAAAGCAATGGGTGGGGGCTCTGAGGTCCTGTGATGCCTCAGATATGGTCTTTCTGTGCTAGCGCACTTGAAGCTAGCAGGAACGAGCAAGGACAGAAGAGTTTGCCTTCTAGAAAGGAAGAGGAGTGGATGGGCGGGTGGAGAGAAGAGAGGTTGGGGGAAGGGACTGGGAGGAGAAAAGAGAAGGAGAAAAAAATTGTGATCAGGCTAGGGGAAAGGTAACTAATTAATTAATTTAAAATAAATAAATAATGAGTTTATCTTCTGAAATGGTCACCAACAATGAAAGAAACAAAGTAACCCAAAAAAGGATGGTCCATATAATTTACCGTGAGGCTCATGGGTGATTGTGTCCCTGAGGACACCCAGGATGGTGACGGGGTGGAGGTGTACCTAACCGCTTTACCTAGTTGGTTGTATATAGACCAGGTATGCGCAGAGGCTGCGGGGCAGCTATTCTGACACCAACCATACAGATGAGGAAGTTCTAGTGGGGATGGGAGGAATCAAGAAGGAAAATACACTTACTACCTTGACAGAAGGATCCAAGCCACGTAGGAACCATGTCTAGGACCTTGTCTTTTGCATTTGTTAAACAGAAATCTAGTTGAAATTCCGATGAAATAACTTCTTTTTAAAGTTTTTTTCTAGATTTCCTTTATTATTTTGTGTGTGTTGGTGTTTTGCTTATATGCATGTATGTGTACCTCGTGCATACCTGGTACCCAAGGAGGTCAGAAGAAGGTATTGGATGCCCTTGGAATTGGAGTTACACTTGGTAGTTAGACACCACGTGGATGCCGGGGATCAGAGATTTTCTCAGCCAATGCTCGTAACCTCTGGACCGTCTCTCCAGCTCCTCAATTCTGTAGTCCACTTCTGTGTATTGCCCACAGCCATCACTATAGGACTAAGGCAACACCATCCCTCCCTTGCATCAACAGGGAGCTGATAGTTTCCCTCTGTGGTTTCTGCTGCTTGGAAGAAAAATAAAAAGCAAAACAAAAGCAAAAACCACTTACATTTTTGCAAAACAGTCTTTTGAGGCACAGGCCTTGCCTCTTACCTTTCTCTTCTTTGCACAGGATAAAATAATACTGATTTCCATGTATTTCAGGCCAAGGATAGCCTCTAACATTTAATATCTGCATATATTGTTCTCTGGAATGTGATTTTTCTACTCTCTGTCTCATCTTTGTGAACTTACTTAGCCTTGCTTTTCTTGTTTGTGAAAAGAGCTAGGTAACTGTCTGACTGTTGATTTAAAAATGGCAGGAAATGAAGTTGCACGTAGCCCAGCTATCCCCACAGAGTGGCAGGGGAGGTTCTGCAAAGGTACAGGATAATGGTAAAACTAAAGAGCCAATGGGAAGACAGATGAGAGGAAGATGACTGAGGACAGGTGGGCAGATGGTCAGCTATGCAGAAACATACCATAGATTACTGAAACAGAAGAGGGCATACTGAACGTTCATCTAAGATCTCTTTCAAAACTATAGTTCGAAGCACTTTGAATGCAGAACCCGACAAATACGAACAATCGTATTTAAATGTGAATGACACAATAACCTACTTCAGATGACTTCATGTAAGTTCTCACACGTGATGTGATTATTGTCATCATTTCTACTGCTCGTCAACCTGTCCCTTGGTAGAATCACTTCAGAGTCCAATCTCTGGACACAACTAGACTGGGCTGCCTGAGGCAGGAAAACCCTCCTTAACTGTGGATGGCATTATTCCAGAGTCAGGGTTCTGGAATGAATAAGAAGGAGATAGAAACCTGAGCACTAGCATTCATATCTATATACCTGTCTATCTGTCTGTCTACGTGTCCACCTACTACCTACCTACTTACCTATCTATCTGTCTATCTGTCTACCTATCTACTTACCTATCTATCTGTCTGTCTATCTATCTGTTTACCTATCTGTCTGTCTGACTGTCTGTCTGTCCATCTGTCTATCTGTCTACCTACTACCTACCTACTTACCTATCTGTCTGTCTGTCTATCTATCTGTCTACCTATCTACTTACCTGTCTGTCTGACTGTCTGTCTGTCCATCTATCTATCTGTCCACCTGTCTACCTACTACCTACCTACTTACCTATCTGTCTGTCTGTCTGTCTATCTATCTGTCTACCTGTCTTCCTACCTAGTTACCTATCTGTCTGTCTGACTGACTGTCCATCTGTCTATCTATCTGTTTACCTATTTACCTAACTACTTACCTATCTGTCTGTCTGTCTATCTGTCTGTATGTCTGTCTATCTGTCAACTACCTGACTGTGAACACAATGTAACCAGCTACCCAAGCTCCTGCCATGATGACTTGGCAGCCTGGTGTACTGTAGCCTCAACTTTTAAGCCCGAATAAACCCTTCCTTACCTCACTTCTTTCAGAGTATTTCATCCCAACAGAATACACGGCTAATCTAGTCATACAACAGACATTCATTGAGTGCCTACTTGGTTCTAGGCATTGTCCATACAGTGATATAAAGCACCATGCAACACCACCGGGAGCTCCTGCAGTATTGCCTATGGGAGAAGGTGCAAGGAGCAAAGCAAATACATACTTAGACAAGCTGAAACAGTATCAGGAGACCGAATACCCAGGATTGCAAGCATACAACGATGGAACGACCACGTAAGACTGGACCTATCCGCCATGGTCTTTCAATGCACGCCCAGGTTCTCAAGAAGCATGACCAACCACATCCCTGCAGTCTCAGCATCCCTTCCTGAACTCAATTTTGTTCCTCTGAAAACTGCACACTTAACTGTGGCATGCAGGTGGCCAAGGTGGTACTGGGGTGCAGAGGGCTCTCATTCTGTGACAGTCTGAGTCCTGGGAGCCCTGAGAAGAGCTGACCTCAGTGCCTCCCGACCAGTGGAAAATTGGGGTCACTCCTTGCTCTATTGTGTTACATTAGCTGTGCAGTGGTTTTATGGCTTCATGGAAAGGAAGGGCAGCAGATGGAGTCGCTGACCTTGGATGCTGACAAGCTAAAAGATAAAAATATTCTCCAGGTTACATGTGTTATCTGGCTAATAATGATGTCATAGCCAAAGACAAGACCCGGGCCACCATGCAGAAGTGACAACAGTACATCAGCACACAGGCAATGATCAAATCTTTTGTAAAGCACTGTAGACCCAGCCTTGTGGTTAAGTGTCTCAGCCATATAGAAAACACACCTACGACCTTCTACGTTGCATTTGTAAAACAGGCATGGGCTTATTCCTGTTGACATAACAACATTTTAATTTTAATTTGGATTGGTTTCATTATTTTAAGCATGTTGGTGCTTTTCCTGCATGTATGTATGTGTACCTTGTGCATTCCTGGTACCCAAGATGGCCCGAAGAGAGCATTGCTTCCCCTTGGAAATGGAGTTACACGTGGTAGCTGGCACCATGTGGATGCTGGGAATCAGACCCAGATCTTCTCAGCCAGTGCTCTTAACCTCTGAGCCATTTCTCCAACCTCTCTCACTTCTTACCGTGCGTCCACTTCTGTGTGTTTCCCAAGCCATCACTACAGACCAGGCCAACATCATTCCTCCCTTACATTGCTTCAGTAGTAACTTGCTGGCTTTCCTTGGTGGTTTCAGCTGCTGAAAAGCAAACCAAAACAAAACAAAAAACTCAAGTTTTGCCAAACAGTCCCTGTGAGACACATGCTCCACCTCTTGCTTTTCTTTTCTTTGCCCAGGACAAAACAGCACTGATTTCCATGTATCTCTACTCAAATAAAGTATATAACAGTTGCATATATTATACTTGTTACTTGGAATTTCTTTCCTCCTTTTAGCTGACCACCTCATAGTCACCAGTTTCTCATCGTGATGGTCCACCTTGACCTTTGGTACCCTTGAATTCTCTAAGGCTGGAATCCCTCCTCATAATAACCTGACTTTCTCCGGTCGCTATGTGTGGTTGTGTATGTATGTGTTTCTTTACAAACGTATGTAGAGATATAAATATGACTCTGTCAAGATGGCGGTAGCCAAGTTGAATCCCAGAACCCAGACCATGTTTCCGTCTTCTTTTTTTTTTTTTTTTTTAGTTTTTCGAGACAGGGTTTCTCTGTGGCTTTGGAGCCCTGCACTGGAGCTAGCTCTTGTAGACCAGGCTGGTCTCGAACTCACAAAGATCCGCCTGCCTCTGCCTCCCGAGTGCTGGGATTGAAGGTGTGCGCCACCACCGCCCGGCGTTTCCGTCTTCTCCAAATATCGCAGAGTCAGCCTCGTCTACATGAGAAGTGCACTCGTCCGTATTCGTGGCAGATATGTGGGGGGAAGGATGGAGTCTGCCCTGAGCCCCTGCGCCTTTGCGGATTTTTCCTTCTGGTGCATCCACACTTGGAGCTGATAACTAAACAGGGCCCCTGCTACTCACTGCGCACCCTCTCTGCTCGATCTCACCCCTGTGTCTTCTATGTGAACTTAGCTCCCTTGGGGAAATCGTTGGGTCTTAGCTAGTAGGTAGAACAGGCACCAGGCACCAGACTGTCTGTGTCATTGTCACAATAAGTGCATTATGGTCAAAGTCTAAGAAGTTCGCGGGAAGTAGGCATCTTCTACAGTGTCTGTAATAGAAAGGGCCTAAAGACAATTTAGCTTAGCCNCAACAGTTTGAGGCTGACCTTTGTGCAGGATTAAAAAAAAAAAAAGACCTTCTTCCATACCCCACAGTTGTATCCTCACCCCACCCCCCAAAAAAAGTTGAAAGCTGCATCTAAACAATGCATTAACGCTTTTGGAGTTGCTGGATGGAGGAGGAATTTCAATCCAATCCCTGGCATCTGCCCCTGAACTTGAAACACCAAATAATGGTGACGAAGTATGTCACCAGACAGACACACACACCCTGGGCCAGGGTCACCTGCAGCTGTGTGGGAATCAGGGGCCTAACTTGGGCTTTGTTCACACCTAGGGCCCAGGCCCAGGCGCAACACACTCCTGTCCAGTCCTGGTCAGAGATAGAAACAAAGACAGAGGCCGGGCGGTGGTGGCGCACGCCTTTAATCCCAGCACTCGGGAGGCAGAGACAGGCGGATCTTTGTGAGTTCGAGACCAGCCTGGTCTACAAGAGCTAGTTCCAGGACAGGCTCCAAAGCTACAGAGAAACCCTGTATTCTTCCTGTATTCTTCCCTACTTGCCTCCGTCATTCCTTCCTTCATTTTCTTTCCTTCCTTCCTCCAGCATCTACGGGTTTCGAGAAGTAGACCCAAAATAGAGAGCTTCATCACAGAGAAGCAAGTTAGACAGGAAAATTTTCTCTAACCAAATTTGTATCAGCCCAGACATCAGACAGTCGCCAAGTGGCTTCTTGGCTCCTCTTGTCATTGCTTCAGCCATTTCAAGACATGTGTCCTGGGAATACAGATTGATCGGTCCAGGTTTGTATAAAACAGTCGTCATCTACCGAACATCTTGTTCCCTTGTAGAGTGGGAGTTATACTAAAGGGATGAATCAAGTAATAAGTCAGAAGTCTATGTGAGCAGAGTCCCATCTCACACGCTTGAGTACGCTCGGATAAGACTTGACCTTTCACATCCTCCCTAGAGTCTCAGGGCCTCCTGGACTTGGACGTGGGCATGAACTCCAGGATTTATAGCTGCGTCACGTTTGACGATGATGACGTCATTTTTACAATAATGACGTCATGTTATGACATGATAGTTTGGAACTGGACCCAGGAAAAGCCAGTCAGAAAAGAAGCCAGATAAACATTAGGCGTTTGCCTTGTTATGAGCCCTCGTTCTCATCCTGAACATATTTGCTAGGGTTTCCTCCAAATGCCTTGTGGAGTAACAAAACCCAGAAGCGTTTCATCAACTCTCCCACCAAAGAGGATCAACATGGCAACTGTCAGGCTTCGTGCCAGTCAGTCCCTCCGATCCTTTCAAATCTCATTCTCTGGTGTCTCAGCATCCGGTCTCCTGCATGCCATTTCTCAGTGAGAACACCTTAAGCGAGGTCTTCCAGGATCTGGTGACATTCTCAGCATCGAAGAGCGAGGGTTGGTCTGCTATAGTCTGTGATTGCATGCCAGGTGATCTGAATTCCTGACATTCTGGAACTGTTGTACACAACTCTGGGAGGCAGGGACAAGAATCCTCACTTTTTACAAGATCATTTTAATGAGCCAGCGCTGATTTTTATGTTCAAATTCTATTCTTCCTGTTACGAGTAACCAGTCTCATTACGCCACATCCCCAGCCAGCGCTCAGCTCTTTTCATACACCTGAGATTTGCCTCCATTTCTCTTGTGATTTCTGCCTCCCGGGCTTTTTGCCTCTCCCTCTGATTAGGAAGGCTCTTTCTGCTAACTCTCAGATTCTGACAGGTCTGCGTTTTGATTATCCTTCATTTTCAGGTTTCTTTTAACTTTCCTCAAGCAAGCCTGGGCACATAACTCCCCACTCATCGTGTAACCACCACCTGGCGGTAATTCATGCAGCCTCGCTAGCTGCCCTCGCTGTGAGATCATGCACTTATTTTACCCAGGTGGCATCCACCCCTCCTCTCCCACCTAAACGCCCAGGGTTTTGGTCAGGACACGTGACGTGAAATTGCAGAAAGCACCTGAGAGAGCCGGAGGAGAAGCACGAGCGAGTGGGGCTTCTCCCTGGAGGGGAGAAATGTCTCTGGGAAAGCAAGGTCATGGATGCAGCTGAGCCCAGAAAGGCTCTTGATGTCTGCCCCTCTCTGTGTGGAAACTTGCTTCTTCTTCTTCTTCCGTGGAGAACTGTGTGTCTTTGGTGTTATTGTCCACACAGAAATAGAGGGGTCACTTCTAATTTCCAGAGAAACATAGGACAATTTGACTCCCTCCCCAAAATGGATGACTTTCATCTTAAAATCAGTCTGGAGCCATCAGGACCATCATCTCAGCGACTCAGGACACTGAGGATGACAAATTCAGGAGCTTCCTGGGCCACAGGGTCAATGCACAGCCAGCCTTGTGATGGCATTTCAATTGGATTTTAATAAATGAAGACTGCCCGAAGATCTGAGAGTAAAACAGTCCCACTGGTCAGCCTTACAGACCAAGTTATGGTAACACACACGTTTAATCCCTGTAGCCATAATGACGCATACGTTTAATCCCAGTAGCCACACTAGTTGCCATAGAAACCGGGCGGTGCGTGCCTTTAATCAAGGTGGCGAACACCTTTAATCCCAGTCCTAGGAAGGATTATAAAACGGAAGGAATCAGCTCTCAGCACACAGTCTCATTCTGAGATTCCAGGAGGCAGGATCGCCATTTCAGACTGAAGTCGAGGTGAGAGCCAGTGTCTGGCTGTTTTGGGCTTTTTGGATCTTCAGGTTGAACCCCAATTTCTGACCTTGAGTTTTTATTAGACGTGCTTCATAGCCTGGGTATCTTCGAGAGACCCTGCCTCAAAATAACAATAACAGTAAAATACAAAATGGATAAAGACGCAGCTCAGCGGTATTTCGCCTGGCCTCTGGGTCTGTTCTCTAGGACCGTAAGGAAGGGAGAGAAGCACAGGAAGTGAAGAGGAGAGGAAGCGGGTTATAAACCGGCTAGACCGAATCAGCTGGCTACAGTCGCCATATTAAGCTGTCCGTTTCATGGGGAACGTGCTGGCAAGGTGAAGGGTGAGCCCAGAACCAGAGATCTAACTATGGTCATAGTGAGACTGGTCAGTAGTTACAAGGGAGCTTGGCAGGTGAGAGCCATGAGGCAGGGACACATTTATCTGTCCAGTGTGGGCTTGGTGCTGACGTGGCGCTGGCTGGCACACGGTGGAAAGGAAAAGATGGCTTTTTAAATTCTGCCTACCCTCAAGGGAAAGATGTCGTTCATCACACTCTAACTAGTGTGCAGGGCAAAGCCATGGGAAAGAAATAGCCTAGGTTAGCAGAACTCATAGGCTCTGCCAAGCTGGCTGGGAGCCCCCGTCTTGCCTCCAGTGGGTGCTGGATAAACATTTTTAGTGTCTAGGATTTTGAAAGTGACATTTGTTCTTAGAGAAGTCTTTTTAAGGCTGGCCAGAAAAAAAAACTTGTACAGAATCCAAGACACTATGTGATACACACACACACACACACACACACACACACACACTTGTAGTAGAAAAGCTTATTTTATATAAGCAAGCCGAGAACAGTGGGTAACTCTATGAACTGGAAGCAATCAAAGATTATTCTCTATATAAATATTCAGATTCGGGATACTGCTGCCCTTCTAACTGCTTCCCATAGCAATCTGAGCCATTCAGATGGAAAGTTTGTATGTATACAAATATTATACTTGTGTAGATATTTGATTGCATTTTGAGGGTTCCTTGATTCTTTTTTTCATTATCACTTTCAATCAGTGTCTATTCTCAAGGCCTACACTTTCCTTAGCTGGACTCTCTGTACCTTATTCAAAAGCAGCCGCCGCCGAGCCGTTCTTAGGAGAAGGCCAGACCTGGATCTAAACCGCCTTTAATTTCCAAGCAGGTGGATGATAACTTTTCTATAAAGAAACGTATGTGTATACCTGTCCTGGCCATGTCACTTTGGCACAAGATAGGGTCATCTGAAAGGAGAGAACCTAACCTGAAAAAATGCCTCCATGGGATCAGACTGTAGCGCATTTTCTTACCTAGTGATTGGTGGGGGAGTGACACAGCTCAGCAGTATTTTGCCTGGCCTCTGGGTCTGTTCTCTAGGACCATAAGGAAGGGAGGGAAGCACAGGAAGTGAAGAGGAGAAGAAGC
>JAQHUG010000099.1:2930547-2961535 GCA_028555095.1 Dicrostonyx torquatus
TGGTCTCGAACTCACAGAGATCCGCCTGCCTCTGCCTCCCGAGTGCTGGGATTAAAGGCGTGCGCCACCACCGCCCGGCTCAAGGTGTAATATTTAAGCAAATGGGTTTGATTGTATATTTATAAAACTTTATCAAAACAGATGATAGAGCAGTAAGCTCATAGGTCGCCAGTTACTAGTCTCTTAAGCCAACGAAACTCTTACCTAAGCCAAATGTCCCATTGGATTTTTATGCTTGGGAAGTCTTTTCAGAAATAAAAGATTGAAACTCAAAACTATCTAAGAAGAGTCTGGCTGGCTTTGCTGGTCGTGAGTTGAGAGTCAAATTCAAGAAAGCCGTCTCAAACTGACCTTGTTTAGCAAACCGCAAGTTTGGGCTTAGTGCTCCAAGTCCAAGTGAGAACACTGAAGAATAAATAGTCTTGCACACTGGATGAGTCTGAAGATTCAGGACAAGTCATTTGTTCCGTTGGAAGACAGAATCTGGGCAAAATGACCAGGGAAAATACTTGTAATGAATTTAGCTCTGGGCCTGGGAGGTACGGGCCTGATAAACAGAGAGTAAATTATTCTCTTGTTCTGACGTATGCTAATTCCCTCGGTCGGAAGAGCTATCCCTCAGACACTTATTGAGGAGCCTCTTACTGTGTGTCAGGAGTGCTGGGGCTTGACAATCCAAGGCTGAGTAAGACATCTAGCAATACTGGGAGACAGTAGAGGCATGACCATTTAGTGCCCTGTCTCAGGTGGAATTAGAAATCAGGGGTTCAGGATCTGGAAGGTCACCCTGTAATGAACCCTACATGTGGGGGTGGTTTTCCAGAGAGGGCTGTCTTGAGCAGGAGTGGGTCAAGCTGGCCAGAGGTTGGGTGTGAATGTTCACGGGAGCTGTGATTTCGAAGCTCAGAAGTCTCCAACACGGAGGGAGACATGGTTGAGGGCAGCCCTGCGTCATACCAGCGACACGGAAAGTTAGCATGGCTGGGAGAGAGAATGTCAGCTGTGGGGCAGGGAAGCTGGAGTCGGGTTCTGAGGAGGGTCAGAAACCATCCGAAGGATTTAAACCTTCACCTGCAAAGTGGGAAAAACCTTTATGAGAACTACGTTTTAGAAAGAGCACCAAATAATCCACTATAGAGGTCCTTTAGTGAGATCTAAATAGTATTGGGTTTTTAGATTTTATTTTATTAATATTTATTTATTATGTATACAATATTCTGTCTGTGTGTATGTCTGCAGGCCAGAAGAGGGCACCAGACCCCATTACAGATGGTTGTGAGCCACCATGTGGTTGCTGGGAATTGAACTCAGGACCTTTGGAAGAGCAGGCAATGCTCTTAACCACTGAGCCATCTCTCCAGCCCCTAGATTTTATTTATGTGTATGTGTGCATGCAGGAGCCTGGAGAAACAGGCAGTTGTGAGCCGTCCAACATGGGTGCTTGAACTCGCGTCCTCTGGCAGAGTGGCACGGGGCTCTTCAACACCAATGCATTTCTGCAGCTCCATCAGTGGGTTTTATTTAAAACTGTTACTTTTTTTATTTTTCTTTTTTTTGGGCGTAGACCTATTTATGGTTTGAGGGCAGACCTACACTCGCAGAAAAGGATAGCTATAAAATGAACCTATGAAAGCTGTGGCTGAGGAAGTCGAGGGAGGGGTTCCTAACTTACACTCTGCTGCCCCCTCCCCACCCTGCCCACTCGGGCCTCGCAATATGGTCCTACCCAAAAGCTGCAGAATCTGACTCTTTCCCACAGACTCCTCTGCTTTCCCCGGAAGTTAAAATGCTCTTCCCTTCTTTCCCTTTACAGGACGTGCTCTCCAGCGGCTCCCCCACCCCAGATCACTGCTGATACCGGTGAGTGATGCCATCCTTTCCCTCCAGTTGCTCATCTTTGGCCAGAAGTCAATGGAAAGAGTTGGCTTGGTTCACGCTTGGGGTCATGTTGAATTTATGGTTCCCAAAGGCGGCGCCCGAGTCTTGGGAGTTTCGTTGGTACCTGCAGTGCCTAGATGGCTCGAGGCACACAGGTGCAGAGGTGTACACCAGCCAAAGGCAAAACCGGAACAAATTGAGTGGCAAGCTCTTGGTTGACTTTCGTTCATGAGTCTTTAATCACATCCCATCTGGGCAGCTGCATGGTCAGGCAGTGCTGGGATCGGAGGCGGGAGGGAGCTATTGGGCTTAATTGGCTACAGCTCAGGCAGTATGGTGTCAGCCTTTTGATTTAGTTGCTGCCTGAGTTTGACTGATTGCTGTAATTGGCCCAGGCTTGGTATTTGTTTACGAAGTAAACTGCTCTCAGGGTTTCCGCGAGTTTCAGTCTGAAGCCTTTTGGACTTAGGGACTCAGCGCAGAGGCCGCCTCAGTCCAAACCCAGGTTCGCCGAACCCACACCTTTACCCTAAGGCACACGCCCCGAGCCGCAACCGCTTCTCTAAAGCATTGTGTGGACCCTGTGGTTGTGAAGTACGGGTGAAATTTAGATCCTCCGGAGAATGTTTGTGTTAAGTAAACATTCACGTGACAGCATATCACATACACTGGAAAAATAACCATCTTTAAACGTTTAAGTGCTGGTGAGTGAGTTTGCCCCAGACTGGAAACAGTCCAACACTGAACCCCAGAATGAGGCATCTGAAAACATCAATGCTGATTCTCATGGAAGACTGGACTCTCCTTACAGATACGTTTTCGGCCCTGGTTTCAGGAGCATCCTTGCTGTTGGGCAGTGGGGACCACTGTGATTTCTACAGCCGAGGGTTGACTAGCTTGTTTACTGGGAAGGCCTCTGCACAGAGGTGTGCGATAAGAAAGTGTGTCTTTTGTTTCCGGAAAGAAAAGAGCTCATTCCAGAGACAGAGCTGTTTCAAGGCTTTAGGAGAAAAGATTTCTCTGCGCATAAGTGCAGACTGGGAATAATGAATGTACTTAAAACACACAGTTAGCATAGCGCTGGTTTTTTTTTTTTTCATTTTTCATTCCCACACATTTTGCCTGTACTACTAGCATTAATTTGAGAAGAAAGGAGCAGATTTTGGAAAATACAGTTCACTTTGCAGGAATTGGTTCCTTTCTGGAGTTCTTTTCTCCCCCACATGCCCTCCTTTGTCAGTGTTTCCGCGTCTCTCTATGCACCCCCAGAGCAACAAGTTTGGAGTTTTCTGGGGCAGCCCTGATTTCCATCCTGCTGTTCGCACTGTGAGAAGCAGGGGCACAGACCCGTGCTCTCATTTCCCCTTCAGAACACAAAGTCAGTCCGTACATGCTCCTGACCTCTCTACACTGTCCCCCATCCCCTCCCGCATCCCCATCAGCCTGGATCACGTGTGCCTTACCATTATTTTTTTTTTTTATGTTCTAAACCAGTTCCATTCTGATTCTTCCCACCCAAGCCACGGGTAATCGCTTTTGGGTTGCTCACACTTTGCTAAAAACGTTGGAATCCTCAAGATCTTTCCTTTTTTTTTTTAAATGTCATACAAAAACTCACTCGGAATTCCAGTTACATTTGAGAAACATATTGGACACATCTGAGAAACCCCAAATGCCATCTGAAGTGCGCTACGGGGGACACTTGCTCTTCCCTTGTCTTTCTCGTCACACCTGCAGGAGATTTTTGCATCTTTACCATATTGTCGAACCCAACTCAATTCCTAAAATTAATGTTGAGCACAGCAGCGAGTGTTTCTGCGGAGTTGTGGATGTAATGGGGAAATAGCACATTACCCTCCCCTACAATCAAGCTCTGCCTTATGGAAAGCAGGTGAAAAGGATTTGTCTTTTAGTCCAACACAAGCACGTCCGTAAATACTATGGAAGACAACAGCAGGCTAAGTTTAGTAACAAAGGGTTCCCCTTTTGTGTGCAGTCTCGTTGGCTCATTTGAGTGGAATGGTGGATGCTAACTCTTCAGTGGGAGGCTCCTAAAGGCTAAAAACACCCATCTGTAAAGCTTAAAGGCTGAGGGGTTTGTTTTATTTTGAAACTAAATTCTGGCTAATTTCGGATTAAAGCAATTAATATATTTTCCCATCTGTCATTTGCTGTTAATGTTAAACGTTTTAACAGGTACTTGATAACTTATACTTCATTAATTTTATATTTATGACTAGGTGATGCTGGCTCACACCTTTAATCCCAGTACTTGGGAGGCAGAGACGGGCAGATCTCTATTATGAGTTTGAGGCCAGCCTGGGCTACAGAGTGCGCTCTAGGACAGCCAGGGCTACACAGAGCAATCCTGTGTCAAACATCAGCAACAACAAGAAAGAAAACAAAAAAAATTAAATTTTACTCTACTGATATGATATTAACCTTATAAAATTATATTATGATATATTCTGCAGAGATATTTCTCTCCTATGTATATATACATATTTATGGATATATTAGTTCCAGGATTGAACCAATAGTATCTTTATCAAGATGTATCACAATATCAAAGTTTACAAGTTTTTCTCCTCAGAACAAGATCTGTTTTGATTGTTGTTGATGATGTTAACTTTAAGCAGCCGGCTTCTCGAGTCGATTCTAGAAAGAATAGGACGTCGCTTTCTACTCTTATCTATCAAGGCAGACACCTTGGATTCACCAGTTTACACTGGATCTCCCAAAGTGCCAGGATTAAGTTAGTTTAGAAGCACCACACCCTTCCTTAACATGAAGAGTCAGGAAAGGAAATGAACTGTCGATAGCTCTATCGCCTGGGCACCATGAAGGGGTGGGTGGATGTGCTAATATGTCTACTTGCTAAAGAAATCTTCTCGCCGTGTTATCTATCCACCCATACACAATGGATTTTAAGTACCCAAACAACATCTTAGTCTCGTCTCTTTTAACACTCTGGAGCCTTGAACTCCCTCATTAGCGGTGAGCTGCCGCACCGTGGGGTGAGCCTGGTTTTCATTCCTTACGCTCTGAGATCTTGACCATTGACAATGCGAGTTGTAGGCAAATAAAAGAACACCCTACACCTTCCAAATGCCCGAACCCAGGTTCCAGTTCTGTGTTTTCTTCATTCAACTGTTGATGACTACATGGCCCTTTCTGATGAGCATCAGCTTGAGCTTGTGGGAGCTAGACCACAGGTACCAAAGCTGTCATTCTTGGCCCATGGGTCTGCTGGCCTTTAATTGCGCCGCGTGGAAGGAGTGTGTCATCTTCTGGAGGAATTAGCCTTTTGTTGGTGGGCAGCACCTAGCAGAGCAACGATTCTATTGATAATCAGTGTTGAATTCAGCTGGCTAAGCGCTGCCCCTGCACAAAGCTCACCCCGCTGCCAGTTTCCACGGACCTCCCATCTGTACTTTTGCCAAGTGCACACACGTACAGGTACCAACAGCTCCGTGGCAAGTTACTCCCCTCCCTAGGAGCTACAATGGTATGCGGGTTTTCTTTTTGCTCTTTTCTTTTTTCTTTTCCTGTGACATCCCTTCTAATACACACCCTCATATTACAGAATCATTAAAATATGAAAAATAAAAAAAAACATTGTGCTTTGAGTTAAGGAAGTAGAGCAATTAACATTTCAAAGGACAAATATCATCTGCGTAAAAGCAGATTATCTACACATATCCCCCTTCCCCGCAGTACCTGCACAGACTGGTACCTGCAGGGCTTTCCTGGTTCCCATCCTTATTCGGAGTTTTCTTTCTCCCGACTCTACACGTTCTTGAAGAAGCCCACATGTCTGTCTGTCTTCTGATGCTTCCCTGTTTATTCTTTTCTCTTTGGGAGGGCATAAACTCATGACAGATCATTTTTTATGGTGAACTATACTATGACTGAGATGGGAGCACCTTTTGCTGTGGACAGGTAACTACAGTGACTTCGCACATCCCTTCCGGGACCAATGAAGCACGCCTGTTTCATTCATATGTAATTAAGAAGACATCAACTATCCCAGGCTCAGATGGGCTCAAAGTGACTGACCCAAGAGCAAGGGAGCCTGTATGGGGCTGACCTAGGAACTCTGAAGGTATGTTTCAGTTATGTAGCTCAATCCTCTTGTGGGACTCCTAACAGCAGGAACAGGGGCTGCGTGTGATTCTTTTACTGGCTTTTGGGACCCTAATCCTTATACTGGGTTGCCTTGTCCAGCCTTAATACAAGGAGAGGTGCCTAGTCTTAACTGCATCTTGATACGCCATGTTTTATTGATACTCAAGGGAGACCTGCCCTTTCCTGGATGGAGATGGGAGAGGAGAGGATTGAAGGGTAGAAGTGGGGCAGGGACTGGAAGGGGAACATAGACAGGAGGCTGCAGGCAGGATGTAAAATAAGTAGATGAGCAATAAAAAAAAATACAGTTCTGTTCAGTTCTCAAAATGGTCCTTGTATGTTTACCAACCCAGTGGATGAGGAAAGTGTTGCTGGAAAACCATAGCATGCCTCCAGAAAGTGCTTGCACTGTTATGAAGTCCATCAAGACAGGCCGATGGAGACCAAGGATGCTGCTATTCTCCTGAGTCAGAAAGAGAAAGAGGTGGGGGCAGGACAGGCTGTATAGTCCTGAAATACCAGGTTCTAATTTAATGCCTCTGAACCCAAGACTGGGAGTCCAAGCTGTACAGCGAGTGCTAACACACACACACACACACACACACACACACACACACACACACTACAGAAAGAGAGAGAGAGAGAGAGAGAGAAATATGTGATGCATCTGAAGATAGTAGCATTTAAGAGATTGTATACATTGGGTTTATCAACAGAATGCATGAAGAAATCAAGTGTGTTGAATCGGTGTCTCGGTGTCTTAGTTACTGTTCTATTCCAGTGATGAAGCATGACCAAGGTAACTTACAAAACACAGCACTTAATTAGGACCTCGCTTATCGGTTGGAAGGGTTTGTTCATGAACATCATGGTGTGGAGCATAGTAGCAGGCAGGCATACATGGCTCGTGTAGCTAACAGTTTACACCTGATACATGTGTTGCAGGTAGAGAAGGGGCAGCTGGTATTGGCTTTGGGAACCTCAAAGTTCGCCCTAATAAGGTCACGCCTCTGAACCCTTTCTAAATGGTTCCACCAACTGGCAACTAAGATTTCAAGTATGACCCTATAGGGGCCATTCTCATTCAAACCATCTCAGTGTGTATTCGAAGGTTTTTTTTTTTTTCAAGAGTAACAAGTGGTCTCATTTCAAAGACATTTCAAAGTCGTTTCAAAGACAACGTACAAGCAAGGGCAAGGAGGAAAGACTTTTTGCTGTAATTTGCCAATGTCATTCTTTAGGCTCTCCAACTTTTGGTGTTGGGAGAGTAACCTTGAAAAATTATTGATAGATGTCTAACGCATTTATATTCCCACTGATATAGTATACAAGGCTTCCAATTTTTCCACCTCTTCCCCAACACCTGTTATTAGTAACATGTCATCTGTTGGAGCCCATGGATGTGGATCTGTTCCATCTTGATCAAAGGGCAGATAGTTCAGGCCTATTCTTGCTCCTTCAAGGTTATGACAAGAGGTTTTTACCTAGGCTGTGGCTGCCTACTGGATGATTGGCCTAAGGTGGGGTTTCTGCGTGTCCTGCCTAAATAACAGAGTACTTGACTCAGGATGCGGTTACTTGGTGTTTCGGGTACTGAAGAGGGAATTGCTCTGTTTGTTCGTTGAACCATGGTAAAGCAGTATTTGGCTGCTCCCCTCCCCTTTTGGAGTCAGAATTCACTGGGTTGCCCTCCTGACTCTACTCTGGGTCTCTTTTTCTTTTGTATCTTTGGCTTTCTTTCTACCTAACATTTCTAATCCACACGCCGCACGCAGGAGCATATGAACCCACCAAGGCTGGACCGTGACAGTTATCCATAATTTAATTTCTGAGCTTATGAAAGGGTCTCCAGAGCAGGGCTTCAAAGAAGAATATACGCAGTCATGTTCCCAGCAGCCTTTTTTCCATGTTAGTTAGAATGTGAAGCTAGCCCGTGTGTCCAACAGTTGGCGAGTTCATAAGCGAACTTAGGTGATCCATAGGACAGGAGTTATTCGGTCTGAACAGGAAGAAAGTTCTGACACGCATGTACTAGAACATGCGTGCGTCTTGCGAACATGGTATAATGAGTGAGATAAGACGATCACAGAAAGACAGACACTGTAGGATTCTCCTCGTGTACTTGGAATGTCAAAATCATAGAGACCAAAGCAGAAGGGGCGCTTGGCAGAGAAAGGGGGGTAAAGGAAAGGGAGACTTTGTGGTTTAGTGGGCATGGTTCTGTTTACACATGAAGACTTGAGAAGATGGGGGGGTAGCGAAGGCTGCATGGTGTAAGTAGATGCAAGGTTGTTGACGTAGTTCTTAAAGAGATGAGTACTAAGTTGTATGTTCTACATATTTTACAACCATAACAATTTAGGACAAAATTTCCCATGGCGGGGCTGGAGAGATGGCTCAGCGGTTAAGAGCACTGCCTGCTCTTCCAAAGGTCCTGAGTTCAATTCCCAGCAACCACATGGTGGCTCACAACCATCTGTAATGAGGTCTGGTGCCCTCTTCTGGCCTGCAGGCACACAGACAGAATACTGTATACATAATAAATAAATAAATCTTTTAAAAAATTTCCCATTGGGTTACTTGGTCCCTTTCTTGACAACTAGAAAGAGCCTATAACTGACCTTCTGTCTTTCTCCGTTCTGCATTCTGGTCTGTTTCTTGATTTTTATGTTAAGAATATTCTTTCCTGTAACACAAACAGTCTTACAGTCAGTCTGGAAATGAAGCAGTGCTAATTCTTCTGCTTCACCCATTCATGATTTCCTCGAATCATTGGGCATGTACACATAAATTCTAGAATATCTTGTCAATTTCTAACAAAAAAACCTGTTGATATTTTATTGTCTATAAATCAATTTAAACTGAATTGCTTCCTTAAAAAGTTGAACATGGCACACGGTTTCTTTTATCTAGACCTATTTTAATTTCTCTCAACAATGCTTTAAAGTTTTAGTATAGGAGCATTTTACATTTTCTTACATTTACTTCATCACGTGTTCTATACAACTGTTACAAAATAACCTTGTCCGTGTTTCCTGGAGAATGCACAGCAGCCAGGGGTTCTTTGCATATTACATTGCACTGTTCTGTTTTTTCCAAATTCGCTTATTAATTATCGAATGTGCGTTGTTCTTTCTTTTTTGGATTTCTTTATGCAAAGAGGACATTAACTGAAAATAAAAACGTTTTGAGCACGTTCTATCTTTTTCCCATGCTCGTTTCTTGTTTCATGTCCAGTCTCCGAGGTCAAGTGGTTGATACTCTGCCAATTACAACTGATGTCTGTGTAATGCTTCTAGAGGAATCCTTCATTGTTTTATAGGAATTGTCATCTACTCTTCAATCTGGGGAGTTTTTTTTATCATGGTGAGAGATAAATTATTGAAAATTTCTTTTTCAATCATATAATTTTCTTCTGATGCTGATATAACATAAATTAATGTTTTGTGTTGAAACCACCTCATATGACAGCAACCATATCTCCTTGGTCATGGTATGTAATGCCCTTCCACATCTTTCAATGCACTGATCTTTCATTAAATACTTTGCATGTATATGCACAAAGGAGATTATCCCAAGTTTTTTTCCTCCTTTGTCAAGTGTTATAATGATTGCTCTGGCTTCCTAAAATGTTAAGAAGTCTTTTTCCTTTTTAGTTTTCTGAAATTATTTATGCAGGGTTTGAACAATCTCTTTGGTGAATGTCTGATAGGATTTGATTTCTCCCTTTGATGGAAGCTAAGATTCGTGAGTGAAATCTTGCAGGCCTGGAGTCTTTTGTGTGCAAGGATTCGATAAAGAGCAATTAGCCTGATATGATTCACTGCATACAGCTAAGTACTCTCTGTTTTCACGGTTAACTTCTCTACTCCCACTTATGTTTGTGTGTGTGTGTGTGTGTGTGTGTGAGAGAGAGAGAGAGAGAGAGAGAGAGAGAGAGAGAGAGAGAGAGAGGTATGCACTCATGTGTGTGAGTACATCCACGCACACATATAAAAGTCCAACGGCAGCCTTGGATGTTACTCCTCATCTTTCAGCTAGCTTGTGACAAGGTCTCTGCTTTTACCTCTGATTATTCCTAACTGGCTGGACTTTAACTCCCAGTCTTATCCCCTATGTCTCTTCTCTTGCCGGCGGTGCTCTGGAATTCTAGATGCATGCTATGTTGACCAGTTTCCTGAAGGTTCTAGAATTCAAACTCAGACCCTCATGCTTACATGGAGAGTGATCCACTCACCCCGTCATCCTATCTGACCCATTTGCTGTCAGTTACTTCTTTTAAACACGTGTGTCTACCTGTGTGAAGGTCAAAGTACAGTCTGTAGGAGTCGCTCCCCTCTGCCCACCATGTGGGTCCCAGGGATCAAATTCAGGTCACCAGGCTCAGTGACAAGCCACTTTACCAACTGACCCATCTCACAGACCCTCGTTTTCAGAATTCGTGAACCTACATGGCTGTTCCTTCCCTATGCATGGAAAGTCTGGCCGGTATACCTTTAAATTTTAGCCTTGCCCCTTTTCCTTCCTTCTTTGCATTCGGAAGTAGGCCATGTGTGATGGCCCCATCTGGGTTCCTTGCATCTCCTTTCACGGATGCTCTTCTGTGGAGCACTGTCCGATCTGAAATCAGAAGAGTGTGCCAGAGGCTACAGCCCAGGCAGAATTAGATGTTACAGAGGGAAGGCGAATTCTCTTTCCCCAGGAAATCTGCTTCCATTCTTAAGACTTCAGCTGACTGGATGAAGCCCACCCACATGATCAAAGCTAACATCCTTGGCTTAACACCAGTCCATTCTAGCTGTTGAGTCTCTCTACAGAATTCCTCCACAGCACTGCCTACATTAGTGCTTAACTCAGTAACTGCGTGTTGTGAACTAGCCAATGGGGGCTCAAAAAAACCAACCTTCACCCTTGGCTAGACCCTCACTGCAAACTTTCACACTGTCGGTGGTGGACTTGTGGTCGCCTGACCCTAGGAGAGAGCTGTGTTCACTGACGCCCCCTTTCCCCCCCTCCACAGGGGTAAACCAAACACTCCAGGATTGTTTATAAGCTCAATTTAGCTTCAGCTCTCTCTAGATTTTTCTTCCTCTGTTTCCCCCCTGGCTGCGGTTGCCTTGAACTCTGTCATTTAGTTCTTTGAGCTTGGTTTTGTTTTCGCCAGCTGGCCCACAGTTCACACTTGTCGCATGGAGAACTGTGGTGTTTCACTACTTCCTTTGGCCGGCCCGAGAGGCTGTCGCACTGAGAAAATGAGACCTCGGGAGACGGTACATAGCGCACTACCCGCACACAGTTGGGAGGGAGTCCGTGGATGGCTGTTACTGTTACTACACAGTGAAAAACCAGCCCAGTGTCTGTTCTGCTTTCCCACGTAAACTCTAGATGGCCCAGTGGGTTCTGGGAACTAGCAGGTCGAGCAGGGCACAGCCAAGGGCAGCCCAGCCTCTTTCGGGAAGGAATGCTAACTGTGGGAAACGGAGGCAGCCACCCATTTGTTAAGACGAAACCTTTCAGTAAACAAAGCAAAGATTGGAGCTGAGCCCCCCCCCCCAGGCACCCCAGGTTGGGCTGCAGTCCCTCCAATCACTCTGCCTTCCTGAGGCAGGAATCTTGATTAATGCACGGCTGTGATAATCACAGGCGCAGACTGGTGTTCTCAGGCACTTGGAGAGAATGGATGGAAGTCCAGACAGCCAGATGTGCTCCCGTGCCTGCCGCTGGCTGGTTCAGAAAATACCTCTGCTGATAGAAAATTTGCCAAACCTGCAGTACCACAGTGTGCCGAGGACAACATCTATGCAGCCCTAAAAGGGTAGAAATAAGCCCTCTCCAGAGTCCCCCTCAGCCAGCCTAGGATGGAGAGCACCAAGACTGTGGGATGGCTTGTGAGCCACCTCCATCCAGATGCGTCGGGCACATCTTGAAGCAGTTTCTTGATCGTTTGGGGTTTGGCACTACCAGCACGTGGGCTTTTCCAAACCCTCACTCCCTTTCATGTGTCACCCCGACACCCCTACAAACCATCTCCAGGCTCTTGATTTGGCGTCTTCAATTTCACTTATGTCATCAAAACCTTCACTTTACGCCTCACCAGCCATCAAAGCAGCCCTCAGCTCCCGGATCGATGAGCCAGCTCTATCTGGCTTCCATTCTTAGACTCCGCACTGCCTCCTGGCTTTGCCGGCACCGTCCGGGATTGCAGCTGTAGTGGCCTGCACATAAGCCAGTGGCAACTACCATTTTTTTTCCCCCAAAGGAATTTATTTTCTCTTAAAGTTTCTGTTATTACAGAAGATTGGGGAAATTTTAGATAAATTAGATACATAAGCTCAGGAAACAGGTGTCCTTCCATTCAATGTATTTTCTTTGCCAGCTGGGATCATGGAATCCAATAGTGTTGTCTCTGCTTAATACGAAGGCGTTCCGTAGTGTTTATTCGCTTAGAATGTCTATAGTTAGCTCTTCAGTCAGAAAATTAATCTGTATTGACCTATTGTTACGCCTCACAGGAGAGAAAACAAGGCGCGCATGCGCGTTGAAGATGGGGAAGCTTCGGCCCTCAGGCAGCCTTATCTGTAGCACTAGAGACACCACAACCACTCTGTGGGTTACACACTCAGCAGAGGAAGCTAGAATTGCTAGGAGTTGGGGCAGGCACCAGGCTGTCTGCAGGAAGCACATTCCAGGAGACAGTGCTCGCTGGAGCACAGTCCTGGCTGGAAAGAGGAGATGAGGCAGATGGGCAATCGCTCACGTCTCCAGGGCCGTGCAAACAGCACAGCTTGCTGACCACGTCCCAGGGACTTCTTCAAGGTCAGCAGATGTATTGAGATCGCTGTCATTCAGGGGAACAGAAGCTTCCAGATGGGTCAGAGCTGAGTAGCCAAGAAAAGGGAAAAAAAAAAGGAAGCAAAGGAGTTGGTGAACCAATGGGGGAGATTAAGATATGCGAAAACAGTGGAAGGAGATGGAGAGAGAGAAGGGGTGATGCGGTGTTTATGAATTACACCCAATAAAGGAGTCGGTAGGCTCTTACCTACAAGGTCAGAAATTCTAAGGAGGTTGCCATTTACTGGCCAATGTGATAGGGCATGTTGATTTGCAACCTGATTGGATTAAGAAACATCTAGGTTCTGGGTATGCGGTGGCAGGGGCCGTTCCAGGGAGGACTAACTGAGGAGCGGGGGAAATTCTTCGAAGATGGTGGCACCACCCCCACGGGCCAGAGCCCCAGACTGAATAGAAAGGGGGAAGGACAAAGGCAGAGAAGCACCAGGGCTTTCTCTCTCTGCTCCCTGGTGTGCCTCGAAGTGAGCAGGCCGCCTGGGATTCCCGCTGCCAGCGCAGCTGTGATAGGCTGTGCTAGCTTACACTGGAAGCCTGAGTGCATCCTTTGTAAGTTGCTTCCTATCAGGGTTTCCGACATAGCAATAGGAAAAGCAGTTAATCCAGTCGAGAGTAGATTGCGTGTTGAACACAAGAAACAGCAGTTCTTCCAACAGTCTGGCATTTACTGCACATATAATGAATAGCCTTTTCTCCTCAATATTGCCTCCCTGACTTCCCTAGTACTGCTGTCTCAGACACCAGTGGCTACCCGGAAATAACTAGTCTCTCAGTTAGCACAGCTTAGCTTGTGTAGTGGTTACACGCATTTTATCAGGTGACATGGTTACCTGAGAAATAATAATGCCGTCAGCTACAATAAAAGTAAAAGAATCATCTTATATTTATAGTTCAGACAGTG
This sequence comes from Dicrostonyx torquatus, assembly GCA_028555095.1. Lineage (NCBI taxonomy): Eukaryota > Metazoa > Chordata > Mammalia > Rodentia > Cricetidae > Dicrostonyx > Dicrostonyx torquatus. Next base: position 2,944,304 of record JAQHUG010000099.1, read on the forward strand.
CTGTGCCAAAAAGGAGGTAAGACAGAGGGTTGTAGACACAAGAAAAATGATTAGACAGAAGTCCTCAGGGCAACAAGGACTAAGAATCCCACCACAGGTGGGAGAAAAAGGAAGGGAGAGCAGGAAAGGGTAGGGGAAGGGGAAATGGGAGGGGGGGAAGAGAGGAGGGAAGAGAGAGGGAGGGAGAAAGGAACTGACCAGCAACGAATCAGAGACGTACACACCATGGGAAAACTTAGGTTTGAGCTTACCTCTGGCCTTGTCAGCAGGCTGCCTGTCCCCTGCTCTGGGTCTGTAGCCGTGAACTGCATCCCTTAGGGGTCAGAGGTGACATCCTGGGAGATCTGGGCATGCAATCTAAGCTAACTCACAGGGACACACAGAGAATCCACTGATGTTTATTCGCAAGCTGTCCATCTCCCGTCAACATCTTTGAACTCCTCCCTGAAGCCCAGAGAGGCGTTCCAGGGACTCATTTCGTATCAGAGAAGTCACGGCGATATTAACCTGGGCTTGAGTGGTGCCCCGAAACACCTTGGCTCCATGACTCTACCTAGTCATTTAACTTCTCGCGGTCTCCTTCCCCGGGGCTGAGATCAGGATAGCGGTGGTCCAGCTTGCGGTGAAGATGAAAGAAGATGCTCACTGCAAAATGTCTAACGCGCCTGCAGAAACCCAGTCTGTGCTGGAAATCACAACGATCGTTGATATCACTGCTATCAAACCTCTGTAGATCTTGTCACTTTTGTTCAAGAACCCAGAGATCTCGTCTTCCTACTTCTTCATATTAGAAATCATGACTGTTCTCTGCTTTATTTTTTCTTCTTTGGCCATCCCATGCTGTGTAAAATGAATTTTGGTCATTTGCCCATTTTCCTCCCTTGCCCTACTGAAACACTTCTTCCCAGCAAGTTCCTCTCTTACTTTAATGTTTTCGTGAGGGGGCAGTGGTGTGTGTGTGTGTGTGTGTGTGTGTGTGTGCATGTGTGTGTCCCACTGAATGTCATTAGGGCTGCTTACATAACATGGGGATGTTACTTCCTGGACCCTGCACAACTTATCAGTAACTATACCAATGAAGAAAATGACAGCTCTTGCCACCAACCACTGTCAACTGTTCCTCAAGAAGGGGTGTGGTCTCATGAGTCACTCCATACTCACGATGAGACATTGAAAGACCTTATCTCGTGCAGGTCTTAGGTAGGTGACCACAGCTGCTATGAGATCATGAACAGGACAGCCATGGCATATCCAGGGACAGTCTTTTGCAGCACACCTCCTCCATCTTCCAACTCTTAGATTCTTGCAATTCCTACTGTAGCCATGTTCTCTGAGCCTTGAAGACGGTGACACAGAAGTCTTGGTTCAAGTCGAGCACCCTGTCAGGGAAACCACAAGCTCCTGGGCCCCATCTGCCTCTGGTCCCTAGGGCTGGGATTTTAGATATAGCTTAGCCTAGCTTTTGCGTGAACGCTGAGGATCTGATCTCGGGTTGCCGTGATCCCCCCAGCAAACACTTCACCCATAGAGCCGTCTCTCAAGCCCTGAACGCCAGCTTCCTGATAGCCCTGTCTTTCCTAGTCCCCTTTCAGATGTGAGTATAAAGTGAAAATTCTTGTGCTTCTGTAAGATGACCCCGAGTCTGAATCAGCCAGCCCCTCTTTTCTGCTTAGGAAAGCGAAATTCATTTGCCAGCATATGTTTGGGATAATGCGTCGCTGCTCACAGTTCCAGACATGCTAGGAGGGCAACCTCAAATATTTGTTTTAAATTAAGTGAACCATATCTATCCATCTGAAGGTTTTATCTTTCCCTGTACTGGAAAACATGGAAATTTTTTTTTTTTTGCTATACACTGCAAAGCAGTAGCAAATATTTGTGCGTCTTTTGGGTTTGTTGATCAGGCTGTTAATACTTTTATGCCTGAACAAAATTGGTGGAGGTAAATAAAATAAGCCTGAAAATGAGAATATGGGACCGTAAATCTTATAATTTGCTAAATAATCGCTGGCAATAATGGTATTATTCTAATTATATTATCTTCCTCTAATTTTATATGAGGTATAACATTTAAAAGCCCAATAAAACCAAAAGTAGCTCACCCTCCCTTGGCTTGCTGCAGAAGCTTGACGGCCGACAGAAAACCAACTTCCCTGTCTCACTTTGAGCTGCTTTGGTATTTAGCAACGTATTTACACTTCACGATGCAGCCGCTGAATTTGACACCATGTACGGCCTCCCTCCTGTCCCTCTCTGGGGAGATATGTGATGGCGGGGATGGTTGCTCCATACACTGTCCAGTTTTCCTACTAATTAACTTTGTAAGTAACACCACACTTCAAATTGTTTGTCTTTCTTTTTAGATAATACCGGTCGGGTTTGCAGTCTGTGAGAGAAATCACCTCTCATCGTCTTTCCACGGGGCTTACCATGAAGCCCAGGTTGTCCTCACTCGCTATGCTGGTGGGGATGATGCCCCTGCCTCCACCTCCCAAGTTCTGGGATTGCAGGAGGGTACATGCCCAGTTTTATGTGGCACTGAGAGTTGGCCTTGGGGCTCGCCGCATGCTGGGCAAACACTCAACCAACAGAGCTTCCTCTCCAGCCTCACTTATTTATTATAATTAATCAATAATCTGGCTCAGAAAGTTAATAAGTTTTCTTTCTGATACAGCCCTCAATTGTCTGGCCTCTCTGCGCTGCTTAACCTCCGCCCCTCTAGCCTCTGACTCTGGAGATTTTCTCATTCCCTGAGAGTCCATTCTATTTTTAGGTCATCTTTTGTTGTTGTTTTTTTTCTATACATGGGAGAAATTTTTTGAAACTTCATATACGTACGCACGCGGGCGCGCGCGCGCGCACACACACACACACACACACACAGTGTTCTAATTATTTGTGCCCCTTCACTCTTCCTGACCACCTTCCCATCCATACCAACCTTCTCAATCTCTACCCGTCCCTTCCCCTAGTTCATGACCTTCCTGCATGTTTATTGGCTGTTTCTTTAGAGGCGTGTCCCTTGAGATCCATTGGCCAGTTATTGACTGGATTCTTTGTTCTTCGGCTAGTTAACTTTTTATTGATATCGTTTATTCTTTGGCAATTTCAAGCATGTAAAAACGCATTTTGGTGGCTCTCACCCCACCTTCCTCCATCTGCCTTTCCGCCCTACCAATCCCTTTCAAGATCCATGTCTTTTTGTTTTGTTTTCTGAGTCGATTAAATATTCCGTATGTTTATCGCTTCTGGTAAAGTTATAAGGTATCTATTTTCTTCTGAAACTGAACTGAATTTTTGCTTTATTTTTAGATTAAAAAAAAAAACGAACAAATTAAAAAGCATTACATTTTACCTTCTTGCTTTCCATACAACAAAGTCCTCCTAGGGCACAGACTCTTAGGAATGTTGAAGCGGGGTGTGTCTTCCCTAAGACATGGCTCCTCTGTGTTGCTTTTCTGAAAGGAATCTTAGCTCAAAGAGGACCACAGGTTTGCATAAGACTGTTGGTAGAAGTTTTATTCTCTTTTTCTCTCTTTCTTTCCATTCTTTTCACCCCCCAAATCCCTTCACATCTTATCTGCATCTGTAGCCTAGAAAGGAAGGAGGTGGTAAGGGCTTCCAAGCGTCTCTTCTCATCCCACCATGATAGAAACGCTGGGCTCACTGACTGGACAATGGCCGGGGATTAGAAGGAGGACAGACTACAGTGTGAGTCCCTCTTCCACACTTGTTATTCTGAGATCTTCTCCAATAAAGCTGACGGACTGTTCTTCAGTCGCTGCTAAGATTAACTGAGCTAATACTAAGCAGTTCTCCAAACATCATGCCTGGTGAAATGTAGTCGGTGGCAATTAATGGGAACTATGAAATTTCAGGATGAGAAGTCGGATCTCTGGCCTCTCCGGATGAAGGCGAGAACAAGGGCAGGCATAAACTCTTCCTCAGATTCCACTTACCTGCCCTCATTCTGATCATCTTCATTTTTATCTTAATGCATTTATTCCACGGAGTACACACCCTTCAACTTCACTTGCTGACAAGTGAAATCTCACAGGTCTGAGCTTAGCCTTTTTGACTTTTTAAGAAAACCCATGGATCCTTGGCTTCTTTCCTATCATGTATTCAATAAACCAGTTTGGGTTTTCTGAGGGATAAAGAGGATTCAATGGGGCTTCAGAAGGAAGCCAAAGACCTGAAGCTCCCCTCTTGCATGGTTGCAGCAGCCACACAGCTTCGCTGCCTCTTGTCTCAGCTCTCAGTCCCTCCTCCAGGACACCCGCACTGCCCCCAGAGACACATGTTGGTGATGCAGATCTCGCCACACCCGAATCCTCCTCTGCTTTGGTCTAGCCACATCACCATCCTTCCCGGGACATCTTCCCTCCATCTTTCCTCTGCTCATGGTGCTCGCATATCCTTTATGAGTATCTCAGAGTCCTAATGCATGGTCAGGCGTGACAGCGTGCATTAAAGGTGCTGCCACACGCCTCACTGGGTAGGGAATTCTCATTGCTACAGCTGCGTGCTGATAGAGTCACCTGCTCAGTGCCTTTGGAATACTGGTCATCATGTTCACGTAATCGCTACAAAAAGTCAGGGGCAAGGCTGCGGTGCCAGCAAATGCATGTAAGCCTGGCCCTTGGGAAGCAGAGGCAGGCATCGCTCTGTGAGTTCAAGGCCAGCTTGGTCCAGATGGTGAGTTCTAGGCCAGCCAGGACTATATAATGAAGCCCTGTTTACCAGCTATACAAGTAAAATCTTACCAGCATGGCTGCACAAACACGATCTGAACAAGAAAGACACCGATGAACTTGCCAGACAGCACAGCGAAAGGCCCAGGAGGGCTCGACCCTACACAAAGGACTATAGGCAACTGAGTAAAGCTAGAAGTGGGAGAGAGTCTTCCGCAGAGAAGAGCACATGATTTGTTGTCCAGAGTCAGCAGTGATCCCTGAAAACATGCATACATGCAACATGATATTGACTCAAAAGGTTACATTTAGGAATACGTCTGTATCTATGTTTATATCTATATCTATACCTATAATAACAATTGATGAATTTGAAGGAGAGCAGGGAGAGGTATATGGGAAGGTTTTGGGGGAGGGAGGGGAGGGATGATGTTGTAGCTAGAATACAGTCTCAAAAATAACAACAATAACAAATTTATAAAACTCAGGGACAAAAATGTCTGCATGTGCAGGACTTCCTGGGTCAAATATCACAGCTTTTACTTTTCTGGATGGTTGCTCCGATATAGGCAGGCTACAGCCTACTTGATCGATACCCAGCCCCCAGGCTCCGAAGCTGCCCTGTCACTTTCACCCAGAGGAAGTAAGAGAGAGCCAGAAGGAGCCAGGCCACCATGTACCGCCCCACAGGCAGAGCTGGATTTCAGTCTGCCAAAGCTTACAGGATGTAAGAACAACATGTTCCTCTTTTCATTCACTTTGATGCATTAAAATGTTCTCTTCACATCCTTGCCATGCTTTCAGAAAGAGATGACCGCAGGATTTAAAACTGTTCAATCTACTAAGGGCTGAACAGAGACAGGTTCACCGTGAACCTTAATAAACAGTTAAGTAAGTAAAAGAAAAAATCATGGGGCATGTAAGGTTGTGGCAGGGAGCTGGGAAGATGGCTCGGCAATGAAGAGCATTGGCTGATTTTCCAGAAATCCTGAGTTCAGTTTCCAACAACAGCATGGCAACTCAGAACTGTCGGTAACTGTAGCCCCATGGAATCCGATGCCTTCTTCTGGTGTGCAGATGTTCATGCAGACAAAACATCCATACACATTAGATGGATGGATGGATGGATAGATAGATAGATAGATAAATAGATAGATAGACAGACAGACAGACAGATGATAGATAGATAGATAGACAGATGATAGATAGATGGATAGATAGATGATTGATAGATGATGGATGGATAGACAGACAGACAGACATACAGATAGATAGATAGATGACTAATGGATAGATAGATAGATGATGGATGGATGGATAGATAGATAGATAGATAGATAGATAGATAGATGATTAATGTATAGATAGATGATGGATGGATGGATAGACAGACAGACAGACAGATAGATGATTAATGTATAGATAGATAGATGATGGATGGATAGATGATAGATAGATAGATAGATAGATAGATAGATAGATGATTAATGAATAGATAGATGATGGATGGATGGATGGATGGATAGACAGATAGATAGATCTTTAAAATGTCTTTAAAGGTTATAGAAGGTGTGACTTCATGACCAGTGCATCATAATGACATACCATATATGCTAAGGCCAGCTGCTAAATGTCCCTAAGCAAAAGAACCAGGAACACTGTCTCTTGTGGTCATACGCAGACCATGCCACAACACTAATCCATCTTTTCCATCAAAATAAAACACAAAAATTTAACAAACTACTTTTAAAAAGTCTGCCTGTTAGAAAGGTGACCTTCTAGACAGGGACAGAACTGTCATGGCATTACCCCAGGTGCCTTGTTGATGGATGCCAGAAGATCTTAGTGACCACACAGAGTGAAGCCTGGCAGCTGGCATTATTCATATATAAATCAACTGGAGATGACTAGCCTGGTGGAGCTGGAAGCTTACACAGGGACCACAGATGCAAGGGGGTCTCACTTGACTCTCGTCATAGAAACAGGGTGTAGATGGTTTCTTGCTGCTCATTGAGATCAAGCGGTAGTGACATTGTCAGCATTCTGATATTGGAGGGCCTGCTGTGTGTGTGGTCTCTGACCTTTCTTATAGCATTTGCGCCTCACTGATGGGTGTGATAGGCCTCGTTCTACCCTTAAGGAAGTTACTCAAGGTACCAAAGCCTGTGCAGAGTACTCCAAGGCTGGAGCGGGTGAATCCTTACAGCTGGGAACGCTGTCTACCTGGGTCTCTGAGCCTGGGTTTCACGCCCTATAAAATGAAGATTACATAAATAATGTCCATCAACAAATTCTTTCAGAAAGCGAATCAGTTCTTTTGATGCAACTTTGCAAATGAGAAGGGGTTGCTATTATCTCTTGCTAGAAACTTCAGCGCCCACAAATTGGGATCTGCGTATTTGGTAGGACTTGGGGATGAGCACGTAAATACCTACTGCGTATGGCTTCATATCCAAACAGGGCTATTTAGATCTGGCACAATCAGAAGTTTGGGACATGTATTGGTAGGTTGTATGTATGAATAAACTTCATGTCTGCTCATTAGTGGCCACTTCTCTTCCCAGATCCTCCACAATTGGGACCATGGACCATGGCCTCTGGAGGATAGGAAGTCACGCTTAGCTGAGAGTTCATGGGTCAACCGTGGCTCTTACTCTTACCTATCCACTTAGAAGGCAAAAGAATCCTGTTTGGTAGGGTGAAGTCAGGCTACTGTATCTTCTAGTGAAGTATCAGGGGGCAGAGTTAACATATCCGGGGTCATCAAGACTCTCTTAGACTCAAACGCCCATGCTTTCACCCTATGACTTCCATACTGAAAGGAGAACTGAGCCTGGGTGACTTTGGGTTTGCTACAGTGCATAGGTTTTGCCAAGGGGAGAAGCTGATGAAGTCACTCAAGGACACGTCCATGATTCTCAGCCAGAGCAAAAGACCATGTGTTTATTCCGACCACTCACATCTTGCAAGGTAAGACTTTGACTGGCAATGATGTTGATGCTGATATCTTTTCAAATGACTCAAGCCTCTGAACTCTAGAGATTATAAAAAGAGTTTCAGAACCATTCAACAGGATTCGAGTCCCCTCTTGTTTATGAAGCGAGTGGATTTACCCATCACAGATGACTCACGACTGGGTAGCAGTTGACTTTCCAACTGATTCTTCTCCTCCTGCGCCACTGCCACCAATCCGTGGAACTGACACTGTGAACATGGAGATGCTTCCCTCCAGGTGACAGTGATGTCCTATTGTCATCCGCGGTGTGAGTGACAGCATGATCGTTACGGTGTCTCGTGTGACAGCTAGAGAAAGCAGGACTAGGTCTCATTTCAATAACACAACTGAGTCAGGGATGGCAACCTTTAACCCCGTCCAAAATGTCAATGGTGGCCTCCAACAGTGACATTTTAGACGGAAACCTGCCACTTGACTTGGTCACTCGTTTGCGAGAAGAACCAGAGTAAAGCTTGGGTTGAAAACGAGACAACCATTTGCACAGTGTGCAAACGAGACAACCATTTGCACAGTGCTTTATGTAAAGTAAATTTGTGAATTTCAGTGACATTTAGCTGTGGAGAGACAGTCTACAAATTTTTGACTGACATTCTGACTTGTCCTTTGATACCATTTTCAAAGACAGAAATGGAAAAAAAAAAACCAATAAAAGACTGGTCCAGTCTCTAAGTGACCTCCCACCACACCTGATCCAAAGACTAGAATTCCTAGTCCCACATAAACCCTGCCTTTCTTCCTCAGCATCTAGCCCTCCTCCTCCTCCTCCCCTCTGTGTCCTCTCATCTGACCTTTACAGTCATCAGCCAATGAAGCACCCGGGGAGAGACTCTGCCCTGGCAGAGGGGTTGCCTGGTTTATGAAATGGCATGTGTCTACGTCCCTCACAGAACCTGCCCGCTGGCTACACACAGACAGTACATCTGGCAAAGGGGAGAAGACTCAGCAGAACTAAGGGACAAGGATATTCTGTGTCCTGCAGTGATGAAGAGGGATACGGGAGAGCAAGCCAATGGGACTGTGCTTTGGGCTCTGTGAGATTGAAACACACTTTATGACCCCAGACGTGGTCAGCATGACTCCATGCTTCTCGAGGTGCCCTTGTTTGGAAACAAAAGAATATTCTAGTAACGTGGACTCCGGGAGCCAGGCCCTCTCTCCTGCTTTCAATGCCTCTCTGTTAGCTAGCCATGGCCTACTTTCTTTGTTGGTCAGAACCAAATTTTAATTGGTTGTGTCTTCCACTCCTCCTGTACCTCCTCTTTCTGGAAGCTTGCAAAAGAGATTAAACAAAGTCACCAAGTCAGAGGCTGGCATTGCTGCAAAGCGAAGTTCTCCCTTGTTAAGATGTCATCAAGACAATTTTTCTTACTATGTCCCCAGCCCCTTTGGCAGACTTTTACCCTTGTCTCTTGCCTCAGGGATGCCAGAAGAGCTTAGCAGTCTCTGTCTGTTAACAGAGAGGGTGGGAACAAATATTGATTCAAGGGATTAGACCCCCACAAAAAAGCAAAGAGTCCTCTCACAGCCAGGAAAGCAGGGCCTCGGCTAAGAGAGTCTGCCAAAAGCACAAGGTAAATCTTGTACCCAGTCAAGAAAGACAATGGCCTGGGCCTTGGTGATGCTGGAGAGGAAGTAGCTTTCTGTTCCCTGGGTCAGCCTCTGCTAAGTGGATTTGAAGAAGCAGCAAAAGGCTGCTGAGTGGTGGGTGGAGCTCTGGCCCTGCTGCCAGCTTCTGTGGGTTCCCTCACTCTCCCACAGAGTGCTCTCTAAGGAGAACACAGCAGAGAAACTGCCCCTCTGTTGCAGGAAATGGACTCAGGGATGCCAAGTGTCAGACCCTGTGAATCTGTGCTCATCAAAACAGTGGTACCCTCTTCTACTCCCAGAGGAAGGAAATCAGCCCTAGTGACAGCCAGGCATACGGGAGGAAGGGAAAAGAGAGCGTGTGAATTCATTCACTCAACCAAAAGTTTGAAATGAGGGCCTCCTGAATCACGCACAGAGTAGACTTTGATTCAGGTGATTGGCCAGCTCAGAACCAGCACGGATGTGCTCCCTGCCTAACACCATTCAAGATTCAGAAATGCCCAGCCTGGGCCTATGGGTTTCATATACTCGTGAATAGGTTATGAATGCGTTCCAATACAAAAATAATAAACTTACTTGAAACAAGGTGGTTTTTTTATGATAACTAATTACTCACATCTTAGCAAAGAACCTATCTATCTCATGGCAACAACTTATTGCTAACTGAACTATAAGAAGCCCAAGAGCTGAATATTATGAATATTATGAATACCATTTTCCAGATGGGAAAGTGAGGCGGGAAACTTCCCAGGCTGGTAAGTGGTGGAGTTGGCATTTGAACTTGATGATTTGGGTCTACCGTTTAGAGGGATGAGACGGTTGGATGGTTCCTTATGTTGAGAGTCTAGCAAGCATGGAGATCTTGGTTGGAATCCCAGCATCCCGTGAGCCAGCAGTCGTCAACATGACAGCAGAGCAGGTGCTGCTGGCTCCCTCTGTGTCTCCGTCTTTGTCACGGCCATCCTAGAGAGCAGATAGCCATCTCTTCACTTAACAAAATAAGAAATGGACACTTATGTTTTGGTCCAAATCACATCCCAGAATCCTTGTTGCCTTTTAACTCTTTGGCTCTTTTGTAGGGCCTCCACCCAGCTCTCAAATACATACACGGAGGCATATTCGTAGTTTTGAAAGCCCGGCTTTAGGTTGGCTTGTCTCTAGCCAGTTTTTATTAACTTGCATTATCCCTTCTTCCTTTTGCCTCTGGACTTTCACCTTTCTCTATTTCTGTAAATCTTTTCTTTCTCACTTGCTCCGTTGTTGGCTGCGTAGCTGGCCCCTCCTTTTCTTGCTCCTTGATCTCTCTCACTTGATCCCCAATTTCTCCTTCTGCTTACTCTCTCTGCCTGCCAGTACCGTCTATCCTTGCTCCTGCCTTCCAGTCGGCATCCAGCTCTTTATTGGGCCATCACGAGTTTTAGACGAGGCGAAGTTATCACAGCTTCACAGAGCTAAATGACTACACCCTAAAAGAATGCAAGACATCTTTGCATCGTCAAACAACTGTTCCGCTGCATAAACAAACGTGACATGTCTTAAAATAATATTCCACAGTGAGGCAGAGCAGAGGGCTGTGACCAGTTCCAAAGCCACACTATGCCACAGACTGTAAAATGTTGTCCTGATCACACCTGAAGGACTTGGAAGTTCATGTGTGTAGAACAAAGAAATACATGACAAGGTACCCTGTTTCCGTGAAGAGGGTAGAGTTGGGTGCAGGCATTCTAGAAAGAAGAAAAGAGTCACAAACACAGGTTCACAGGTTCAGAAACATTAAGGTGTGTCCAGGAGACAGGAATCTCTCCGAGTTCTATACAAGACTGGAATGTAAAAACGGAAAACTGGAACAGTCAGTTGGGGCAACTTTTGAAAAGCATTGAGTTTTTTTTTTTTTTTTAAACTGGGTGTCACTGAAAAATAAGCTACATGAAGACGAAATATGACAGTGAAGTGTTGAGGTTATCTAGGCTGCATTTCAACCCGCATTTAATAACAGCCCCCTGCACAGAAGGTGCTCAAAGGTGAGCTCAAAATACATCGACTTTCAGATTCCCAGCTAAATCTCTGGGCCATGTAGGAATCTATTCTCTGGACTTCCAAAGAACCCTGCCACAATCAAGACTCATCCACCATTCCCTCGCTGAAGGTCCTGCCTCAGGGTCACCGACCTGAGGGACAGCTTTCCAGTCAGGGCGACAGATAAAGGAGAGGATGAAATTATCTCCTCTCTGTAGAAGAGTCTTTGGAGGTTGCTTTCCTTTAAAAAAAGAAAAGAAAAAAAGAAATCATAGAAGCAGATGATAATAAAAGGATATTTTGAAATCTTTAAATAAATTGACATCTTAAAATTAAAATTATGTCAGTGTGTTTTATTCTACAGTGATTTTTTTTTTTTGCTAAAAGAGAGAAGATCCCATAAAACAGATTCAAGGGGGACTTGAGAAGCGTTTTTGGAGTTAAGAACACTGGCTGCCCTTCCAAAGGACCTGGGTTTGATTCCCAGCACCCACATAGTGGCTCACAAATGTCTCCAGTCCAAGGTAGACTCCAGTCCCAGGGTGTCAGACACTCTCTTCTGGCCTCTGTAGGTACCAAACATGTACACAGACATACATGTTAGCAAACACCCATGCACATTAAATAAAACAAGAAATATTTTTTTTAAAAAAATGAACAAGCTCTCTAGATTGATAGTTACTTGTTGTGGAATATGACTTTAACTATGTAAAGGTGTCTTACATTTGTTTATGCTGCATTTGTTTAATTATGTTAAGATGTGGTACTTTTTCACCTTGCCTGCCAAAGGCACCTGATTGGTCTAGAAAAAAGCTGAAAGGCCAGTAGCTAGACAATAAAGGGATAGGTGGGGCTGATGAGCAGAGAGAATAAATAGAAGGAATGGGGTAGGGGAGATGCCTGGGGCCAGGCAGCTACTAGCAAGCCAAACCCAGAGTAGGACATGCAGAATAAAAAACACTAAAAAGCCCTGGGGCAAAATGCAGATGAAAAGAAATAGGTTAGATTCAGTTATAAGAGCTTATGTGACAAGCATAAGCTAAGACTAAGTATTCCTAAGTCTCCATGTCTTTATTTGGGAGCTCTTTGGTGATCCAAGGAAAGCCTGTTAACAGTTACTGATGAACCACAGTGACTTTTGGGTGACTAAAACTCCAGGAAGCTTGGACTTGCTCTTGTGCAGCCTTACTTTCCAATTCTTAAAAAGGCAGAATAATAACAGAGTCTACATCATCATAATAAATAAAGGACTTGGTAGATTAAGTACTATCTGTTCAGAAGTGCTTGTCATTACTGATAATTTTACCAACATTATTTTTAAAGTCAGTAGAGCAAATATTGAAAGATGATCAAGAATTAAAATTTTTTGCTGCTGAAATAATGAGATTTTTTTTTCCATTGGGGTAAATGACTTGAACTATCCAAATATGCACATTTGCGTGCACACACACACACACACACACACACACATACACTGCCCAATCTACACTGAAAGACAGCGAACATTATTTCAACTCAAACATGAAGAACTTGAGGTTTAGGAAGGGACTTGGGAAGTTGGAAGCCAAGCAGACCATTTTTGACATGCTTTTGACACATAGGAAACTTCCCATTCACCTGAGCATTGGCTGTCTCTCACATGGCACGTTCAGTTGTGCTGGGTATAAAAGTCAGTGAAATCAACAGAAAGCAGACATATTTCCCATTCACCTGAGCATTGGCTGTCTCTCACATGGCATGTNGTTCAGTTGTGCTGGGTATAAAAGTCAGTGAAATCAACAGAAAGCAGACATATTTCCCATTCACCTGAGCATTGGCTGTCTCTCACATGGCATGTTCAGTTGTGCTGGGTATAAAAGTCAGTGAAATCAACAGAAAGCAGACATATTTCCCATTCACCTGAGCATTGGCTGTCTCGCACATGCCACGTTCAGTTGTGCTGGGTATAAAAGTCAGTGAAACAAGCCAAGAGCATTCTCTCAGGGAGCAGATGTCCTAGAGGAAGAAGCAAAGCAAGAAGAGAAAAAACAAAGAATTGTACTTAGAAAGCAGATGGAAGTTACAGTCTCTGTTTTCCAGGCAAATGAAATAGAGTTCCTGAAGACCAAGAAATAGGAAAAAGGCTGATTTGTCCAGGATGAAGGGGCAAACAGATAGACTCAAATGGAGGAGAGTTGGAGTTGTGCCCCATGAGACTGAAAAGAAAGAAAAGGGCATGTCAGATTGGACTAGCCACATGGAGAGTTTTTCATTCTAAATCAACAAAATCTGTTGTAAAAGTTCTTACTACCATTTTGGACTTCACTGAGTATGAATGCATTTGAAGATTAAGTGGATAAAACAATATTCCCTGCAAGAGGACTGCTGCTCCCATTAATGACAAGTTGGATTTACAGTGTTTGAGCAAACCAGTAACTTGTTTCGTAATCACCTAACCTGAAGTTTGGAGTTGAAAGGGTAGAAAAAATACCAACACCAGAATTGTCATAAATCTCCCCGCTTTTCCCTCATGTTCTTGAGCTGTGGTCACTTCACTCATCACTTCTGCAGAATTAACTCAGAATTAAGTGAGGATGGGGCAGGGCTGTGACAGCCGTGTCTCTGTCGTTTTACCAGGAAAGCTGTGGAAACAGCGGAACCACAGTTGTCTTCTGCTTTCATGTCAGGGTCCCAGAAATGAGCTACCTGGCCCCACCTAGCAGTAAGGCATAATGTGAAGTGTACTGCTTGGTTCTGAGAGTCAGCAGTCTGGAGTTGATTGGCAGCATTAGACCAAGGCATCAGACACACACACACACACACACACACACACACACACACACACACACATTTTGTGTTTTATCACGGAAGATGCTATCCAGATCTGGGTCACCTTGCCCAAGCCTTAATACAAGGGGAGGTGCTTAGTCTTACCACTACTTGATATGCCATGCTTCATTGATATCCTTGTGAGGCCTGTCCTTTTCTGTAGTTAAACGGAGAGGAGTGAGTTGGTGGGGGCGAAGGGGTAATGGGAAGGTGGGAGGACTGGGAGGAGAGAAGGGAGGGGGAACTGCAGTCAGGATGTGAAAATGAATGAATGAATGGATGGATGGATGAATGAATAAAGATGCTATTCATAGGACTGTAAAAAGAAAACAATTTTCTTGACAAAAAAAACCAACCAAAACCAAAAAACGAAAAAGAAGAGAAAGAAAACGGTGCTATAGCTACACACCGGTAAGAGAAAGGACTGACGCTAGTAGGGCTTACGTGACGCACCACAGGGAGGGAAACAAAGATACTTGGCAAATATTTTAAAGAAATAAAGGATATGCAGCATAGGAGCTGAAGTGAGCTCTATAAAGAAATACCAAATTGGGAAATATTGATATTGGAAAACACTGGCAGTCTTTTGAAAGATGGAAACACATGCAGGCTCTCTCTCTAGGACAGCACGAGTAGTGTGACCCTGGCAGGCAGGGACTACTCATGTTTACACATGTGACTCGCTCCATGACGTTCTGTCTCCGAGGAAATTGTTACTGACTGTCGTCAGGAAACAGATGTAAGGACTGCCATGGCAGAAAGCATGTTTTAAATAAAAAGAAACTTGAAATGATTCGTGTGTGTGTGTGTGTGTGTGTGTTTGTGTGTTGGGGGAATCAAAGCCATTGCACAACAGGATTTGGGAGTCACCAGATTTTAAAAAGTCAGTTTTGGCTAGTTTCCAAAGCCCAACTCGAGACACTCGGAAACAATTGAATATGAATTTAAAGGAAAAAAAAAGAATAAAGTATAGGATAGGCACACAATGGAATATAGCAAATAATATCTAAGATAAAAAGACCATGCATAATAACTTGGGTAAACTTTATAAAGACACACACAAGAGAAGAATTAAAATGGTCTTCTAAGGAAACATACAGTAAGAGAGTATTTATTGTAAGATTCAAAATAAGCAAAGTTTTAAGTATTTTTTAGGTCTACATTAATGGATTTTTAAGTAATTTATTTAGCATGCGTGCGCGTGCATGAGTGTGCATGCGTGTGCGTGCGTGCGTGTGTGTGTGTGTGTGTGTGTGTGTGTGTGTGTGCTTATACCTATGTATGTACATGCCACAGTACATGTGGGGGAGGTCAGAAGACAAATGGACTTGGTCCTCTTTTCCTACTACATAGATCCTAGGATCACACCCAAGCTATGAGACTTGACAGCAAGCACCTTTACCTACTAAACCATTTCACCAACCCCAAAATTAGTTTTCTAATCAGAGGAATGTTGAACAAAAATTTAGCATAGCCGTCCCTCTGGGAGATTGGAGAGAAACCTGCAGCTCAGCCAGCGGGAAGCTTTGACTGTAAAGGTGGGTGGAACCTTCATAAGCATTCAATTGTTTTCCTAGCTGCCTTTGCCTTCCTTACAGCCCTTTCAGTTATGAAATACTATGCAATAAAACTTTTAGGGAAAGTGAGCGATCAAGCAGCGGAGTGACACAAAACAGCTCTAAAATTCTGAATATGGAAGTGGAGATACAGGCAAGCATAAAAAGCTACGTGTAGCTTAATGGCCGTCTCCTCCCAGTAATTTCTCTGCATTGCCCAGAGTCCACAATGGGTCTATATTAGTGGCAGAAAAAATAGAGAAGTGAATATCACTGAAAGCTCCCAACTAGAAATTCACGTTCAATTGTTTCCGAGTTCCTTGAGTTGGCCTTTGAAAAAAATATCTCTAAAAACTGACTCTTTAAAATCTGGTGACTCCCAAATCATGCTGCGTAATGGCTTTGATTTCCTCTCCATATGTGAATCGTCTATGATCAGGAATAAAATTTTCTGTAAATGTAAAATATTTCTGCGTGGTTATCACAGGATAGGATCTCTCATTCACGATGAGACTGGCGATGTTGTCGCCCGTTTTAAAATCGCTCTACATGGTTTCAATACTTCCAAGCTTGCCTCATAAGATGGGAATTTGTGTCTGCTCCATGGAGACGGAAATAAATTAGAGAGCTGGAAGATGTTTTAATTGGCTTTGGCTGGGCTTCTCCTAATTCCATCTTCATTATCAGGCCTAGCAGAGCTCTCCTTGGGTCCGGGCCTGTGTTAAGCAGCCTAGGCCCTGCTCTCTGCTTTAGATACGCAGGCTGCCGTCAAAACCAACACCTGTTGCTAGGAAATCTTCCGTTTCCCCAGGAATGAGGCTTCTCTTTAATACGACAGTGTTTAGGGCATGCCACCACAACAGAGAGCATTTCATCTCTTGATTGGGAAAAATAGCAAAAACAGATTTCATAAATTCAAGATGGCATTGAGGGTCTTGTATTTTATACATTGCCCCATGTCTTCTTGGCTATGAGAACATAGCCTGCATCCCATGGGCAGGTGGCCTCAGATTCCATGGGTTGAGGGCTGGGTCCCCACGACTGCCTCCTGCTTCAGATGTCCGTGACAAGCCCCGCCTTATTTCCTCTGTGCTTCTTGTGAGCCATAGCAGGAGAGGTTACCCACAAACCCCTCGACTGGAGTGCTTCTCTAGAGAGACTCAGAGAGGGCAAGGACCAACTTACTCTGGTTACAGGGGATGTTAAAAAGGACACCGGTGAATGAAGTGTGGTGGTCTGAATGAAAATGGCCCCTTATAGGCTTACAGGGAGTGGCACTATTAGGGTATGTGGCCTTTTTGGAGTATGTATGGCCACTGGAGGGTGGGCTGTGAAGTTTCAGATGATCAAGCCATGCCCAGGGTCACTCTCCCTCTTTCTGATGCCTGCTGATCCCTTTGTAGAACTCTCAGATCTCAGCCTCCTCTCTCTAGCATCACGTCTGCCTGCATGCCGCCCTGCTTCCCACCGTGAAGCTGTGGACTTTTACGGTTGATGTGCAACCCAGCCATCACTCTGATGGACAGTAGGATGCATGGTGTGTGTGTGTGTGTGT
>JAQHUG010000099.1:2963821-2987946 GCA_028555095.1 Dicrostonyx torquatus
ACACACACTCTCACACATTCACACACACTCATACACACTCAATCACACATTTACATACTCACACACACATTCATACACTCACATACACACGCTCATCTCTAACATAGCTGAAAGGTGGTCTCTGTTCCCCACCCTCTCTCCCCTGAGAGTATTCGCTGCTGGGACCCTGAGGATCAAATCCCCCACCCCAGTGCACTGTGTTATAGCGAAAAGTCAAATATTTAGGAAAATTCTCCTTCCATTACTTTTGCCTTGCACATGTTACCATGCTCTCTATGCTCAGTCCTCATGGCCATAAAATTGGAGTTCATACAGCTATTTATTCAGCAAATACCATATGCAGGGCCTTGCTCTAGATGCTGGGGAACAGAAGTGGTCAAACTTTCCCAAAACAAATGCTCATGAGAACAATGGTGTGAACATTAAAAATGATGTGTTGTAAAAGACCTTACATAGTTTTGAAGCAGGTAGACACCTAATAAATACTGCTGAACCAGATCCAAAGTGGAGTGAGGCCAGAGATATATGGTCCATGGAAGTGTGGAGTGTGGAGTGGATGTAACTGGGCAGAAATCAGCACAGGAAGCCCTGTTGGCTGGGATCTAGAGGCTGTACCATCCAGCTCCATGTGCTAGTGAGCATGGTGGATCGTATCTTTGTTGGGGTTTTATTGTTGC
This sequence comes from Dicrostonyx torquatus, assembly GCA_028555095.1. Classification (NCBI taxonomy): domain Eukaryota; kingdom Metazoa; phylum Chordata; class Mammalia; order Rodentia; family Cricetidae; genus Dicrostonyx; species Dicrostonyx torquatus. The sequence continues at coordinate 2,964,499 of JAQHUG010000099.1, forward strand.
AATAAAACTTCATGATCAAAGTCAACTTGGGGAGGAACGTGTGTATTTCACCTCACAGATGATAGTCATCACTAGAGGAAGGCTAAGCAGGAATTCAAGGCAGGCACCCGGAAGCAGGAACTTTGAAGCAAAACCATGCCAGGGTCCTGACTTGATTCCTCCCCTGGTTTTCTTATCCTGCTATCTTATGACATCCAGAACTACCCACCCAGGGGTAGCCCTGCCTGCTGTGGGATGGGCACACCTAAATCAACCCTTAATTAAGAAAATGCTCTATGGGTTTACCCCACAGGCCAATCAAGTCAGGGTGTTTTCCTAGTTGAGGTCGCCCCTCCCAAATGACTTTAATGTCCTTAGACAGAAGAACTAGCCAGCACTGATGGAGATGGGCAGACCAAGTGGTCAGGGAGCTTTATACAGTGGGAATTACAAATCTGAGGTGGGGCATTCAAGTGATGAGGGACTGTACCCTCAACAACGGGCCCTTTTATCAACAAGGCAGAGATGATTGGAGGTTATTCTAGGCTAATTGAGAAGGAACAACTCTGAGAGAAAATGGAGACGAATGGGCAAGCTATTTGTACTGAGGAGAGAGCCTGAAGGCTCAAACATGAGCAATGACTATGAGAGTTGAAAGAGTGTGTGTGTGTGTGTGTGTGTGTGTGTGTGTGTGTAGAAAAAAACATCAGAGAGATTGACAGACTTGGGAACATATAGAATACCAAGGGAGAGGCGACAAAAAAGAGTCCAACTTAATTCAGGCTCTGACTTGGGACAGACAGGTAAAGAGTGAGGCCACCCACTCTGATGGAAGTCGGGAAGAAGGGCTGGGATCCGGGGAAGGTCATGAGTTTAATGCTAGACGTGTGTCTGAGGTACCTGCGCTGAGCCTCATGGTCATAACAGACATGCATCTGAATTCCAGGGGCCAAGGACTCTGATCCCTGCACATTTGCTGTTCAACGCTGGTTTCCCATTTCTTCCTCACTGTATGTCCAGTTCCTTCTTCAGTGGCCGTCCAAGAAAAGAAAAGCGAAGAGGAAGACAAGAAACGAAAAAAGTAGAGAGGGAGGGAGAAAAGGAGATGCGAGAGGCAGGGAGGAAGGAAGATGGAAGAGAGTGATGAGGGAGGAGAGGAAGAGAAGGAAGCGAGAAAAGGACTAACGTGGGAGGAAGGAGGAGAGAAAAGGAAGACGAAAATGAGTCAATAAGGGTGGGTGGGAGGAAGGAAGGGAGGCACATGCATAGGAGGAAGGAAGGGCGGCGCATGGGATGGAGGAAAGAGAGCCAGGCCCACCCAACAGATAAGCATCAGTGACCACCAACCTCACCCAGCCGCTCATATACTATGAGTATAAACTAAAAATCAGCTTCTTGGGTCTTCGCCAACACTACCAAAAGGAAGGTGAGGGAGAGACGTAAGAATTCATCAAGCACGTAGGCGCTGTTGCTCGGGAAAAACTAAACCCTAGACTTCCTCACTCCGTTCCGGCTGCCTCGGCCGCGGTGATTGGCGGGATCTGCTGAAGAGGTGTTATTCTGCTGGGATATTCTGGGCTCTCTTAGCAGGTGCTGTCTAGTAACTGGACTGTCATAGCTTGTCCCCTTCTGTCGCTTTATATCCCCCCCATCTTCTATCCTCGAACTGTTCTATTTCTGGCTTGTTTTTATACAGACGATAGCGCATGCCTCCCCCCTTTCCATTCAAGCACACTCTCTCAAGTTGTCTCACTAACCTATGAGGCTACTTCTGTTTCCCGATTACTCTCAACATGTTGGCCAGCCTGCCAGCTGGAGGCGACAAACGGAGGGTGACTAGTAGAAGCCTGGCTGAAGTGTCTGCCTGCGAGCCCAACGCGTTTCAAAACATGTTCAAGGAGACACCAATGCTCGCTTTTGAAGTTGGGCTTCATTGCATGTAAACTACTACTAGGGGAGAAGAAGGGCTTGCGGGTGTCTGCTGCGTGGAGACAACCACCGCAGACAAGCCTCGTAGATCACTCCTGGTGGGACGCGGCAGTCCAGTCTGCCCCTGCTCTCCCAGCACAACGGTTCGCAGACCCTGAGAACGTTCTCACATCTCCAGGTTTAAATGATGAACGCCACAGCCCTGACTTGGTCACCTCTAATCATTGTCCTCTGGATGGAGACGTCGGGAACCCCATGGGAGATGAGGCGTCCGATGCTCACTAAAGTCAGATTACCCACTTGACACCTGACAGCGTATGTGCTAGGATTCGGACTCCGATCCGGGCGGCGGGTCAGAGGGCAGCATTTCACGTGGAATTCAGGTGAAGAAGGTGATCAAAGCCGTTAGTGTCTGGAGAAAGATTTCCGCGTGACCCATGGAAATTTTCACTCTAAAACTGGGCACGGACCCTTGTCTCCAGGTTGCTGTGCACCTGGCGGGATTCTCATGAGGGACTGAAGCTGTATAAAGACAAGAAAGATAAACACTGTGGTTCCCCTCAGCCTTAACCCTCACTCTGTCTTCCATCCACCCCCTATCCAGTTCCATATTCCTCATCTCCTCTTCAGCCAAGCATTGGGAAATAGGTAAACTATGTCGTCCAAGACCCGAGTTCAAACCCACAGCTGCTGAGTGAACCTAAAGCAAATAGCGTGGGAGCTGTGTGCTTCAGTTGGCTCCTGATAAAATGAAGGCTAAGATCTATTCCATAGAACTGCAGGAAGGGCTAAATATGAGGATGTGTGCAGTACCCACACAGTCATGCCAGCCTCTTGTAGCTTCTTAGCAAGAATTAGTCCTTTATCTCATCAATGGTCTAATAATCCACATCAAAGCCGGGCGGTGGTGGCGCACGCCTTTAATCCCAGCACTCGGGAGGCAGAGGCAGGCGGATCTCTGTGAGTTCGAGACCAGCCTGGTCTACAAGAGCTAGTTCCAGGACAGGCTCCAAAGCCACAGAGAAACCCTGTCTCGAAAAACAAAAAACAAAAAATCCACATCGATTTAAAGGGGTTAGCATTACCTCCCTAAGATGTCTGAACAGGGCCCTTATGCAGAGCCTTACACTTTGCATATGTAAAGATATTGCCAAAGATCCTATCCCAACAGCTTATCGTGGTATCTTGGTCAGGAGTCCTTTAGGTGGTCTGCTCACAGAATTTCATTGCTTGCTTCCCCCGTAGCTTAGTAACCTGGTGGAAACTGATCATATCCTGCCACGTGCCTCCACACAGTGGCCTCTGTGGTGTCTGTTGCGGGATCCAAAGCTGCTTAGCCAGTGAAGACGTCCCAGTGTAGGCACAGAGCTCTGCTGTGTTGACAGAGAGCTGCAACTCTAGGAGATGGCCTGCAGGGATTCACCGATTCAAATGGGCTGAGATGCTCTGCACCACACTGGGAGAAACTCAGCACAACTATGAAGTTACTTAGGCCCAGAGATGCTCTTAGGGCCCAGAGGGATCATGACTCCAGCACTTGGAACTGAGAATGGGAAGCAGGGTTTCACACACAGAGCCCTGGGTCTTGGGCAGCTGGTTGAAAGGGACCCCTAGGGGCAAGAAAACAAGGGCTGACTTTGATCACAGGGACTCCGGGAGTGCAGGCTCCCTATGTGCAAGACAAGGGCACTCAGAGTAGACACTTGCTTGGTCTTAAAGCCACATATTCCCTAGTGCACTTCAGTTATCCCGATTCTAGCTTTGCTGTGGTCTCAGCATTTCTTCAGTGACCTAAGAGCCATTGTGGAATTCTCTGTAATTGCCAAAGAAAATCAATTGGAAAAAAAAAAAACAAACCATGTTTGTTAATGTGAATTATTAATGAACATTAATATACTTAGGTATATATGAATTTAAATGAGCTTCATTTGAAGTTTTCTTAAGCATTACAGACGTATAGGTAGACATGCAGCTTATATGCAATAGGATCAGGACTATGTCTAGAGACTGATAGGCTGGCTGATCATAAGTACAGCAGTAAATAATGATTACATAATTGCTTCATGCCTGACACTGCTGCTACTACTTATATAATTGATGCGGAAAATTAAGATGTTGTCCCAAGTATCCCACATTGCTTGTCATCAGAGTTTGTGCCATTAATCATGAAATCACACACAGTAGATTCTTAGTACATATATGTTGAACGAAGTGACCAGACATTTGAAATAAAAGTAGCAATGATAACATCTTAATATTTGTGTAAGACTCTTCTCTGTATCTGCCATGCCTCCATTTAATTAAGAAATACTGTCTGTAGGAAGCTTGACTTGTCCGCAAGGAGGTCAGCTACGAGTAGCAGGAGCAGACTGCAAAACCATTGAGAACAGGATTAACAAAGACAGAGGACTTTCAATCATACATTCCAAGAAGACCCATCCTGTTGCACGGACGGACAGAGATGGCTTATAATAGTTACTTTATATGGGCTAGGGAGAAAATAGCTGATAAGAACAAAATAAAGGAACGAAGATTTATTTTCTCTCCGTATTTGACTTGAGTTGAGAGTGTAGTCCGTGTTTTCAGGGAAGGTTCGGTGGGAGATGGCTGCTCACATTGTGCCAGCACTCGGGAGGCAGAGAGAGTGACGTTAGTATTCAGCTCTCTTTCTTCTTCACCTGGTCTGGGACTCTGTCTAAACTCTAATGGTGCTTGTGAATTTGGGACATGTCTCCCTACTTCAGTTAATCTTGTCTGGAAATTCCCTCACAGACAGACTTGGAAGTTGGTTTCTGTGGTGATTCTAGAGCCCACCCAGTTGGTTATCAAGGCTCACTCTCACTTGGCTCACAGGTGAGGTGCACCTGACTGAGCCCTGAGGGACTTTTGAATACTGAGGTGGGGTTGAAGGGGCTGAGCAGACAGAGAGACAGAAATAGAGACACGGTTGTCTACCTAATGAGAAACGTGTAAGGGGGGGGATAGAGTGAATGATTTTTTTCTTCTTACCAAGAAGAAATGCATGGCAATGGGCATCAGGTAGAATCGTAAGTTCCCAGTGCTGAGGTGGTGTCTTCCTGGTTCTTTTGGCCTTTTCTTCATGGTCCTAGATGACCATACCAGACTTGGACATCATCCCTGAACTTATGGCAAGAATAAGGAACAGAATAGCCTTGGGACACATTGTTGGAGGATTCCCCCTATCCAGACTCCACCAGCAGACAGGTTCTTATCAGCCAAGACTCTGCCCCATGGTGACACCTATCTGCAAAGGACTCTGGGAAAGAGAATATTGACTTTCAGAGATTCCGTAGTGTTAGAGGAAGTGGTTAGGAATGGAACTTGATTCATCAGTAGGTCCACCAGGGACCAATAATGGTTCTAAGCCCAAGTGTTCTATGTGAGTCTTCATTTGTGACTATTACAAGCTAACTAGCCAAACCACATGCAAGCTAACTAGTCAAGCCACATGCAAGCTAACCAGTCAAACCACATGCAAGCTAACCAGTCAAACCACATGCAAGCTAACTAATCAAGCCACATGCAAACTAACTAGTCAAACCACATGCATTTCCCTCCTTCACTAGAACGCTTCCTACAACAGACCTCCGACAGCCTTTCTTATGCTCTTGTTAAGGAGATCTACCTGGTGCCTAGGTTCAGCCATTCTCCCAATTCTTCCAGCTGACAGGGAACAAAAGTGAGCACTTGTACCACAGGGATCAACTCAAAAGACCCTCCACACCCTCTTTTATGGGAGTCACAAACTGCTCCACCACCTCTCTCGTTTCTGTGGACTCGCAGTGGTATTTCTGCTCCATGGGTGAAGAAACCGAATCTCAATGAATTTGAAGTCAGCTCCGCTAAAGTTGCCTGAGTTGAGTTTCCTAGCTCGTACTGCCGTCATCATCCTAAATACCTCCATTGGTGCTGTGCTGTCTTCAATAGGATTCTAATAGAAAACAGCTCCAGGATACTCTGTTCAAGTCGCCACTCTCCTTTACTCTCAACTCTGGTCCATCACTGCTCTCCAGGCCAGGCTCAAAGCATTTTAAAACATTATAAGATAAATCTTTACAGTCTACTAAGCAGTTCGATACATTTACTTTCGTGTGTGTGTGTGTGTGTGTGTGTGTGTGTGTGTGTATGGGTGTGTAGTGTAAGTTATATACTATGGCCTGTCTGTTTGAAAACCTCCATGGCTTCTCACTTCCCAATGGGGTCTTCACACTCCTTAGCAAAACCTGGTCCTCCTGATTTCCCGATCCTCACTCTCTTTCCTCCTGTATCTCTGCTTCTGAGCCTTCCTCTTGCTAAGCCCATTGCCTTAGCTTGACTGATCTAGTCCAGGGGGACCATGAAAGAGGACTGTGAGTTCAGTCATTGCTATGAGAGAAGATATTCCCAGTGGGGGCCACGACAGGAGTAAAGGCATGAGGGCAGGAAGATGAAGGGTTGCTAGCAGTCTGTCCATTCTTTGGTGTGCCTATAGAGGCCCAAACATCATATATACCTATAGCTCTGTGTACTAATCTCAAAGGTGATTCTTTGGTCATGTCAGTCTCTAATGATTAGGTTGGAAGAATCCACCCTTCCTAATCAAAGAAGAAAATCCACAGAAGTGAATGAGAAGTCTTCAGCATCAAATACTCCTGGGTTTGAATTGCCGCAGGGAGTGGCCCTGGGCACATTCCTCATTCCACCTCTCAAAACCTCAGTGACATCATCTGTCAATACTACATAACTGAGCTGTCCCTTGATATCACCAAAGGCCTAGAGAAGACTCAGAGAGGAAGGGTAGAAAGGTTGGTGTTCATGCGTGCCCAACTCTCATCAATGAAGTCACGCGTTTTGTTGGGGGATGTTGCTTCAGAAAAGTAACCTAAAAATCACCAGGGCAGGACTGCCAACCAGTCTACAAGGACACTTAAAACTGCAGTTTGTTTCATCTGGTTTCATTTTATGTTGAAACAGAGAGAGAACTCACTAAAATGCACTCATGACAAGGCAACCAAACAGCTTATGTGCAGTGGAATGCGGAATTGCTCACCGAGGGTGACTTAATGGGACCAGGAATCTGCAACACAGCCACATGGGTTAAGTGCCAGCCTCAGAGTGCTGAGCAGCAATGGCCTGGGTTTGGGACTCAGCCCCAGTTTTAACCTCTGTAACCTTGTGGCAGGTCACAACATGCTGTCTTCCTCTTCTCTGGTTCTATAAAATGGGAATGGAAAAAAAAAAGGTGCTGTATACAAGCATGAATACAGGAGAGTGATTTCTTAAATTCCATTTCATTTTAATTATTTTGCCATAAAATCACCATAAAAGGTGAGGTGGATTATGGATGTTATTAAGTTGGTCCTTCATAGAATAGCCAAAGTCATAGGAAGGCCCTCCATAAATATTTCTGTCCTCAGGACCTCACATTCTAGTGGGAGAGGCTGGCATGTGCATAAATCACTCTAAGGCAAGGTAAATAGTAGTAAGTACGTAGGGGAGAGGTACAAGCCAAAGGCCCTGGGGACACGGGAGCTGGGAGATTAATTTCTGCCACGTAGATCTGAAAAGGTTTCCTGAAGGAGATAGGATCGGGGTAGGTCCTAGAAGTCTTGAGAGAGCTTTGAATTATACCATCTTGTCTCGTGGCTCTCGAAGCATGTGGCACTTTCTCCTCTCAACTGACTCTGCATCCTGAAGGGTAAGGACATGGACTATCATCTCTCATCACCATCTATCTCTTCAGCAAAGAGGACCAGAAACCATTCATTGCTTTATGAATGGTGTTTGCATCTAATTAATCATCCTTTTTGAAAGGCGGGGAGGGGGAGGAGTCCTGGTGACAACATCAGTAGTGTTTACTCTCCATCGTGCTGTGCATCACGTGGTCTGATGCATCTTACCTGACCTTCCAGCTACATAAACGAGGGACCAACTTTGCAGAGCACACTGCCCAATCCCTGCTTCACTGGTGAGGGGACTAAAGTCCAGAGGAAGTATTTATGAACATCACTGAAACTGTAGCCAGGAAGTGGTTGAACCTAGATTTATCCCTGGTCACTCAGAGTCATGGTATAGCACAGCGGGGAAATGAAGGTGATGGATGTTTCTGCATAAAGAATTCTAAGAACAACAGGTTTCATGACACCTCTGTGAAAAGCAGATCTGTGCACCTGTCAAATGTCTATCCGTCAAGGTTCTCCAGAGAAACAGAATTAATGGGGGTGTAGATAGACAGACAGTAGAGGCAGGGGAAGAGAGATTGAGGTTTTTCTTTTTTAATTTATTGAAGATAAATTTTTCTCTCATACAGTTATCTTGACCACAGTTTCAGCTCCATCTACTCCTTACAGTTCCCCACTACCTTCCCCCATCCCCCAGATCTACCTACCCCCCATTCTGTTTCCCTTCAGAAAGGAGCAGATGTCCAAGAGACAACAACCAAATATGGCAAAATAAGATACAATAAGACAATGCAAAAGACTTCATACTGAGTCTCGATGAGGCAAACCAATAGGAGGAAAAGGGTCCCAAGAGCAGGCAAAGGAGTCAGAGTGTTTACTCTCCATCGTGCTGTGTGTCACTGGCTCTCACTGTGAAAACACAAGCTAGCAGCCATAGCATGTAGTCAAAGGGCCTGGTGCAGAGCCTTGCAGACCCGTGCTTGCTGCTTCAGTCTCTACGAGTCCATGTGAGCCCTGCCTAGCCAATTCAGTGGGCACTTTTATCCTGCTATCCTCCATCCCCTCTGACTCTTACAATATTTGTTTCCCCTCTTCCATGGGGTTCCCCAAGTTCTTAGAGGATGGACCCAATGGAGACCTCCAATTTAGACTCTCTCTACATAATGTCTGCTTGTGGGCCTCTGCCCCTGCTCCCATATGTTGCTGATAGCCCTCTGTGATGATGACAGGATAAGGCACTGATCTGTGAGTATAGCAGAATATCAGAATAAAATAATGCTGTGTAAGCTCCTTCCACTTCTTCAGCCAATAGCCTTTAAGATACCAGCCCACTTGGGCATGGTCTCTTTTGCTTTAAAAAGCAGCGGTAGCCCTGCTCTCTCTCTCTCTCGCTCTCTCTCTCTCTCTCTCTCTCTCTCTCTCTCTCTCTCTGTCTTCCAGCTCTGCTTCCAGGTACTAGGCTCTGTTCCTGGTCGTACAGAGGGCTATTGTCTAGGACAGTGATCGGTAAGTTTTTCCGTTAAATAAATAACCTTTTTAATTCATCATAATTCCAAACTGGTGTGGGATTGTTTTGTGACTTACACCTACAAAATATATTGCCAGTTATCATTCTATCTAGGCTATCCAGTCTAGGGTTCCTGCCATCTAGGTTGGATCAGGCTTCTCTCTAATATGATGGGCTTCAAGTTAAACCAGGCATTGGTTTGCTGCTCCCACAAGTTCTAAGCCACCATTGCCCCAGCGTTACCTTGCTGACCGGACAGATTGTAGGTCAAGGGTATTGTGGCTGAGTTCATGCACAGGCTTCTCTGTCAGTAGCCTGTAGAGTACCTTTCCACACCAAAGGGACTAGAACACAGGGGTGAAGGCTCTATGCAGGCACCAGCTCGACCTCTCTATGTTGAACAAGCTGTGGGGATGTTGTCCTCAGCTTTGGGGCCCCACTACCAGTTATTCGGGAGTGGTACTCTTTCTCAGCATCAGTCTAGGTTGTTTGGGGATCTCTATGTGACCCTCTTAGCCTAGAACTCTATCAAATGCAATTCAGCCCAGCCCACCGCTGAAAGCCCTACCTGACTACAAATGATAGCCAGTTCAGACTCCACAGCCTCCATTACTAGGAGTCCTCACTAGGGATCACCTTCACAGATTCTAGGATGTTTTCACAGCACTGGGTTTGCACACCACCCTTCAAACGCCCCCTAATTCCAGCCATCTGAACTCTCTCCATTCATCCCTTCCTTCCCCTCCCACCTGTCCCTAATACTCCCAGTGTACCCCTAAAATCTATTCTATTTCCCTTCCCAAAGAGATCAATGCATCTCCCTAGAGCCTTCCTCTTTACCTTACCTCCTCAACTATCACCTACATTACACCTAATGTCCACTTATAAGTGAATACATCCAACATTTGTTTTTTAGGTCTGGTTACAACACTCGGGATGATTTGATTTTTTTTCTAGTTCCATCCATTTGTCTGCAAATTTCATGATGTCTCTTTTTATTTTATTTGTTAGAAGTTTGATATTATTCCACTGTGTAAATGGATGACGGTTTCATTATCTAATTTTCAGTTGAGGGACATCTAGGTTGTTTCCAATCTCTGGTTATTATGAATGTCACATGAACATAGAGCAAGTATCCTTGTGGTAGGATGGATCATCCTTTGGGTATAGCCCAAGAGTGATACAGCTGGGTCTTGAGGTAGATTGATTCCCAATTTCCTGAGGAACCACCATATTTATTTCCATAGTGACTGCACGCTCCCACCAGCAATGGAGGAGTGTTCCCCTTGCTCCACATCCTTACCAGCATGAGCTGTCACTTGTGCTATTGATCTTAGCCATTCTGACAGGTATAAGATTTTTGATTTGCATTTCCCTGATGGTGTAGGATGTTAAACATTTCTTTGTTTTTCAACCATTTGAAATTCCTCTATTGATAATTCTCTGTTTAAATCTGTACCCCCATTTTAATGGGATTACTTGGCTTATTGATGTCTAGTTTCTTTAGTTATTTATCTGTTTTAGATATTAGTCCTCTCTCAGATGTGGAGTTGGTGAAAATATTTTCCCATTCTATAAGCTACAGTTTTTCCTGTAGATGGTGTCCTTTGCCTTGCAGAAACTTCTGTTCATGAGGTTCCATTTATTAATTGTTATTCTTGGTGCCTGTGCTATTAATGTTCTGTTCAGGAAGTTGTCTTCTGAGCCAATGTATCTAATTAAGGTTGCTCCCTACTTTCTTTTCTATCGGTTTTAGTGTGTCTGGTTTTATGTTGAGGTCTTTGATCCACTTGGACGTGAGTTTTATACAGGGTGACAGATATGGGTCTATTTGCATTCTTCTACATGCAGACAATCAGTTTGACCAGCACCATTGGAGATGGCGTCTCTTTCCCAGTATGTATTTCTGGCTTCTTTATGAAAAACCAGGTATTCACAGATGTATGGATTTATGTGGGAGTTTTCAATTCAACTTCATTGATCAACATGTTTGTTTTTATGTCAACACCATTTGGTTTTTATTACCCTAGCTGTGCAATACAACTTCAAATCGGGGATGTTGGCACCTCTAGTGGTTCTTTTATTGTTCAGGATTACTTTTAGCGATCATGTTTTTTTTTTTTTTCAATATGAAGTTGAGAATTGTCCTTTCAAGGTCTATAAAGAATTGTGTTAGAATTTTGATGGGGATGGCATTGAATCTGCAGATTGCTTTTGGAGAGATGGTCATTTCTGCTATGTTAATCCTACCAGTCAAGGAGCATGGGAGAGTTTTCCATCTTCTGATATCTCCTCCAATTTTTTTCTTCAAAGACTTGGAGGGTTTTTTTTTTATCATACAGGTGTTTCAGTTTTGCTTGGTTAGAGTTACTCCAAGATATTTCATATTGCTTGAGGACATTTTGAATGCTGTATTTGAATGCTGATTCTTTCTCAGTCAGTTACTCGTGTGTAAATAGGAAGGGGTACTGGGTCTTTGTGTTGCTGTTCTTTTATTGTTAACCTTGTATCCAACCACTTTGCTGAAAGTGCTTATCAGTTGTAGGAATTCCCTGCTGGGATATTTAGAGCAACTTCTCTATACTACGATATTTGCAAATAATGATACTTTGACTTCTTTCTTTCCAATGTATGTATATCCCCCTTGATCTCCTTCAATTGTCTTATTTCTCTGGCTAAAACTTTCAGTAAGACATTGGCTAGACATGGAGAGAGTGTACAACTTGTCTTGCTCCTAGTTTTAGTAGTATTGCTTTAAGTTTCCTCCATTTAATTTGATATTGGTTCTCAGCTGCTGCAAATGTCTTTATCATATTTATGTATGTCCCTTTTATCCCTAATCTCTGAGCCTTTTATCATAAAAAAAAAGGTGTTGGATTATGTCAAAGACTTTTTTCAGTATAGAATGAGATGATTTGTTTTTTAGCTTATTTACATGGTGGGTTATATTTACTGATCTTTGGATGTTGAACCATCCCTGCATCTCTGGAATGAAGTCTGTTTGATCTGGATGATCTTTTTGATGTGTTCTTGGTTCTGGTTTCCAACTGTTTCATCTATGTTCATGAGGGGAATTGGTCTGTAATTATCTTTCTTTGCTGAATCTTTATGAAGTTTGGGTATCAGGGTAACTGTGACCTCACAAAATGAACTGGACAACATTCCTTTTGTTTCTATTTGTGGAATAATTTGAAGAGTATTGGAATTAACTGTTCTTTGGAAGTCTGGTAGAATTCTGTGCTTAAACTACATTCAGTCCTGGGCTTTTTTTTTTTTTTTTGGTTGGGAGACTTTTAGTGACTGCTTCTATTTTCTTAGGGGTTATGGGTTTATTTAAAATGGTTTATCTGACCTTAATTTAATATGGAAAGTGGTACCATACTCATTTTTTTTATTTTCCAATTTGGTGAAGTACAGGTTTTTAATGTATATACTTAAGATCCTCTGGATTTCCTCGGTGTTTGTTGTTATTGTTATGTCCCCTTTTCATTTATGATTTTGATACTTTGGATATTGTCTCTCCATCTTTTAGTTAGTTTGGATAAGGGCTTGTCTATTTAGTTGAATTTCTCAAAGAACCAACTCTTTATTTCATTAATTTGTTTATATTCTATTTGTTTCTATTTTATTAACTTCAGCCATAAGTTTGGTTATTTCCTGCCATGTGTTCTTTTTGTATATGTTGACTTCTTTTTGCTCTAGAGCTTTCAGGTATGCTGTTACGTTGCTAGCATGAGATCAGTCCATTTTTTATGTAGGCACCTAATGCTATGAACTTTCCTCTTAGTACTGCTTTCATTATGTCCCATAGATTCGATTATGTTCTGATTTCATTTTCATTGAATTCTAGATCATCTTTTATTTCTTTCTTATTTCCATCTTGACCCAGTTTTCATTCAGTAGGGAGTTGTTTGCTTTCAATGAGTTTGTAAGCTTTCTCTTCTGTTTTTGATATTCAGCTTTAATGTGTAGTGGTCGTCTGGTATGCAGGGAGTTGTTTCAATTTTCTTGTATTTTCTGAAGCTTGCTTTGTATACCAGTATGTGGTCAATTTTGGGGAAAGTCCTGTGAGGTGCATAGAAGAAGGTATACACTTTTGTGTTTGGGTGAAGTGTTCTGTAAATACTTGTTAGGTCCATTTGGTTTATAATGTATTTTAAGTCCAGCATTTCTCTGTTTAGATTTTGTCTGTATGATCTGTGTTTGTGTCTTTTTATTGGGGAATTGAAGCCATTGATATTGAGAGATATCAATGATCAATGGTTGTTAATTCTGGTAATGTCACTGATGGTGATGATAGTGGTTTGTGTTGTTTGTGGTTTCCCTCCTTTTGATTTTATTGTTTGAGATTATTTTCTGTTTTTCTAGGTGTAATTAACCTCCTTGTTCTGAATATTCCCTTTTAGCACCATCTATAGGGCTGGATTTGTAGACAGATACTGCTTAAAGCTAACTTTATCATGGCACATTCTATGTTCTCCATCTATGTTGATTGAAAGTCTGGCTGGGTATAGTAAAGCTTGGCATCTGTGGTCTCTCGGACTGCAGCACATCTGTCCAAGCCCTCTGACTTTCAGAGTCTTCACTAAAAAGTCAGGTGTAACTTTGATAGGTCTGTCTTTATATGTTACTAAGTCTTTTTCCCTTGCAGCTTTTAATTCTTTTCTTGTTCTGTATGTTTAATGTTTCGATTATTATGTGGACAGGAGACTTTCTTTTATGATCCAATCTATTTGATGTCCTGTATCCTTCTTATAGTTAATAAACCCTCCTTCTTTAGGGTACAAACATTTTTCTTCTTTAGGAAAGAAAATATTTTTGTTGAAATTATTTTCTGGTCCTTTGAGCTTGATTATTCTCCTTCTTCTATTCCTATTAATCTTGGGGTTAATCTTTTCATTGTGTCCCAAATTTCCTGCATGTTTGTGCCAGGAATATTTTAGATTTAATGTTTTCCTTGACCCATGTACCCATTTCTTCTATCATACCTTAAATGCCCGAGATTCTCTCTTCTGTCTTCCATATTGTGTTTGTGAAGCTTTACTCTGAAGTTCCTGTTAAAATCCTGTTTTTAATTTCCAGAATTCCCTCAGTTTGTGTTTACTTCTTTTGTTATCTTTCCATTTTCAGGTCTTTAAAGGTTTTATTTTTTTCCCTTCAAGTGTTTTTTTTTTTATTTTCTGTTTTTGTTGGTTGGTTTTTGGCTTTCCTTGGGGGATTTATTCATTTCTTCCAATTATTTGTTAATTTCCTGGCTTTCTTTAAGGGACGCATTAATTTCCAGTTGTTTGTTTTCCTTGATTTATTTAAGGGATTTATTCGTTTCCCCTTTAAGGGCCTCTATCATCTTCATGTAGTTGATTTTAAGATCTTTTCCTTATGCTTCAGCTGTGCTGGGATATTCAGAGATGGCTGTGTTAGGAGAGCTGGGATGTTGCTGATTTTGTTCTCTTGTTGTCATCCAGGCATCTGGGTTTGGGGTGATTATTGGTCTGGGCAATGACTTCTGGGTTTATCTTTGTTGGGTGGGTGTTTCCTCAGTTTCTGTTCCTCCCTGAATTTCCAGAGAGTACATTGGCTGTGTGTTTCCTGTTTCGCTGGGGGGCTTGGCTGTTGTGTTCATGGGAAATACTTACTGATGTTGCAGGCTGGGAAAGATGGAAGCTGATGTAAGGTAGGGTCTGCGGGATCCATAGGAGGCATGGCCAGGGGAGGGGGACAGAAGGTTGTGGCAGCAGAAGGTTCTGTTGCAGAGTTAGGGGCAACTGTAAGGATTAGGTATGGCGGGACTGAGAGGGTGGAGAAGGTCCAAGGGAAGCCTACCTGGTCTTCTGGTAGGCCTGTGTTTGAGGAGGGGTGTCTACCCAAGTTGAGGGCTGGGACAGAGCAATGAGGGTGGGGGAAGGGAGCCCAGGGGAGTTGGTCTGTGAGATCAAGGGGTAGAGAAAGCTGCTGATGGTGTTCTGTTGCAGTGCTAGGGGTGCCCGTACGGATTGGACCTGGGGGAACAGAGAGAGTAGAGAAGGTCCTTGGGCAGCCTACCTGGTATTCCGCAAGGTTAATTTTAAAGCATTGGCCAACAAGCCTGTAGAAGCCAGCACACAGTGAAGTCAGAGGACAGGCTGTGGTGCTAAAGACTCAAGCACTGCCAGAAGCTACATGAGGTCATGGGCCACAAACCCTTCTTCTCTGGAATACCTCAGTCTTTGCTCTTAAGACCTTCAGGGAATTGGGCGATGTGCAGCCTCACGAGGGAAGCGATCTGTTTCACTTTGATTATATCTATTAATCCCATCTACAAATATCTTCTATGCCAGGTCTACGCTGGCATTTGGTCAAGCGACTGGAAACACTACTCCAGCCAAGTTGTCAACTACCAAATGTATGTAAAGAGGGATCCTAGGAAGGTTTTGATATTTAGGCTACTCTTTTCAATACGTTTCTGCTTTTCTTAATTAAAAAGTACATGAGAATACCAGAAAGAGTTTGAGAGTCTGTGCCTTCGTTAAGTGAGAAAATATTTTCCTCGTAAAATGGCTACTTTTTAAAAATTCATATAGGCATAAAAAAAGAGAATAGAAAATGCTTTGGCTTAATTCAAACATGAAGACATCGTATGCATATCGTATGTGTTGTGAACTAGGCACGGGCGGCAAGACACATAGAGAACGTGTAAACGTACCCACACGTGGAGATTTATTAGAGGGGAGTGAACTGGATCTGGGGAAAGGACGTGATGGGCGGGAAGATGGTGAGAGGAGGAAAGAGGCCAGAATATGGCGTCTCTGTCTTTTAAAGGCTGCTTTGCACCTGCGCACTGCGGGTTGCGTAAGTGCGTCAGACGCCGATGATGAAGATGGTGGGCGGCCCATTCTTTGCACGTATGGGGGGGGGCGTGGAGGTAACTGTGCATGCGCACACATGGGTCACACCCCCATGCAGCTGCCTTTAGGACCCATGGGTGACGTGATAACATTATGCATATTTAGTTTTGAAAGGACAGTTCATGGGGAAGTATATTTGACTCTTCAGCTGCAGAGAGTTCTAGAAGGTGAAGCCTGAGAGATAACGATGGTCACATGAACGGCCCCACGTGTGCATAGAGCCGAAAGAGAACTCCGCAACACGCACGACTTATCCTAGGGACGGCATCAGGACTCGGTCCTCTCTCAATCAGGAGGGGCATCCGTCAGCCTCATTTTCTGATCTTGCTACAGAAGAAAGACAAACACACACGAGGCCCACATTCATCACCATGTGGTTGGTTGTATGAAGAGCACCCTGGCTGGCTGTGAGCCAGATGTCAGTCCTATCGGAAAGGGTTTCATGAACAGATGTGGGAACTGACAAAAATTATGGGGCAAGGGGGGAGAGTCAGTGCCCCGTGGGGATGGGGAGAAACAGGCTGCTGGGGTACTCTGAGATCGACTCCGGAGGGGTTAGGGGAGGGAAGAAGAGCAAGAAAGTGAGCTGTGGGTCAGGGGACCAAAGCTAAGAGGCCAGAGACCAGGTTCTCAGCCTTCCCTCAGCTTCGGACTTGCCTCCTTGACTTCAGTCCTCTCTATTCAGTGGTGGGACAGTCCTGGTTATATAAAGGTAGATTAAAAAAAAAAAAACAGTCTTACAGGCTTCCTTTGTCGCTTAGAGATGGTATGTCTTGAAGCAAAGCAGGTAGATCCTCAAGTGTCTGCCTGGGGTTGAAGATGAGACCCCTGGAAGTACCAGACCCAACACATGGGTCCTAAAGTGGAGACCGGCTGTGACTCCTCCCCTCTTCCCACCCTGTCCTTTACACAATGACTAGAGGCCTCCCCTTCTGCCCATCCCACGCTGACTCCTCCTGCTTCTCTGCCAGCCCCCCTCCCCCCATCCCCCACCCCTCCCCTGTCAGCCTGCACTCAGCAGTTGTCCATCAAGGCACCACTGGGTGTCAGGAGCTCCACTGGGTTTATCCTCCTAGTGCCAGCACGCTGTCTGCTGTCCCTGAAACTGCTGCTTCGGCTACAGTGGACCTCCCCGAAGCCTTGCTGCGTTCTGCCCACTCCCCAGTCATGGCTCTAGGAACCTTTAACGAAATTCTTCATGGTGAAAAAACTGGGAGCTTCGCTAGGAGGGGCGGAGGGGAGGCCTCGGCGTGGCTCCTGGCAGCTGGCGCTGCTGAAATATTGATGATCCCCTCCTACACTTTGGAATCCAGGTGTGGCTGTCTTTGTGCTTCTCTCCCTCATAGTAATGGGGCCCAAAGAAGACTCCCATTGTTAAGGTACCAATGAGGTAAAGGGACTTAGGATGTCTTCCCAGGCTCTGGCGATATCTGTAATCCAGTACGGAAGCCAGTCTGTGGGGTCTGACTCACCCCTGCATGAAAAATCAGCCCAGGGGAACCCAGGGCAGAGAGCATGAGCTTCCTCTGGCAGAGGCTACACAGAGCCTTGTGGAGCCTGGGAAGGAACTGATGGTAATCTAGGTGTCTGAGGATGGGGACTGGTTGAGTGAGTCACACTCAAGTCTGAGCTCATCCGGGCATTGTGAATTTGCAACGTTGCTCATAATGTCAATGCCCGAGGTACAAGCTAGGAGGAGCTACAGACAGCCTTCTGTTTTGGAGCCCCTGAACATCCCCAGTGCTCAGGCTCACTGTCCAACACCGATAGCCTCCTGGTCAACGTCTGAAGCCTGGTTTGGCTCCTTTCCCTTTTTAGCTCTCTGTACCGGCTCCCTGGCTGAGCAGGAAGCCAGGAAAGTGTCCCATACAAAGCATAGCAGTCCTCCACCTCAGACCCCCACCCCCAAGAAGATGACCAACCAACAAGTCCCCCATGGACTCCCCATGGAGCACATCACACCAAGGCCTCATGCTGAACCCACTATTTTATAATCCTAACTGTAGCTCCCAATCCCTTCTTTCCTAGTTAGGTTTGGAAACCACCCTGCCATCCCATAGGTACTTCAGAATTCACCCAACTTCCTGCCCAGCTATGCCACAGGGTGTATGCCATGCCGGGCAGATGGAACTGTCTCTCCCGGCAATTGCTGCTCCGGTCATCCTTAGAGCCCCTTTACTGTGTAAGGGAAGAACCGAAGAAGAGTTAGGAGATTCACCAAGACCCCACACTGTTTGGGTGCATAACGTATCCCGTGGCCTTGGCCTTTCCACTTACTGTCACATCTTCTTTGGCAATGGCAAGTAGCACCTGGCTCTGAGGTCTGGCTTACCACACTCTGTGTCTGGCTGGTTTGGCTCAGCTCCCTAACGAACGGGGCACCAACTGTGCTTTTTGGTTTTAGCGAATCGCATCCCAGAGCACTTTCTAGAAGAAAGCAAAACATGTTGAGCTATTGAAGCGCCATCTCCCTTTGATCTCCTTGGAGCGCCATGAGGGATTCTCTCCTCCAGGAGGGGCCAGTCTCGTCTAAACAAATGGCTGCAACACACAGAAAGCTAAACAGCAGAGCTGTCTGGGTAAACCCAGCTCTTGCTGTTGCTCTAGGATTAGGAAGATAGTGGGACACCCCACCGTAAAGAAAATGCAACAGAAAAAAAGAAAAGGGGTGTTGGAGTCAAACAGGACAAAAAATTCATCTTGGGTGCCTGTCTTGGTACGCTGGAACCCCTGGGAATGTCACCCAGCTTCTTTGGGCCTCTGTATGCTCCACTAGAAAATATGGGTGATAATCCTTACCTCTCAGGATGGCTGTGCTGGTTCAGGAGATGTGACTGGCTGCTCTCTACTATACAGAACTCCATTCTGTAGCTTTGCCCATTGACTCTGTGGTTTTGCCTATCTCTTAAATGGGGGTGTATGTGTATGTGTATTCGCTCATGGGTATAGTCTAGACTCGATGAGAAGGGGACAAACTGGCCTCAACACAAGGCCTGACAGCTTGGTGACAAGACACCACCCCACAAATCAGACACGGTCTTCTACGCCACCTGCTGCATTACCAGGTACAGGGACACAACATCGCCACTCTTCAGTGCCGTCCGCTGAAGAGCATGACCTTACTGTCGTCCTCACGGCGCTGGTCAGACAAGTCTCACATCTTGTGTTGCTATAAGGAAGGGCGTAAGGATGGGCGTGTTGTTAAGAAAGAAAAGCTTATCTGGCTCCTCGTTCTGGAGGATGGGGAGCATGGCAGGGCCATCTGCTTGGCTCTGGGGAGGGCCTCCTGGCAGATGGCATCACAGTGGTGGGAGTGTATGTGGGAGATAGTCAGTAGCAAAGGTGGAAGGGCATTTCCAGGGAGGCATGAACCTCCGCAAAGACAACCATTTTCACGGGAAGTAACCCACCCACGAGAACACTTCTGGGGGCAGGCCCTGTTACCCTCTTACCTTCCACGAGACTCGACCTCTCGAAAATTTCACCACCACGACAGCACCACACTTGGGATCAAGCTTCCAGAGAAGCTTCTAACCATAGCTGGAACCACACATCTCAGGGAAGCTATGGTTACATCAGCCTGGTCCCCCACAATTCTCGAAGAGTCTAAGGATGTTGTAAGATGCGGTACCCTGACTAAGTCGGAAAACACTGGCCTCGATACTTCTTCATACCGAACTCCATGCCTTTCATCTGCCCATACGCACGGGGCTCTCCGAGACACGAATGTCTCACGTGCCACGGCTCTCAAGAATATCGGACGCTGAGCAGACATTTGGGAAACCGTATGATGAGCCCCGGGGTTCAACCTGATAGACGTGGAACTCAGTTCTCCCATCAGGGAAGATGAAAGACTCCGCCCTCTCACTCTGTTAGCTCAGCCTGCAGTGCGCCAGGAAGATGGCAGACCATGACCCAAACAAGGCAGGTAGGTGAGTACTGGCACCTGTGATGGGTCCTCTTCTCCTCTACACGCACCGTGTGGGCGCAAAGTCTTTCACATGCGTGATCTCCCTCTCCAGCCCCCCCCCCGCAACACACACAAAGATTTAAAAAAATCTTGAGCCAGATCATGATGTCATCAAATGAAAGTACTACTTAAGGTTCCAAAAGGAGCCCAGAAACTTAGAGAAGACACCTCTGGGGCTTCTGAAGAGCTATGGGGCAATGGACATGAAATAATTAGATTTTTCCCTCCTCATTTCCTTAGAAAACAAAACAAACTATGTAAGCCGCAGGAGATACGAAAGGCAAAACTCAGCTTTAAGGCTTCTTCTGAATATGCTCAAACAGGCTCTGCAGTTTCTGGGGGTCGGTGGGAGAATCCTCAGGAAGCCATTGCGTGCAGGAGCAAAGTGGGCTGGGCAGTGTGGGCCCCATCGCGGCTCTGTGCTTTCACCCAAACTGGCTACTCACCTCTGTTAGCTCTCTGCCCTAGAACAGACGCTCGAGACTGTGAACTTGTAAAAGGACGAGGCAAAAGTTTATTCTGGCCCACGGCTTAGAACATTTACCTTCTAATTCCATGGTCGGCGGAGCCCCCTGTCACCAAAGGCCCTGTCTTTCCACAGTTTTGCTCCCTCCTAGCGGGGCTACGTCAGTTTTTAGGAGGTGTTCATGATTTGGGCCACTGCTGTTCTCATTCAAAGGCCGTGAGTCTTGTTTCAAATATGGTTTCTCCAGAATAGGTCTCCATTCTAAAACAGGGTAGCATCTACGGCTCTCGTTTCTTTTTATCCTCTGGCTCTACCACCACCGCCAAATAAACATGCTGTGCATACATGTCGAGAACAAGGCAGGGTTTCCTGAAGCATCCAGAAGACCGTGTGGAGAATTTAGGTGGCACGGCCAGCCTCCTGAAAGGGCTTTCATGACTTTTTCTTATCTCACCAAGACAGGCCCCGATTATGCTGTGCTGTGGTTTTGCTGGAGCACCCCCCTGCCACCTGAATTTACTCATTTACCAGGTCTGAAGCCTAGACAGCTCCTGTTTTTTTTATTACCAGATTAGAATCAGGTCTGGAGGATTCAGGTAAGGGGACAGATCTCAGCCTTTGACCTTGTTACCACAGAGATGGTTCAAATCCTGGCTTTACAACTTCCCCGGGGGTGGGAGCGGGGTGGGGAGGTGGGGGGAGGGTGGAAGTGGGGGGAGGGGGGCTTGTTCAAGTCACTTTGCTTTTGTTCCACTCAACCCCCTTTTGAAGAAAATGAAACGAGCAACCCAATTTTCCCAACCATTTCGTGAACAGGATCAAAGGGACAGGAGGCAGGGAGCCCGCCACATGGCAAAGGGAAGGCACAGGGTGACTGGCGGTGACAGTGACATAGAGAGGAACTGAGGAGTGTCTGAACCCAGATGGTGACTGTCACAATGGGAAGGGGAGGGACAGGTGCGTGCGCCAGGATGTCTCGACATAGACACGGGGGCCGCTCTGGAGTGATGACAGGTCCCCGTTAAAGAGATTAAGTGCTTGGCCTTGCATGAAGCTCCAGAGGGCCACTCATGATGCAGCCTGACAGCGGAGCGACAGGGAGCGCCGGGGGAAGAAGCCAGGTGTCTCCCAGGGTCGGGGGAGGGGGGGAGGAGGTGGATAAAGGGGCGAACTAATTAATTAAAATAATAGCTGGAGATCTGCCTGGTGTTCATGCAGATAAATGAGAAGGCCACCTGATTGCCGAACGTGGAGGGGAAGCTTTCGCGTGACGTCGGACTGTAAGCGGTGACCCGTCGTTGGTAACCTGATGATGGCCTGCCCTGCTTTATTTCTGGGTGCACGTGTTTCGTGTGGCAGGATAACTGCTGAAGCATGAAGTTGACATGTATTGCCCAAATTTTCAGCCCAGCCATAGTGACTAAGAAGAGCATATGTGCATACTTAACTGCTCCAGGAAGCAGAAAGAGAGCCCAAAGCTCCTGAATGTTGAGTCCTAGCACTTTGCCTTCAATAACAGCTGAGTTAAGCCCTCAAAAATATGAGTTTGGCTGTGTTGTTTTGTCTGTTTGGGTCTCGGTTTTCCTCTCTATGTCGTGGGTACGGGGAAACTACCTCTTCAGATTTTTCTGGGGCACCCTGAAAGTAGCATCGGGAGAAGGGATGCCTGCCTGGCCCTTAGGTGCCGTCCATGCTAGTTTGCTTTTCTCAGCCATCAAATCTAGAGTGTTTCCATCACTGTGAGACTTTATAGTAGATAGACAAGGGAGACAGACGACAGCTCAGAACTCTCCATGCGGCTGTAGATGTCTGTGCTCTGCTTCTGAGTGTAGAGACTGGGCAGAAGGAGAACGCAAGTCTGAAGGCAGAGTCAGCACCAAAGCTTTGGTAGGCTGCACGGCAAGACTGTCACGCGATGGGGGAAGGATAAGAAGACATAGAAATGGAAGAGAAGAGGAGGAGGAATGGAAGGAAGGGAGGAGACTAAGAAAAGAATGAGTTTGGGGGTCTCTGAGAACTGAGGAATATTTCTGTACAGCGTGGCTATGAGACCGGGCAGAGCATCTGAGGAACTCAGAGAAGGAGAGCTCAGAGGTACTGCTGCATGCTAACGAGCTGCAGTCTAAGAACATCCCCTGTCCTAGAGGAAGGATGCTAGAAGAGCAGGGCTTGGTCCCTAAGAAGGATCTCAGAAGGTAGATTGGACAGTTTGGTCGGGACCTTTTTTTTTTTTTTTTGGCATGGTAGGTGAAAGAGAAAGATTCAGTCAGGAAGGGTGTTGTTCAGTCAACCAACATGGTGGTGTCCACCCGCTAAGGGCCTTCTAAGAAAGACAGGAGAAGTCCAGATGAGACCAGAAAGACCCTCGTTTGTTCACTAGGGAGCCTTTGCATGGTAACCGGACAGTTCTTCTCATGCTTCTACTAACTCTTCTCATAAGACCTGATTCGTGTCTCCCAGATTATGGTGACAGAGAAATAGCTCACCTTAATGTTTGGATTACCTTCTTCAAAGAGGAGGAAAGGCCTTGGTTCCTTAATGCCATGAGGGTGCCGTGGAGTCCTGGAGTTCGTATGAGACAAAGGGCAGAGGCCTCGGGCTGGACACCAACTCTGCTGGCTTCTTCACTCTGTGACCTTGACCAGGAACCTGCAAAACCCTGCTCCCTCATTTGCTCAAAACTGAAAATCAAGTGAACGTAGGCAGGGGTCTGATGGCGGTTCTTTAGCAGGAGTGTGCGCCGTAAAAGTGAACGTAGGCAGGGGTCTGATGGCGATTCTTTAGTGGGAGCCTGCGCCGTAAAAGCTAATTCAAACGTGAGAGATTATGAACCGCCAGCATGGCTGAGGCAAGACACCAGCCGGAATGTATCGCGTGACCGCCCTGTAAAAGAAACGATCTATTGGGAGCTCATCGAATCCAGCTGGACCAAGACTGAATGAGCATATGACCTAACTGGACCCTATGAATGTGACTGCCAGTGGGGACTGACTGAGAAACCAATGATAATGGCACCGGGACCTAGCTCTTCT
>JAQHUG010000099.1:2989192-2996692 GCA_028555095.1 Dicrostonyx torquatus
GGAGAATGGAGGAGAGACAGTTAAGTGCATGCCTTGAGTTCAGTAAGCACCACAGATGTAAAAAAAGCCAGGTGCCTGTATCCCAAGAACTGGGGAGGCAGAGACAGAAGGATCCCTGGGGTTCACTGGCCAGTTAGTCTAGCCACGCTTCAGGCTCAGTGTGCTACCCTGTCTTTACGAATGAGACAGAGAGCATAGACGGAGACATGCTCCATATGGGCTACACATCTAGCCTCCATATGCACACGTGTGTAAAAGGAACCTACACATAAGCGCCCACACACAAAGGACTGAGGAAAATAGTCATAGGGATTGACAAGGCCGAAAATGATATAACCGCGTGATAACAAGTCATACTGGGGACGCTCTGACAAAGGGGCCAAGGAAGCAGCGTCCCAGAGTGGGTGGATGAAGGAAAACCGACGAGAGTGCTTTCTGTCTCCCGACCAGGGTGGAAGGATCTTTGCAGGGAAGGACACCGCTGGGAAGTCTAGGTAGGCTTTACTGGAGGGAAATAAGGGGCTGATGGTGGTGTTTCTTTTGCCCAGAGGCAAATATCCCATGCACTTAAACCTAATAAGTATGAGGAGAACTTGGTCGGTCCTAAACAAACCTGCTTCTTCCTCTTTGTTTGCCCCTTGTGGTGGGTGGTAGTCAAGGGAGGAGAGAAAAATGGGAGGAAGCTTCTCTTTTTGTTGGGGAAAAAAAAATTGTATGCCACAGAGAAGGGTTGGGATCAACACTTCAGCTTCTTTTTTCCCACAAAAAAAAAAGGGGTTTTAATTTTAGCATGAAAATTTGATGAGCAAATACGCAGCCTTGCCTGGGTCGATATGGACATTTCAGATGCTTTTACTGTCATTACGGAGAGAATCTCCAGTTCGTGGACCATTAAGACAAAGGAGGAAATTAGCCAGCTCGTGCCTGGGGTAACCGTTCTGCAGGCACTGTGAGGAAGAGCTACTCTTCCTGCAAGTGGTGGTTGGTGAAGGGATGTTTCTGGAAAATGGCCTTGCTAAGGGGGACAAGCAGCTAACCAGAACCGAGGTGGGGGCAAAGAAGGAGGAGACGCAGATGTAGATACCGGCGTGCATGTGAATACAGACAGTCTCGGTCTCCTCTCTGTGTCACCAACCAGCCGTGTGACTGATTTGTTGAAGTGTTCATTGCGTCCCTACTGTGTGTTCTCAATGCTCCCTCCGTACATGGACTAAACTCATGAGCCCCCCCCCCCGGGGTGGGAGGCTTATTGCATTCAGGTGGTATAAATTGTCATAGATGAATATATCTCCCCAAAATGCATATGAAGTCCCAGCCTCCCAAGAGGAGGGATGGGAACATGGGGCATGACGGCATTATTTAGGTCAAAGGAGAATGCTGGGAGAAGTACTTGTTATCCTATTAGCACTCATTTGAGAGACACAAGCACCTTCCGAGTCTCCGTGGCTGCACACAGAAGCAAAAGAAGGTGACCGGCTGTGAGTCAGTAAGCAGAGGTCTCTCACTCGAAAATAATCCTCCCAGAACTCCGAGCCCAGCCTCAGAGCTCACCGAACTGTGTGCAGACAAACCTCTGTTGTTTAATTCCCACTGTCTAGGTCCTTTGCCACAGGAGACCAAACTAAGCGACAGGTTACTAATAAATATGTATTTTGAACACACACTTCCCTGCTGGGAAGTCCTGTGCAGGAACAGAAGGACGGAGATAAACAAAATGCTCGGCGTGGGTTGTAGGCAGGAAGAGGCTATGACTTTAAGTACAGCCACCGGGAGAGACCCCACCCGACCCTCTGAGCCAAGCCGATAGCTAGCCACAAGACAGGGGACAAAGGCCCAAACTTGTGCTGCTGTTTGTTTCTGACTGTCACCACAGGGAGCTAACCCCCAGCTCTGCTCATCGCTAGCTGGATGACGTCAGGCTAGTGTCAGATTGAGCTGTGCACTGAGATTGCCCGGAGGGCATTTTAAATACACGTCATAGAGCCGCTTCCTGAAGGTCTAATCCAGGAGGTCCAGAGTCAGCTTGGGAATCTGCATTTCTCCTGAGTTCCCCGCTGCCACTGCGGCCACAGTCACAGCTGCTAAACCAGGGCCTCGCTTGGGAACAACTGCCCTGGGTAACAGTCCCCCCTCCTTGTCTTAGTTCCTCAGTTCTAACCTGGGAATGATGATCCCGCATCCTATGGTAGCCGTTCGTCTTGGACACCCAGTTTTCAGTGAGTGACAGCACCTGTTGCTACTTAAGTCTTGCCAGCGTGTGACATCGTGTGTCAAGACCTCTGTACCAGAAGTCCCTTCTCTGGGAGAGAATGCCCTAGGCTAAGCAAGCAGGCTGGCCGAGGTAGTCCCAGGCTTTTCAGGAGTTGGGACCACGGGAGATGACAGCAAGATGAGTGAATGTTGAAATCTTGGTGTCCGATGAACGGAAAGTGGGCAGGTGAGGGAGCATGATGGGGGTGTTCTGAGCAGCAGGAAGTGACCTGGCTGAGACAGGATGCCTACCCAGGTCACTCCCGGCATCTGGTGAATGGAACTCCGCACTGCGATAGCGAGAACGTCCCTGAAGTGTGACATCATGGCTTCCTTTTCATGTCAAGCCATGAGGGACCGGTGAAGGATTTATCCAGGAAGTCAGGGAGCTGCAGCAGGATAAGTGTTTGCCGTGGCACCGAGATGTAATAGCTGTGTCTGCAAGCTGGGAGACAAATGTCACAGGCTGTGAGGGGAAGGGTTGGGGGAAACTCGGGTTTGAAAGCCAGCCTACGGTCTGATTAATAAGTCCCTCTGACCTGAGGCTGGATTTCACCAGGAGAAGGCTGGCTTTCGGATAAATATGTGCCACACGAGCTTGAGGCCTTACCTTAGGTTTCTAGTACCCATGTAAACGTTAGGCCTGCTGGTATGAACCTCGAACTCTCGCACAGAGCATGAGAGACAGATGGGTCTGGAGCCCACCCGCCTGTCAGTCTAGCCAGGTGATGCTCTCCAGGGGCGGGAAGAGACCCTGTCCAAACAGCAAGATGGAGAGTGAATGAGAGAGAGGTGAAGATGCCCAACATTGACTTCCGGCCTCTCCATGCACGGCCACACAAGTGCAAGGGCACCCTCCCACTCAGGTACACAAGCAAACACACACTGAGAAGGTGAACTCTGGTACCTTCAAGGCCAATACTTTCTGGGATCATTCTCGAAAACCCAGCAAGCTGAAATCCAGCCTATGTTGTGGAATGAGGTCCAAACTGCACAAGCCTACGATGCGGCTGCATCCTAGCGGTTCCCCATTCCTGGGATGCCTTAGATCCTTCCCACCTCCTTGAAGTTGCTCTTTATTCCTTCCTGGGTAGCGTTCCGTGTTATTTACTGCTATGGCCCTAGACACAGCTCCTTTAGCACTTTCTCTGGGAAACTGTCTCAGTTTCTTGCTGACCCAGTGAGCTGTCTCCGCCTCTGGATTTTTTTTTTTCATCTCAGAAACTCATTGATCTCTGCTGCATTTGTGTCTCTCATACTGCAAACGTCCATTGTCTCTATCCCCTTGTTTATCTCTGCCGGTCCGTGCCTGTAGAGCGGGTTATCTGGACGAGTTGGGGAGGGAAGGAAGAGGCATCAGAGGGTGTATAAAAGAATGGAGATTTTTCTTTGTGGTCAGAAAGAAGCTCTGTCTGATCGACTTCATAAGATGAAGATTTGCCAGAAGTTCCAGGTGGCCAGAGCCTCGGGCTTCGTCACCGTGTTCTGTGAGCAAGCGTTCACACCTTCCCCAGCCCTTCTCCCGGTTCTTGGTCCCCACCCTGTTCTCCCTGGCCCTGGGCCAGCTTTGTTTTCTTGGGAGCTCCACCTGGCTAAAGAATGCAGTGAGCCATACCTCATTACCTGCTAAAACACAGTGCAGATGCTCCAGGCCAAAACAAACACTCACATCCTTCCACCGCTGAAGCAGGACCAGCGGAAAGTCAGGGAAAAGAGGCTGCTGGATGCCGGCCACCACATCCATGGCATTTTGTCTCCAAAGTCCGTCCCAGGAGGAATTGATTAACTTAACCGTACACTGACCACATGAGAAGCAGGTTCTCTTCAAA
Source organism: Dicrostonyx torquatus (assembly GCA_028555095.1). Taxonomy (NCBI): domain Eukaryota; kingdom Metazoa; phylum Chordata; class Mammalia; order Rodentia; family Cricetidae; genus Dicrostonyx; species Dicrostonyx torquatus. The sequence continues at coordinate 2,993,272 of JAQHUG010000099.1, forward strand.
GCCATGGGAACTTTAAGAGTTCTAAAGAGTAAGGTCTTCCAAATGATGTTCATTTGACGGCCAGACCTGAATTTGTAGCATCAAAAGAGACTGACATTTACAAAGACTTTTGGAAGTCAGTACTAAGATTGGACCAGAGCTGACAAGTATTCATTTGTCCGTTCATTTTCCATAAAATCTCAGTGATCCCTAGGAGAGACTGAAACAGAAACACCTGTAGAAGCTACAGTATGAACTGGGCATTATCAGCCTATGTGCAGTTAGGATTCTGAATACTGGCGTAGGTAATGACCTGAAAGAATAAGGAAATCAATAAATAAAAGTAACCAAATCCCCACATCTCTCTGCAGCATTTCTGCTGTTAAAATTGTCTTTTGCCCACCCAATGATTTTTTTTTATGTAGCATGTCTTGACCTCTTTACTCCTACAGGCCTTGGAGGCCCTTTGCTCTCCCCACCCTGACTATTCTAGTACCCTTTCCTGTGTGTGGTTCAGTCTTCTTCTAAGGCAAATGTTCCTGAATGTGTCCATTCTCAGTTATGATTTTTTTCTCCCTCAGTTATGATTCATTTGAAAAAAAAATGGCGGTTGGTCCTCATCATTCATCATTTGAGTGTGTCAAGCCTCTTGAAAGTGTGTGGCATAGAGCAGGCATTGGAAATGTAGTTATGATTGGATCTTCTAGCCTATCTAGAAGGGTAGAGATGGGGGTTGTATTGTAAATTCTGTGATATGAATGAAAACCCAGGATTCAGCCCTCTCCAGTGGCCTTTCTGCTCGCCCATCAGTGGGAGAGCTAGAAGAGAAAGATGGGCACAAAAAGCACTCACCAGGTTTCTACCCCTCTCGTGTCTGCTCCAGCCTGATACCTTGGCTCACAGAGCCAAACCCTTATTAGAGGAGTTTGACTGGAGACCTGAGAGCTTGCTCCCATGTCCTGTGGAGAGGAAAGAAGTCACTCCATGTACAAGAGACAGATTGTTTACCTTGCTCTCGGCAGTGATAGAGAAGCAAGAATGGAGTGGAGAAACTCAAGGAGCTAAAGGGAAAACTAAGATAGTGCAGGAGGCCAGCTACGAGGTACATGCAGAGCAGGGAGTCATGTGACTCAATGTGTGCTCATCTGTTGTAATTAGCGGGGGAGAGGTGTGTGTTGTGTTCCCCAGCCGCCAGCCGCTGGCCCGCTCAGCCGCTGGTTGCTTGCTTATGCCCCAAATAACCACATGAGAACTGTATTAATTCAAATACTGCCTTGCCCATTATCTCTAGCCTTTTCTTGGCTAGCTCTCACATCTAAACTAACCCATTATAAAAGTCTGTATGTCACCACGAGGTGGTTGACTTACCGGACTGTTCTAAGATGCATCCATCTGGGACAGGAGCCTCATGGCGACTGGCTCTGACCCAGTCTTCTTCCCAGTGTCCTCTTTTCTTTTCCCCGCCTATCTAAGTCCTGCCCTATCAAATGGCCCAGGCAGCTTTTTTATTTAACCAATCAAAGCACAGAAATACAGATGAACCCTCCTTCACTCATCTGATGAGACAAGGCGTGGCCTTCTTTTCTTTGTCTTATAACAGTTATTGGATGTGATTTCCTGAAAGTCTAGATTTCAAGCTCCTCTTAAAATGGTGACTTTGTAGGGGATGGAGAAATGGATCATCAGCTAAGCGAATGCCCACTTTTAGAGAGAGCCCAGGTTCAGTTCCCAGCACCCCCATTTACTGGCTTACAACCACCTGTAACTCCAGCTCCAGGGAATCTCATCCTCTTCTCTGGCCTCTCTAAACACTGGATGCACACGGTGTACATACAGACATATACTCAAGCACATACACATACGCTGTAGATTACACTCATTGTCGACAATGAAGCTCATGACTGATAGCAGGGCAGAAGGAGACTGAGCAAGACAGCCTGACAGGGAGAATGCTGAGAGAGAAGGGTGGAGTCAGAAGAGTTGTGGCAGATGCCAGACAGCTGCAGAGCAAGCAGGATGTGTAAGCAAAATGAGATAACAAGCCATGAGCCATGTGGCAGAATGTATGTTAATAGAAAATGGTAATTTTTATGTAAGAGCTAGTTAGTAATAAGCCTGAGCTATCAGCCTAGCATTTATACACACTATAAGCCTCTGAATGGTTCTTTGGGAACTGGTGGGCAGGATAGGAAGTGTCTGTTACACACATGCACATAAGTACATAAATGTATATACATGTAAATAAATAAATGAACAAATATGTTTTATCTGAAATAGGTACAGCCTAAGGTACCTTTGAAGCCAAGTGATTGCTGCTCTCTTGTGTCCCCACTGGGGCTTGTGCTCTCCAGTTTGTCAAAGTTCTCACAACTCCCAGGTGTTCTGTATGCCTCTCTGGCTCTCTTTATTCATGAGCACTGTCAGCTCGGTTCCCTGCCAGCCTCTGATCTGCAGTGAGTGTTTGAACCAGAAAGTAGATAAGGTCAGAAACAGTGAGTCTTGCTATTAGCCACGGTCAAGCAGCGTGACATCACTGGACTAGAATATCATCACTCCTGTTTAAAGACTGACGACACTAAGACTCAAGTAGGGTCAGTGTCGTGACCATAGCAACAAGCAAAAAGGTGATGGAGCACAGGCTGCTCTGGACCCAAACTCTCTATCCTTTCAGAACAATGCCAGGCACACAATAGCACTTGACGCTCCCTCCCTCCTCCAGCTTCAGATTTGCTTTTTAATCTGAACTTGGATGCCAACCCCGAAGGTCTAACTCATTTGCATATTAATTGAATGTGGTCTGAGAGAAGGGTCATCAGTTCCTGCACACAGTGGAAAGTCACCTATTTTAAAAGCCCCCGTTAAGCCAATGTGTCATTCGCTGGTTCTTGACCAAAGGAAGGAGACAGAGAAGAAATTAAGTTGCCTGGGTGCTTGGACTTCAGTATTCAGGCCACTAATTGTCAAAGGCAGGGAACTGATCACGGAGGAACAGGACTTGTGCTTTACTCCATCAGAAGCCACAGTTGGTTGCAAGCATGACAAGAGGAGTTATAACTATGGAGGAGGATGTATGTAATTAAATGTCAAAACGTATTTTGAAAAATGGGTCTAACTCCTCAAATCTCCCAGCACGATCAAACAGAGAAACTCTTTAATAAACCTGGTTCCGCCTGTCACAGAGACCCGAGGAGGCAGACAGTCCCACCCTAGGCAGCTCACACTTCTCTTCCCAAGCAGGTAACGCTTCCTGTATCAAGTGTGCAAAGATCTTGGCATGTGTCAGAAACTTCAGTGCGTTTCCTTTCTCCATTAGATCTGCAGTCATGCTTCAAAGCAAGGCTTCTCAAGTCTTTCCCACTGGAGACACCTCTTCACCCCAGACATTTCTAATGGGAAGCGATAGAGATGTACAAAATGCATGCACAAATCAGGCATTTACCGA